>JACEII010000181.1:190060-263077 GCA_014332785.1 Antheraea mylitta
GGAATTTTGAGAGCTTATTGTTGAGCTCACTGAATTTGCACATAAAGTGTACAAATATTAGGTAGTGCCAAATTGCATTACTTAACATATTTTTTATATACACAATTATAAGAAACATACTTATCCTTCATAACGTCACGGACTACGCTACTTAAAACTTTATAAATTATGTAGAGATTGATTCATAAAAATATAAAAAAAGTTGTATGTAGTTCCTTTCCTACCATGAGGCAAAAATATATTTTAAGCTCCTTTTAATTTACTTGTTTTTTTTTTTTATATATCCTATGGTTGATTTTTAATACCTTCTACTTTACAATTGTCTAACTATAACATTCAGTACTTAAAACTTTGTGTACAAGATTGAAAATTTGAGTACAAAACTTTTCAAATTACAAAGATAAATATTAACACACACAGACATTTCCTTTTATAAAACATAAAGATAATGTAAATCTAAGATTACTAACCACAATGAGATCATTTGCATAAACATGTAATTTAAAAATAAATACAACAGTATACAAATATATACATAATATAAGAAATGACATTCACTTCAATGTCATCAGATTTTAATAAATTGAATATTCAATAACAAATCTCACAGAGTTTTGGTTATATCAATAACATTTGATGAAGATTATAAAATAAAACACCTAAACAATCAGAAACAAAACAATTTACATAAGATAGCAAAATGATTCTCTGATACCACTTAATGTAAAATATAATACTTCTTTGTTTCAATCATAAACTAAAATATATTATCATTTTCTATAATTAATTATTCCTCTTTTAAAAATAGTAATTCTGTCTTTTTTTTAAACCGACTACACCATTGATCTAGCAAGATGTTAGCAGCTTAACCCGTGCTTAAGGCATTCAGCTGATTTTATTTGACAACTATCTCAAGGTTGCACAGCACACATCAGCTTGGCTTGTTGCCTGGTACATGCACTTCACGACCTATCTGATAGTTAGTTAGAGCTTTTAGTTAGCTAACTATTCATACATATATGAGTTATTGAAACATATACTCGTATATGTACCAAGCATACATACCTCAAAACCTCTTATACATATTTCATATCAGATCATTTTGAAAACTATTTCATAGGGAATAAGGAATAAGGGAAAAAAATAAAGTGTGTATGCTTGCACATGTGTGGAGGTGATATGTGTAATGTTGTTGCAATGTTATAAAATTTTTTGTTAATATATGGCACGAGCAGCGTCCTCAAGAGCTCCATGGTGAGGAAACGGACCTAGGCTTGAGCCACTGTCGAGGGTGCCTACCCTGATGTGAGGGAACAAAATTGACTCCCAGACCACGGCGGCGTGACGTTTCGGGGGCGTGGGCGTGAGCACATGTTTGGAGAGACACGCTGGTACTGACCGTTCGCTGCCATTATTTTACTGGGAGGATAAATAAAAATATTCTGTGTCCCATGAGAAAAGGCTTAATCTTTAGTGTTTAAAGACAGAGGGAAATTTTTTAGTGATCAAACATCTAGTCTAGTTATTTATTGCCATCATCAAGTAGATAATATAGCAAGTGTCATGATAATTTCAACGTTCTAACAAGACGTTGGTCCCCTGTTAGTACTTTGCAAGGAGTTCCTATGGTATCCCATAATTCATACTCTGTGGTATTATTTTCCATCCACTTGACTTATGCACCGTATCAGACTAGATTATGTAAAGTGCCACCTATATTATAAAATATAGAATCAAATAAAACAAGATAGTGAGTAAAATATAGAAGCCTATATGGCAGATTAAAATTCCACCAAAATCCCTGGGCAGTATTATATCCTGTCTAACAAGTGAAAGTATATTAACCACAGATTATGTTATAGTCTCCTTCTGATTTACATACTTTGGCATAACAACATAAAATGATCTTTTATTAATTCTTACAAGTATTGCATCACCCAATAGTCTACAAATGTGTTATGCCTACATTTATCAAAATAAAATTATTGCTTTTTTTATAAGCAGTTTTTGTTCTTGCTTATGATAGCTTATCATCATGAATATGCCAAGCAAATTAAATATATAACCTCTCAATATTATTGTTTATTTACTTATCTACCAATGATAATGCCAATTCATGTTTGCCATCATGTAGGTGCAATATGTACTTTGATCTGCCTTTCCCTTTATTATTGTAGAAGATATACCTATGAAAAATGTAAGACAATATTTCTATGGAATATTACTTCAAATTGTACACAAAGGTATCTAGATATTAAATGCTATCTTTCAGCACAAAATCTATTGTTATTGTGATAATATAAACACCAAACAAAATGAAAAAAAAAAATTAGAATATCTTAAACAATTGAATCTTAGAAGAAGTTATGTATCAAAATCCAAGCTATTAATATTTTGGAAATCATTTGCTGCAGAGATATAACATTTGCTAAATCAAAAAATAATAGTTGTGCAGAGGTGATATATATGTCTAACCTGACACAAAATTGTTGGCCTTGCAAAATTTTAGTAAAGTTGTACCTCCAAAACGACCTAACTAATGTATCATGATTACAAATGCATAATTTAAATAAATAAAAAACAACTATCAGATGAACAGGTCACCTATTCTTTTATCTTAATCATTTACAGAGAAAAAAGGTCATTTGATTGTGAATCATTTCTAAGAATGGCAAGTCATTATGTAAAATAGCACTTATTTTTATGACTTAATTTTTTTAAGTGTACTAATTTTAGCTGTATAGTATTTCACCATTATTGGATAAATGCCAAAAATAAACTGTTAATAATTATGTTCTGATTGAAATTGCAACTTAGTAGGAAACTTCTTATTGCCTAGTACTTATAACACAACGTTAAGACAGCCATATTCTAAAACCTTTCAATTTTTATACTTTTTATAATTTTAAATTGAAATTCCTCAAGGATCATATCTATATTGATTTTTTTTTTAATTTTAAATTTGTATCAGTGTTCATAATTAATTGCACTTTGGAGTAAAAATTTCATAGACAATAATGATGCTTTGTTTTATATTTTTGTTTGTTTATTTATTGTAAGCACCACTTTCAAACAACACATAATGAGAGTTGACAACAAATGTTATATAATTACTAAAATAATAACATAGAGAGTTTATGAAAAATCATAGCTTACCATTACAATCTTACAATGTGTATAAAACCACATGTGTCAACATTTTTTTAAATAATTTCCACAACAGGTGGGTAGAACATAAACAAATTTGTTTTGTTTACAAACAATAACTTCTACAAACACATAGAAAAAGAATATTTCAATAAATTCATTTTAGTGTCACTAAACTTACCTTTTGGGTAGAAGCATAGCTGCAGAGCCTTTCCTCTGGAACACGCCATCAACCAAAACACCATTCTTGCTATTACAAGTTAAATAAAACTCTGGATGATCGTAAAACAATTCCAAATGCCGGCGAGATATGAAGCTCGAGTGTCCCATGTTAACATCTACCTGTCCCCGGCTAGAGTTCCGCCCTATCACGACACGTTTCTGCCGGATAAGGTATTCAAAATCGCGACCGTCGAGCCGAGCGATCGCGGTCGGCGCCGGCTCCTGCGCCCACTGCACTTTCGAGGGCGACGGAGGTGCAGATTTCAGATAAAGGAGCGCCAGTGCGTCGCTCTCGGAGCTACGCGTGAACTGGCTCTGGGCCATGGCCGGCGCGTTCCGTGTATCAGCAACGCTGTCCGCACGCGGGCCGCACTCCGCTCGCCCGAGGGCACATCACAACACCACGACCGCAACTAGACCCGGATATCCGGAACCTGCCGAAACCGTGCCTTCTTCGCACTTTGAGGTTACAGTCTGGACGCACATGCGCAAACTTTCCGCTTGTGCGGTAAACAAGAATTATATAAACCACACACCACGTGATAAAACTGTATACATATATCTAGCCCGGAACTACGGATCGATAACGTAGCGAACGGTTATTGTGTTTATTCAAGAAATATCTAACTTTTCGTTGTTGCACAACTTAATTTTCGCAATGGGACCGAAATTAGACACTAAAGTAAACACGAGGCGAGAACAAAAATAACCAAAAACGTCAGTTCGGCATACGCAGTTTACAAGTACGCAACGCCATCTACACAACATAGCAACACAAAGACAACTATCATTTATTTCATTACACGCATTATTTACATTAAAGTATTTTTATGTATAAGTAAGGATAAAAAATAACATAAATTTATTATTTTATTTCGTTTTGCGCAAATAAAATGTATAACATATTATATATACGAACTAAATTACATAAATGACCATTATTTATTTAAAATCTTTATATGGAACGCAAATTAAAATTAACTGTGATTCTGTGTATCAAAAGCAGTTTTAAATTTATATGTAACAGACAGTAAGAGACAAAAAAATAACAATTTTGAGAAATGAAACAGTGAAATGTTCTCCTTAATAATTTTTGTCTATGATAAACCTTATATTCCCATTGATCTTTGCTACGTAAAAACGTCACTATAAAATAACTACGAATCGTCTATGATCTTTGTTGACATGTTATCGTGTAATCGTTTTATAAAAATGTTAAGGACATTTTGAAGTGTTGTGTACATTTATTACGAAAAAGAACTGCCCCAATAGGAAAACCATTCTCTCTTGTCTTTTTCATCTTCCACAATATAATTGCTTGTGAAGGTGAGTAATAAATACGACCAACTTGCGCGCGAGTTTTGAACTTTATATTTGCCGGTGATATTTTCAATGCTTGTGTATAAAATTGTTGAAATCTGTAAATAAATCACTGAAATAAATTATCATAACCTATATGTATATGTTCTAAACTATCATGTAGCATTTCGGTTTTAAATAAAAAATATGAACTATAATGAAAAAATATAAACATACGTTTACGGAAATGATTCATGAACAAGCGTTATCTCGCGGCTATGTTCGTTAATTTTTATAATTCTTCGTAAATTATAATGTGTATTTATTAAAACATTATAGATGAAGGTTATGAACAATTGAAGATATTTTAAAGAGGAACTATTTTTATTTGTATATATTGAAATAATAGCAGAACGGAGAAGTTATAAAGTAATGCATATATTTCTAAATTAACAGTATAACAATAATAATGTGATGTAAACCTGAATTAAACAAACCAAACGAGCAGTATGTTATAAAAAAAAATGTCTCATTTACTGATACCATTAATTGAAATTATATTTCAGCTGTTGATAAAATGTGAGACTGAAACTGGAACATTATTCAATGGAAAGCCATAATAACTAATTTGAACTGTGAGATAATGAATGCAATGCATATTTTATAGATTTTTGATTGAATATTGCAGGATTGGAAAACACAATGTCAAAGAAGCTTATTACAGTACTAAGGTGGTCTTATAAACAGGCTAAGGTTAGAGTATGTAGGTACTGGCGTGTTCTTTGTGGACAAAATGGATAAAAAAAAACTGATTTTCAAAATATAAAACACAATCAAACATAAATCCAATATTTGATCAATTGCAAATTATATTAAACTATCTGCTCCATGCCCCTTTGTTGCTCAGTAAACATTTTTACTTTTGATGAAATCATGAGTGTGATTTGGTTAATACTGAGTGCTAATATTTTAAAATATAAAAATCTACTTTTTGTGACTTAATTGAAAAAGTTACATATATGCTGTCGATAACTTTTTTGCAGGCATTATCAAACTTTACAATTTTTCTCTAGAACTCAATCATATATTACTCATCGGCAACAGTTATATATAAGGCAACATTTGTAAAAAACTTTTTCATTCTACCATTTTTTCTCTGGCTTACTTTGCAAATCCAACTACCACAACAAAGTCTTTTCATTAATTGGGTTAATATATATAGCCTATGATACTCACAAATAATGTGGCTTTCTATTGTTAAAGGATTTTCAAAATTGGTTTAGTAGATCCATATTTTACCATCTACAACATCACAAACTTCACCTCTTTATAATATAATATGAGATAAAAAAAAAGGTTTAGCACCCTTCCAACAGTCTGTAAATTCCTTTTAAATTCTCGAGAGAATTATGGTTACAGAAACAAGGCTCTCATATGACCTATGAATGTCCTTGAAAGTTGAGGAAAGGTGTTTTAAACCATTATAAGATCTGTCATGCTGTTTGAGTGCTGAAATTTAAGGGTAACGGGTGGAAGAGTATTACACGTTGCAAAGATGTCAAGATAGATGTGTAGTATAACCAGAATGTGTATATCCGATAAAGTTTGTAAAGAACACCGGCGACAATTATCTTTAAAAGTAATATTTTTTATAAGCTTATATTATGGGAACTAGTCTTCGAGATTATTTCTCCCTTCGAATAGGTAATGATATTACAAGTTTGTTGTGACATTTTCAATGTTCTAACAAGATGGTGGCTTAGAGCTTTCCATGGAGTTTTTCCGGCATCTCAGAATTCATGCTCTGTGATTAATATTTCCTAACGACTTATGTATAATAACTAAACTAAACCACCACCAATATTACAAAACATAGAGTCAAATAACACAGGATTTTGAATCTATACTAATATATAAAGCTGAAGAGTTTGTTTGTTTGTTTGGTTGAACGCGATAATCTCAAGAACTACAGATCTGATTTGAAAGTTTCTTTTAGTGTTAGATAGTTAGATTTATCGAGGATGGCTATAGGCTACATATCATCACGTTAAAACCAATAAGACCTAAGCATTAATGAAGAATGTCTCAAAATCGGGCTATTTTGGAAGCTTCCGCTGCGTGTTAATGTTAGTACTATATGCGTTGCTATGGTAACGCGATAACATTCTCTCGCAAATATTTTCATGGTTTATTTTGTGTTCCTATTCAAAAAGTTTATTCTACGTTACTTTTGTTTCCAATTTTTAATTATATGTGGTACGTTTATATCGCAAACATTTCTAAAGTTAATTTTGTGTTGCTATTCAAAAAGTTTAGTAGTAATAATATTCGTCCAATAAGATAGTAAAAGGAATTAATCCATACTGCCAATTCTGAAGTTGTCAATATAGGTAGTTTTCTTCTATGTCCAATATAATGTAAAGGTATAAGCGCCAAATCCTCTATATAATATTTCGTAAATTTTTATCTTCTTAATTTTCAAGACTACAGAATTTATGATCTCTGGTATTATTTTTCTTTCAATTTACTTATGCACAATAAACGAACCATATTACATATAACGCTACCAATTTAACACAATATATAGGTAAGTAACACAAGATTATGAATAAAATATAAAATCCACTACATGACAGACTAAAATCCCGCCTAAAACTCCTCAAAACTTTATTCTACTTAGTTTTGTTCCCAATTTTTGATTTGTGATATATTACGTATAATAAAAGTAAAGTGAGTGTATTTTATACTAAAAATATCCGTGTTGCTACAAATATCAACATTTTTTTTTTAATTCTGTCGATATGTCTGTTTGTTTATTTGTTCCGGGTAACCTCCGAAACGGCTGGCCCTATTTGAAAGTTTTTTTTTCTTAGAAATGACTACGCTATTGACCTAGGAAGGTCTTAACAGCTTCACCGGACTACAAGTAATATTGGAACGGTAATTTTACAGGCAAATAAGTAACTAATTAGCTGTTTTATTTTAAGCCAGCAGGTTCAGCAGATGTTACCCGCCCTGATATTAAGACAAACTATATCTATAGCTTGCCCAATAATCATTTTATATATTGGTGAAAACGACATGAAGATGCGTTCAGTAGTTTTTGATCTTATCGCGAACAGACATACAGACAGACTTGGAACAGGACTTTGTTTTATACTATGTAGTGATAACTTGTTATCCGTGCATTCTTCCGTGTGAAAATTAATCAAGAATATGTTGTTCACTGTAAACATGCACGTGTGCTGTGCGCTGTACTGGACTCCAAGATTTTTTTATGCCAAAAGGCAGCAAACAGGCTGACGCCCCACCTAATGATAAGTGGTTACCGTCGCCTATGAACAACTGTAACACCAAGGGCATCGCTGTTGTAATTGAAAGTTGTATCGACACTATGGACATATAATATCTATATAATAAAAGATTTAACACATATTGTTCGCTAATGTTTAGCTTAATATTTTAATTACTTTCTTATATAGTGTAAGTGAGCACTGAGGGTGATATATAGCAGTTTAAAGTTCCAGTTATGTGGCTGATGATAAATCCCATCCCATTCAATTCACTATTCGTATTCACATATATAATGTACACGTTACCTGTTACAGTCGATGATGTGTATGTGATACGTACAAATATTTTTGAAAGGGTATTATTGTAATTTTCACTAGATGTGTGATCACAATTTTAAATTTATTTAATATATTTAAAAAAAAACTCGTGCGAAGCCGCGGGTAACAGCTAGTAAAATATAAAATCTACTACATGACATACTAAGATCCCACCAAAAACTTTGAGTAATAGGTTATGTAATGAATATAAGTGTTTAGTCTCTAATTTGGCATCCTACCCACGGTATAATGAAATGACAAATTGCCTTTTATAAATTAGAGAAACTGTTGGAGTACTTTCAAACAAAATAAATAAAGTAATTGAGATATACTATTCCTAAGCCATACTTTACTTCTATAAGTTATTAAATCGTGATGATTAATTAATACTTGAATTTTTCATCTTGTGGCCTCTATATACAAATGTTTAAATTTAATTTTTGTTCTATTTTTGTAATGATCAAAGGATATTTTAACAAAATGGTGGCTGTTTGTTAGAACCCTCCAGAAATATTTTATAGCAATCTGAAATTCATATTCATTGTAATTATTCCAAAACGACTTCACTTGTAACAAATAACCAAAGACCATATAGAAAATATCCGGGTATAGGATTAAGTTACTAATCACTACATATATAAAAAAACTCTGCCACATCTATTTGCCTCTCTTTTCGAGATAAACTCAAAAACTACTGAATGGATTTTCATGCAGTTTCCACCAGTAGATAAAGTGATTTATGAGGAGACTTTAGGTATACAATTTGTTAAGGTTTTTTTTATTATCAAGGCGAGACGACGTCCGCCGAGCGGGTAGGTTAGGTTAGGTTATTTATTTAGGAGGAAAAATGAAAGACATTAGAACAAATTAAAAACTCCACTAATTATTTGTCTATAAAAAACATTGACAATGATCTTAATCGTCCAATTGCGTTAAGCTGGCAACACCACGGTTGATCCAATGTTTCTCAGGTATATCCGATGCGAGGGTGATGTACATTACGAAGTTGCTCGAATGGCCCGTTGTCGCCAATACTCCCTTCCTCTCAGTAGTTTTATAAATCGGGCAGAAATAACACGGCGGTGGATTGAAGTCGGCAATTAGAGCCGGTTTGAACCAAATTATAGGAATCGTGTCGAACAAAATCTTTGGGTAGGATTCATCGAGTTGCATCATCTCTCGATTCCATCGAGCACCTTCCAAGAACAAGCCCTGTTTGAAAAACAATGCAATTAGTAACTCATGCTTAATAGTATGAGGTTCTGCTTTTTTTTTCGAACTGACTACGCTATTTGCCTTGCAAGGTCTTTACAGCTTCACAGGATTACACATGATGTGCATTGTGTGGTTTTTAAAGGTGATTGTGGTGGTATAAATGTGGTTATGAGGTTGAGCTTTCACACATGCAACGTGCTTTACAGATATCTCATAATAAACTATATATATTAGGGATGCTGATCTGAGGTCGATTAATCGAATTATCGATTTTTAGGCATAGAAAAATGTAAACGTATTAAACGACGAATCGTGAATCCATCTCTGGCATTATAAAATCGTTTTTTATTTAGATAAAAATAAAACTATACAATAATTTATAATTTGAAAAAGGTGAAAAAATGACGATATCGATAATATATATATAAAGTAATGCAGTTCATACGATGTGATGCAGTGCAAGTGACTACTGTTATTATTAAAATTCTAATAAAGATAACCCAATAGAGAGAGAGAGAAAATCAAAATAAAAACGTCTTGTCTCTCTCATTTTGTATTTAAATTGCCAAGTCAGTTTTATTTCGCAGCAAGTTTGGTGCCGGAACGCTGTAAAATAATTGAGATTTTCTTCTTTGTCGCATAATTAACGCGTTAATTACATGGTCAAGTAATTACACTAACAAGTTTATTACAATTAGTATGCCATGTTTTGTGTAATATTTCTTTTATTGTTAATATATGTTGTTACTAACTGTCCCTGCAGCTCCGCACGCATTTTTTAAATTGTGTTAAAGAAATATACATTTGTGAGACCATGTACAATTATCGAAATGCTGTTTTAAAACAATTGTAAGTAAGATTTACATTTACATTACATTTAATATACATTGCCATTATAATTAAGATTTTGTGACTATACAAAAAAATAAACGCTTGTCTGTCCCGCAAGAAATTGTATTATGGAATTCTTTATATAAAACGTTTATGGTCTAAAATCTTATTAGGAAGACGTTTTCCTCAAAGCTACTAATGATTATAATGTCTAATTGTAATCAATAAGCTAATAATTATTTCTCGAATTAAATATAAAGAATGAGTTGAAATCTTGCTAAATTTCATGTAGACGAAGTCGCGGGTTCTTTATAAGGTTCGCTATTTACCAGTGAAAGTTCCATGAAAATTGGTCTAACCATTTTGGAGAAAGCACTGTGGGCGAAGCCACGGTTAACAACTAGTCTAATTTAGAGTAGCAATTTAGTGACCAGAAACAAATTGATCAAACCATTTTTTTAAACACCCCGTTTTTAACTTTTTTCATTGAAAAGGAGAATTCCATCATATATTATTGTTTACTAGTGGGCGCCCAATGGTCGACATTCGACCATAGTTAATTAATTTTTTAAAGTTTGAACTTTATTAGAGTTCTTTTCTCAAAGGGTATACTTCTATAATCAAAGGTTTTCATCATGGCTACTCAGTTATTTGCCATTTGCCATGATCTTTATTATATAATCATTAAAAAAATCTATTTGTAAATGAAAATGAAAATTAATTATAAATTGGAAACAAAAACGACGTGGTAAAGCTCAAATTTTAACCAAACATAGTTACGAAAATAAAGAAATTTATCGCAACCCATGACACAATTTCCAATTAATTTGACACGACACCATGGGGTGGTATTTCTGGGTGATATTGAATTAAATGTAGTCTGTTCATTATGAGAAATAGTGATATGCCCAGTATCATTGTTTGGAAAAGTAATGGATGCACAATACAATCAAATGGTGAATCCAAGACAAAGACGTTTTTAATACTACCATTAGCTTTTGAAAATAAACTCTTTTTTGTTGCTACATGAGGTTGAATTGCAGAATTGTAACCGCGGAGGTCTAAGTCATGGATTACTTTTATGAACAAAACTCGTATTTCGATTATACAAAGTATTATTTGGCTCATTTTTTTTATTAAATCTACATTTAAAGTGAGTTCACCATAAAAAATAATAAATATTACAATAATAGTTATATATTATAATATTATTGTTGAATGTAGGATGAAAAATGATAATTTTTTGAAGTTTGTAATTATTGACGGCTGTCAAAATGTCTTTTTTATTTACATGTGTGTATATGTCGTGTAAAATTCAAGCATTAGTGTGAGTAGTGCTTATTTTAATTAATGTAATGTACTTATAATGCATTTTATATAAAATAAATAACTTTCTTCACTTCTCCGCCATATAAACTTTAACTATGCCAAATTTCAAGTTCACCCGTTAAGGACAAATAGGTTAAAAAGGGATACATTTTTTTTGCTTCACGTATTAATATATAGATATAATATAACGTATGTAAGCAGTCAGGTAAAATTGTTGATGTATCAAGATAAATAAAACTTCTGCATGTCACGAAAAATACCTATATGCATTTAAAAATCCAAACTCACCCATACAAACACACTGTGTTCCTGATCCATTTTATCCAAGTCGGATGTTTGCTGCTTGTAAATCAATGAATAGAAAAATAATTGGCAACTATCACATGCATTTTTTATGTCATATCAGGCAAACGAAGAGGTGGAGTCACCTGAAGTTAAGTGATCACCACCGTCCATAGACACTAACAACATCGGGGAAGATGCAAATGCATTGCCAGCCTATGTTTGGGGGAGGAGAGAAGGATCGGGGTGGGGAAAGGGACAGTGGAGATTGGTATTCGGCGCTCTCACTGAGCGAACGAAACGCAACAATGCAAGCACTATTACTTCACGTCGGTGTTTCTGTGAGAATGTGGTAGTACGGGGGCGAGTTGACCCATTCATGCTGAAACCAGTAATAGCTACAGCGTGGCTCTACCTCCTACAAAATACTATAGCAATCTTTTGATTGTTACAATCATTAACAGTGCTATGTATTTCAATTTATAATCATAACCTTTATCTATAGACTAAAATTGAGACCTAATAACATCTTTCATATTATATTGCCCTTGTATATAAGGGCCGTTAAAATATGACGTAAGCAGAAATTTTGTAATATCTTACCGCCCCCTCCTCCTGCTCAGCAAAAGTAATTAATGCTCTTACCCCCCTTCCCTCTCATGTTTACGTAAACATTAAAATAAGTATTTTTAAGTCTCTTCTGGTTAAATAAATAATATTGCTGGCGTAATCACTACTCTGACTCCCTAACCCCAATATCATCAAAAATAAGCAAATCCAGGACCCACCAATTAGTGCTTAGGTCATACAAGATTAGCCTTATAGTTCATGTTAGTATAAATATCTGTACCTAAAACAGCAATGCGGAAACAGTTAAGAACATGTCCTTCCTTTGTTTCTGTGCTGATTTTCTGCATCTGTTTAATTAATAGCCATTGAATAGCTTTAGTGTTATTAATTTTAAAAAATGGAAAAAAAAAATTCTATGGTCGAAATTGAACGAGCACTCGCATAAATAAATTCAAAAAAGCCAACTGACCTTACAATAAACGCCAAAAACCGGCTCCTCTTCGCATACTGACTCCACACTCATTATTGTGAACTCGAAATGAACCTGATCGATCGGTATTTTGTTGTGTCGGGAGTAGTTTTGCAAGACACCGGTCAGAAACGATTGCGTAAAATAGAAGCCTGATATCCAGAAGACTACAGGTGGGCCTTCGTCGATCCAATCTTGTAAGAATTTTAGCCTACAAATGTTATAATCATATACAAATCGTTTTATATCCTGCTTCTTCTATAAATCATCTTCTAAAACAGAAAACTTATATTACATTTCTCTCTTTACAAACTGAATGCACATTAATTATGCGATTTCTTGTTTATTTTATTTATTTAGTAGTATGGCTAAATAGAGTATCCATCTTTTGTTATCGGCCTGCGAGATTCAGTTTATATGGAACAGTGCAGCGGTCGAAAGTTTGTTGTTTTTTAGCATCACCTGGGAAGCACGTGTATAGGAATGAGAGGTACATTTCCTATGGACGCGAGTAATATCAGCCCCCATGTTTTGAGATAATTAATCTACTATCTTTAAACGAGCAATTCTTGTATATTTTTATATATTCAGGAACACTGAAACAGAGTCATCTCTTTCCGTGAAACTTAGTACGTAGGTAGTTTCGGGGACGATAAATCGATCTAGCTAGATTTCATTGATTGAAAACTTTTTTTTAACGGAGTTTTCAGGCAATGAAAAAACATAAATAGATTATAAAGGTAAATTTCGCCGGCGCTATCTAAACAAAAATAGCTCAGATGGAAATCGACTGCTTCGAAAATCCGTGAAACCCCGGTTAAAAACCGAGTGACAGCAAAAGATCTTTTTAATTTTTTTTTATATGATAAAAAATGCAAATTTTGTGAGGCAAACCTAACAGTTTATTTTAATTTAAAAATGTTTTTTAAAGAACCGAGCTAGGCTCGGTCGCCCAGGTATTGTACAATTATATACCAAATTTGAATAATGCACTTCTTTCTTTACTTCCCATATGGGTATAATATTTCAGATTAATGCAATTGTAAGAAACCTTTCCAAGTTTATAGTGTTAATAGAACTTAAATATATGGGACATATTTTTCAGAAAACATGTCAGAACAAGTCCTCGATGAAGAAACTTGGCCTCAAGAAGCAGACGCAGCTATCAACGATATACGCAAGCATGTAAGATCCGCAAGCATATCACCTCTACTTCACAACACGAACCAACGAGTCTACATCAACCTGACGACATTAGAAAACTTGGCGTACTGTGTAGAAATGTCCGCGTCAGGTTTCAGAGTTGTCGGTCGGAAATACGACGATGCCACTTTATCAACAATTGAGAATATGAATTATGAAACCCCATATGCTTTACTTAACAGTATTAGCCAGAAATACAGGGAATCTTTCGGTGGTGAACTAATGAATAAGTTGTTAGATTTGGCTAAAAATACTAAAGGTTGATCAAGTTTACATAAGAAACATACAACTGTGTCATAATATTAATTTTTTACATTTTTTTATCGCAATGTGTATCTGCAGAGGTAATATATTGGTGTAATTTTATTTTCATTACCTTATATCTGTACAATATTGAACACGAGAAAGCGTGTATGTATTCACGAGTCATTGTTATTTTTTGTCTTTACACGTGCACTTATTCTCGCGCGAAAGCGTTTCCACGCGGGTTGAAGGGTGCCGTGTAAAGACAGCTCTTCAGTATCAGACTCCCAATAAGTCACTCCTTTATATACCCTAACTAACCATATTGACTTCTGTTTACTCAATCATACGTTAGCTTTGTTATTTACAAACCTAACATATTCCTTTATTCTGTTAAAGGTTAAGTCTGTGTCTCTTTATCGCATTTGCCAATCTGTTGTCTTTACTGATCCTTTTTTCCATTAACAATTTTTCTATTCCCTTGCTATTCCTCTAACACTACTTTGTCCATCATTTATTTTACTGATAAAACTATATTCCACATTTTTTTTTTTCTAATTAATAAAATCAAAATTACGTAGTTTTGTGCGGGCAAAAATATTGTGACACAAATGTATAAAATGTAGTACTTTGTTAAAGGTATTTTTTGGGGGTAAAGTATGCGTTGTATAGTGTCTTACACACTAAGGTATACTTGTCAGTATTTACGTGTGCTATAACTTTTGAAGGATTTACGATTGTATTTACGTTATTATTTATTTAAAGTTTAGATCTGTCTAGGACTAATCTTGTTACTTATTGGAAAGTTTTCTATTTAGGTAGTATTATAAAAGTCGTATAAAAATTGCTTCAACATTGAGCTTCGACTGCTTATACCAGTATTCGTAGTAGATTGTTGAATATTACTGTCAATATACAAGTTACTAATTCATAACGATTATACATACTTATTATATTTAATATCTCTAGGTTTAAATTTAAAAGTTTCTGCTAGATAGTAAAAAACAATATTGTGAAAGTCAATTTCTCATGGCATCTTATATTAATAGTTGTACAAAAGCAACATTCTAAAATGGAGACTAACTTCGATAGGTAGTCCTTGTATCATAAGTTTTAGATTCTTTCATCGCCATAATAATGTAGTAAAAGAGTGAGAGAATGCCTAATTTAGTAATCACAGTTGATGACAAAAGAGAAAATGTTAGGATCGAATATTTTAGTTAAAACGTTCAATACGTAGCATTTATCAGTACAACAATAAATAACAATGTAAAGTACAAAAATAATTTTGTAATTTTCTATTCAATAAAAATGTTAAACTTGAGTTGTGATCCAATAAATTATGAATATTTAAATGCTGTTTTATTGAAAATCTTACTAAGACTTACAATGTTTTGGACAAGCTTAAGTCAAAAGCCAAATGTCAACAAGATCAGTCAAAAATATTTATGAACATGACAAAGTCCGCAACTCCATAGACTTCACTTAATACCTATACCTACCTATACCTGTACCTATAATATATATACCTGGATAAAAAGTCAGCCACATAAGATCCCAATGGTTTCATAGAAGGATAAGACTTCGATTTCCAAACATCAGGCACGATGCCTTTCACAAAGGCATTGTTACACTCTTCCAACTCTGCGCTCAAGATGGCCAGCCCTTGAGCTGCCAAGTGCACTCCATGTAGTGTCCGACGCACTACAATCAGCAATCGATTGTAGCGAATCAACTCCTATTCAAGAGATTATGGCGTTAGTACATGATTTTACAATTATGACTACCTTCTTAAATGGTCCTTCGAGCCAAATTTTAAAAAATGGTATTATCTATACCTGCTTAAGAACAGTGTTCATGCTGTTATAGTACTCCACGGGATACTTGTTTGAAACTTTAAAAACGTCGAACAGTTTCGGCAAACGGCTCATCATTTCCTGAGTTAGTTCCACCACTCCGCCCCCTTCGCCGCCCTCACCTACTCCACCCCCGGATACTATGGAAGTCTGTGTGAGCAGGCACCCGAACAACAGCTATACAGACAAAAGTATTCCGTCAATCCCTTTTTAATAATACGTAGTTAAAATAAGAAAAAATTACAACAAATCATACACTGGAGGAAGTCATTTTAAAAAAAAAAAAGCAAAATAATGCGAATAGTTTGAACGCGCTATATTATTAATTCTCAGGGTATTTAACGTTTTTTTATGTACTTATAAAACTGTTTAGATGAATTTTTTTTTTTATGTTGTCTTAACGTACTAAGCATTTCGAAGAGTCATTTTCAGTAACTTCACAGACATTGCTTTTTACTGATTATCTCAAAAACACAAAATGAAAATTAGTCTCACGGCACTAGTCTCCTTATTATCTTTTGTTATGTCGGCATTCTCGTGCAGTCCGTAAACTTCGGGTTTAGCGATCGACGGTAGTGCCTTTATATGTTCCAACACCGAATTGTACTCCATGCTTGGGGGCATGCAGTAATCCCCGCTTGGCGAGAAAGAGTAGCTGTAGATATAAAATATACTATTAGTATTCATAACCCTTATTCTTACTATTCTTACCTCACTGGTTGTTACTATCTTGGAGTCACAGGAAATCATACAGCATCATCTATTCATTATTAAATGGTGATCGCGATCAATTTGAGTTGAAAACTTTAATAGAGGGAACATAGATAATGTAAAATAGAAAAAAACATAGGTTTACGTATATGAACTTACTTAGAAACCGTGGTGACATCCTTATTGTAGAATATGGAAAGGAGAGACAGAATGAGTCGTCTGTCCTTGTCGTCAGTAACTCTGCCACCGTAATTACATTCACCAGCTAGATAATTCAACGCGTCGAACGGCGTTTCACTGTACTCAGTTAGGAACATCTAGAGAATGAAGCAAGGAAGCTTAAAGCTACGATTATGTTAAGTATACTTAAAGTTTAGAACTAGGATTATGTTAAGTATACGTAGGTTATTATTAGTACTTTATTATGGCTGCTAACATCGAAATTTGTTTAAGAATAAGAGACAGATGGAAATTATGATAAACCATATTGGCCAAACAAGCTAAGGATTTCGTTTTTTGTATAAGACTGTACACTCGGTCACAATAATGTTATGGCATGTGGAAAGTGGGACTATGAACCTCCACCCCTTATTTCAGTTAAAGAAATTGGTATTGTTTTGGTTCGATTTTTTAGGAGATTGAATCTATTTGAATCTAGGTTCAAAGATAGCGGTCTTTTTAAGTTTGGTAGTAAAATAATTTTATTGGACTGTTACTTGAAATTATATAACAGTGAGCCTATTGAACAGAGCTATTAGTACACTCTAGGAATAGAGGGGCTTGTCAAAGGATTTATATAATATATCGCGAGTTGTTTCGAACGTAGATTGTACAGAATACTGTAAAATGATATAAAGCATATGATGCCTAGAAGATAGTTGCTAATAAGAATGTTTTAAAAATAAAAGAAAATGTCCAACCTGCAACTGCATTATGCAGATTCTGAGATCACTCTCGTTAAATTCATACTGTATGTTCCAACCGAGAGGACCAAAGGCGCGTCGTTCCTGAACTATGGCGTGGAAAAAGCAAAGAGCAAACAACAGCCGCCTCCAATCCTCGGTTCGAGGGCACGAGATGTAAAACTCAGGGTCACATATCGGATCCGATAGATATGAACGGTATATATTGTTTTTGAGACCTTTCGGTGCTTCATTGGTCATTTTAACACCTGAAATTAATATTACTACGATAACGGCATTACTGACGATACAATTAGTAGGTTCATCCCTCGGGCCGTGGACGCCGCTCCGGCGAGGGTCATTGTGGGTTATATTTTTAAAATGGCTACAACAGATGATGATGAAGGCGCCGTAAGGGAAATAATTTCAATTAAAGATCCGATGTATACATACATACTATTATAATAGTGAAGTAAAATAATAATTACAGTTTGCTCACACTTAAAATTGATTTTTAATCTATACATATAATAAAAATGTACCTATAACATGCCTGTATTTTTGATTTATGTGAAAAAAATGTTACAGGTGTCTAGGATTAAGTGATAAAATATATTTCAATCATTTTATAAATGTGTGTCTGTCTGATTGTTTGAACACGCATCACTGCTAAAATACTGCTTTCACGATGAAATCGGTTCGGTATATCAAACATTGTAATTTCAACACGACTTAAGTATCTCATACTTACGAACTCCTCGAACAGTAGATAGTAATTACACTTAATATATTCATATGACTTTATCAGCCACATTTTGTACATCAGGTCCCACGTCAACGATTTTGCGGGTAGTTAGTTATAAAAAATTGGTTGCCTGTAAAGTCGGTATACGGGCGAAAGTTTTACGTGACAACGACTTTGAGTGGTAAAATAATTTTCGTATAGTAGTCTCTCTCGCTCTTAGGCGGGCTAACCATGCCCGAGTGGAAGGGACGCGTGCCTCTCACTCGCTCTCATTGTGAGCGCATAACGTGAGCGGAGCGTAACGCAGTTTCTTGAAGTGTCACCCGGCAAACCAATTTATAAGACGTTGTCACGTCAAAACAATTAAAATAAGTGTCATGGTAGTAACCATTTTGTAAAACGGTGACAGGAAAAGCTTTGCTTGGATACGAAGTAAGCCAACATCTAAAGTTAGGATGCGTATCCTGAGGTATGATTACTTCAGCGCAGATTCTCTCCAGTTCTCCCATCCATGAATCCATAACGTGACAGTTCTGCAGCACGACCCATCCGCCGTTCACAATCGCTTGTTTTATCATATTCGCTGCTATTGGACCCTGAGGATATAAGTTTTGTCAAAACATTTTCTTTAAGATATATCGTGGCAGAGTGATTACTGACTGGATTTACGATTAACGTTTTTGTACTACCCTTAATGTTAGCACTTCTATGTCAAATCATCTTTGCCTGATGTGTCCTTTAGGCCATTTTACATTTTGACAAAAAAATTGATGTATTATACATTTTTTTCGAACTGTCTACGCTATTAGTCTGACGGGTCTTCACAGCTTTATCATACAATATTACGTCACAACATCGTACATAATATGACATAAGTATTTCATTCGTTTCCAATAGTTAACAGATCATGTACCACCATTGGCACACGTGCCATGGAACATGTTAACCATCAAATACAGAATAATACAACGACAACTAAGAATCACAAGTCATCTTCATCTTCGACGTCTCCAAGAAATGGTTCATAAAATTCTAACCTCCTAAAGTCTTGCTATAATGATCAAGATGAGTTAAAATTCCAGTGTTCAATATGTTGTTCAATATATTTTTATATGTTCCGACCCACGCATTTTAGTTTTTTTTTTTTAATGGAAAACTCGACCAGTATTTTTTTTACTTGTTTATTTAACATTAGGCGTATGAATGATCTCGAGTTTTGAATAAAAAAACATATTTGATATATATATATATATGTATATCTAATAGGTTGTAGAGCCATGCTGAAGCTATTACTGGTTTCAGCATGAATAGGTCGGCTCGACCGGGGTAGTACTACCGCTTTCACATAAAACCGACGTGAAATAACAGTGCTTGTGTTTCGTTCGGTCAGTGAGAGCGCCGGAGGCCCACCTCCCTTCCTGTTCCTTCTAGTTCCTTCTTTCTTTTTCCTCCCCCTCTCCCATATACAGGCTGGCAATGCACTTGCGACTTTCCTGATGTCGCTAGTGTCGGTGGACGGTGGTGATCACTTAACATCACGTGACCCACCAGATCGTTTGCCTCCTTTAATATAAAAGAAAATTTTTAGACAATTTTTTATTGAATAATATGACATTAATCATGACATTAGTTAAGATTACAGTTGTTGTGTAAGCTTAAATGTACATCATATTCAGTGGCAGATTTACCGTAAGGCCCAGGAGGCCTAGGCCTAGGGCGGCCAGATATTAGAGGCGGCCAATCGTAAGAAAAATTCACTGATGATAACAAGAAATAACTCAAAGTACGTAAATATTCTAAAAGCTCCCGCACTTTATGGTGGACCGCACTGCACCGCTTCGTATAACAAAAATTCTTAAAAAAGAAATTCATTATGTAGTCAATATGATGGGTGCTGAGAAAGGGGTGGCTGGTACTTACTACATGGCCTGGGGCCTAGGACGGCTAAGACTGCAAATCCGCCACTAATCATATTGCACATTCGGCTTCTAGATGTTTCTTTTTCAAACTTGGACCCGAATGCTATACGTTAGTTTGTACAATAAATTGTGGATTTGGTCTTTCAACAGTGGAATAACATTCACCTAGAAGTCCTTCCCAAACTAACGAGGTGTGTTATATTATTGTCATAATGTTTACACAATAATTCAATACACAAGAACCTAAACACTTATAGGTAACATGCGTTAAAAAGTTATGAACTATTGACACAATGTAATACATCTTACCTGCCCCTGACCGAGGGATATAGTCTCGAAACTGATGACCTTCTTCTCAGTAGAAAACTTTACTAAACCAGTCATGGGGTCTGACCCGGCTGACAATATAAAAATAAGAGGCGAACAGCAGTTGCTGTCGTTATACGACTTCTCCAAGTCAAAAGGTGGCGGTTCAATGTACGTACGACCCATCTCTTCCATCACGTACTGTTGGACAAGCGGTATCAATTTATCCGGGCGAATGCATCTAATGGATAAAATGATTTAATTAAAATATTATTAAATTCGTTATTACTTCGTAATTCAAGTTATTATTATCATTTAATTATTAAGAAACTAACACAAATTTAAAGCAAAGTTATACTTCGCTTACAACATTTGTTTTTAACACGTTCACGCCGGCGCGTACCACCGGTGGTACGTATTCGATTGTGCTATTAGAAATAATGAGAATTTAACGTTTATTTATTAAAAATAGCAGTGTTAAAGTACATAATCCATTTATCTGTATTACTGTTTATTGCATACTAGCTGTGCCCCCGACTCCGTTCGCGTGGAACCTAATGTAAAAGACAGTGAATAATAAAATCATCTGAATGTATTAAGTCCATTTTCTAATTAATTTTCTCTGGTACTTAAATCGCGTCGTCATTAAAATTACAATAACTTTTGACAAAGTGAACCGATTTTAATGTTGCTTTTGCAGTGATGAGTGTTCAAACAAATAAACAGACTGACAGAAATTTCTAAAAATGATCGAAATGTATTTTACTACTTATTACTACTTCTTAGACAACTGCAACAATTTTTTTCAGACAAATCTAAAAAGTACAGGCACATTATGTTAACATTCTTATTGTATTATAGATTCCACTTCTCCACTATACAAAAACACATATTGCCGAATGCATAGTGCTTATGAAAATCGTAGTTTATTAAAACTTTAATAACTCTTTACTAAGGGAAAATATCGTGATGTTTTTTCTAAGAAGAATGAAGTGGAAATAAAACAAAAAAAAAAAATAATAGAATACATCCAGTACGTAGTTTTTGTGTGATGCGAGAACAACGACAGAACACAGTTTTATGTACAGGCAGTCCTCAACTTACGTCGTTTCAGGTTACGTCGAATAATTGTTTTGACACTTTTCCTCAAGCATACGGCAATTGTTTCGATTTCCGGCGTTGGAGAATTCACTTGTCGCGGGGATTACCCTGCACATGCCCACTGATTTTGTTCAGTTACGGACAACGAAGACTTAATACATTAGTTTATATTTTACATCTTTGACAGTTTTTGTTTTTACATACATATTTAAGTGAATTTTAATCTAACTATACCACCTAAACAAGACGGTAATAGTAAAGTGAAGAAGAGAGTATACAAGAGTAAGAATAAGAGAGTGAATCCTAACCCTCAAGTTTTATATGTAAACATAAGAAAAAATATGTATCGACTTACGTCGTTTCGATTTACGTCGCGTATTTCGAGAACCTAACATGCCGTAAGTGCGAGGACTGCCTGTATACATTTGAATAGTAAAATTATATCTGGTGGAACAAAGCAGCAGTCACATAATAGATGAGCGAAATGAGGATCCTAGACCAACTATTAAGAAATTCGAAATTACTGATTATTTAACTGGCTGGAAATGATAAGCGATACGTTGTAGACAACTATCCTGGGCTATTTAACATTATGTTCTAGAATACCCCTTACATTTTAGTACTATAACAATATCCAAGTATTACGCTAAAAAGTATCTACCAAAAAGTATTTATAAATTTTGTTAATTACACTAAAATTACTAACACTACATTTATCAATAAGGACTCAGATTAGAAAAAATAACGATGTCACGTACCTGAATATAATAAGTTTAGGTATACCCCGTATATTTTCATAAGGCGGAGGCAATTGATTTTCATGAGGCGCGGATAGGTCGTAAAAGTCTTTCCAACCTTGTATGTTCTCCTCGACGTTATCTTTGAATCCTCTTAAACTGTGTATTATAAAAATATTAAATTATTATTAAACGAATATTAAATATATAATATAATATATTAAACTATATACAGCATATACAAATATTTAAAAAAGCGAAAACTTCCTTATCTCCGCTGTGATTTGAAACTTGATGAAACGAAGAAGAGACAAACATATACATTTATAGGATTCAACGTGCGGGAGAATAAGAAAAAATACATTAAACAGTGTTTCTTATATTCGCAGTCTCTTCATGGCACTTCCAAAGACTTACAGTCCAGTGGGCTGCACGTACCATGTCCTATGATCTGGTAAATGACACAAAACACAAAAGAGAACATTGGTCATCGTTATATATGGATTTTGGGATAAAACAGGAGGTAGTCGATGATAACTCACGCGTCCTGCAGATACTTACGCATTCAAATTGCTTGATCTGACTATCTCGGACCAAGCTTTATCTGAAAGCCAAGTCGGTGCCGGGTTCTCGTATGGGTTTTCTAAAGCTACGCCGCCAGTGAGAAGAAACGCGACCAAATCATCATCGATGGCACCCTATGAATTGACCAAATTTAAGAAGTTTTAACGAGGAAACAAATTCGTATTATCTATTGACAACGAACATACCTTCGCTCTCAATATTCCTAATGTTAAGACCAGTGAAAATATCAGTTTGTCTTTCTCAAACAAACTCCTGCAAACGTTTTCGTAAATGCTCTTCGTGAAGAACGCATTGAGTCCTTCGAGCCGTTCATTCAGGTTGTCGCTTTTAGGCGAGTTCGTAATGGCTTGGTTGTATAAGTTTATGAACCTGAACCAAAACAGTATATATCTATCAAAATGCAGAAGACCGTATCTACTGCTGCGTTTGTGGTGTATATTAAACTTTTTTATTGGTTATACTTCTGTAGTTGTTACTGGTTAAATTTTCTAGTCTCAGGAAATTTAATATGACTATCGGATTTTGTTAATGTAAATCCATTATTAATTAACCTTATGAGAGAGAAGTGCCCGTAATTTTATACGATTTATTTCTCTTCCTATTGACGCGTCGCATATGGTCTTTATAAAGTCACAAAGATTAATTATATGATGATTTCAACAAAAATAAGTGAGTTACAGACGTCACAGTAACTATTTACCTCGTAAGATCATGAAATGATATACTGAAACAAATTTTTAAACAAGTCCCAGGACAATAATATCAAAAGAAGGTATATATATACAAAGCTTATTGGAAATTGTTAAATTTTAACTGCCAATATTGATAATGACTCTAACTTACTAATGAATCTAACTTACCAATTCAAAGAATACTGATACATTGGATCAATGGCAGCCAGGTCTGATATACAGAAAAACAGCACAGAACTATGTTTCGATACCGGTACATAAAGCAAACGAGCGTCGTCTATCTCCGACTCTGTGATAGCCGCAGCCGCCTGCTTTGCTTGTATCTCCATCGACAAACTCTTAGATGAAGACAAGATTTGATTGGCCGACTCATCCTCTAAAATATTCCCAGCTGATGATAATACCTGAAAAAAAAAACAATTTGCTTGTTTTCGACCACAACATATATGGTCAAAAATATACAATTGCGGTTAAATTGTATTTCCTGCTTAAAAACATTCCTGCTATTTTTGATTTGAAGGTGATTAGGCAGCGTTTTTATTGAAAACTCCCAGGCGGGGTGAAAGATCACAGGGTTTTCCGACTTTCCAACAATTATCGTTGTATTTCGACCAATTTTTGTAAAACCTTAACGACTTAAAAACCTAAACCTTGTTCATGAATAACTTTATCTACCGGTAAATAACGTATAAAAATCCTTTCAGTAAGTTCTGAGCTTATCGCGAACAGACGTGGCAAAGGACTCTGTTTTATACATAGTGATGCAATCTCTATCTTGTTCAGTAATTTGCCAACATAATTATCCTATTCTGTATTAGGCTAGGATTCATTTCATTTTTATTTAATCTCACCTCTAGAATTTTATCTTCTATTTCTTTCAAAGCTCTCTTGTTATTTGCCCCTTCGACTATGAGCTGATTTTTCTTTAACTCCAACTCTGGTCGATCCTGTGCAACCACGATTCCCAACAATTGGTCCTCTAGTCCTTGAGGCGTGATCATGAAGTTTAGCATTGTCACCTGAAGCATATACCACACAATATTATCTTCGATGCACCATCATCTCATATAGAGCATAAAAATAAAATAAACAGACTGAACCCTTCGAGAAAATAACAGCAAAGACGTACCGAGATACATTTTTTGCGATCGTGAAATCGTACTGTTACAAGCCTAGCAACAAGTCACCGCGTAGAACAGACGTATTGCTTGCCTACCCAAAATCAAAAATACTTTATTCAATTTAGATCTTAGTATGGCGCTTGTGGACGTCAAACGTATTTGTAGGTGGTAGAGCCACGCTGAAGCTGTAACTGGTTTCAGCATGAATGGGTCAGCTCGCCCGGGGTAGTGTCAGCCTCTTACAGAAAACCGACGTGAAGTAACAGTGCTTGCATTCTTGCGTTTCGTTTGGTCAGTGAGAGCGCCGGAGACCCACCTCTCACCTTTTTCCTTTCCTCCCTCCCCCTTCTCCACCAACACAGGCTGACAACACACATGCGACTCCTCTGGTGTTGCTGATGTTTATGGACGTTAGTGATCATTTAACATCAGATGACTTACCTGTTCATTTACCTCCTATGATAAAAAAACGGTTTGGAAAACAACCCAGTCATCGAGAAGATCTGGCAAGAAAGTCTATCTGGTTTCCCTTCTTAACATATAGACAATATTAAGACTAAATTACAGTTTACAATCTTCGTTAGTGGATGCACAGAGAGGAGCCGAGTCCAGATATCATCATCATTCACATATTCAAATTCACAAATCATGGCAGTTAAGTTTGTAGTCCGACAAATCGGTAATATGCTTTGAGACTTTGGTATAAACTTAACAACCTATCCTGTGCCCACAACAAAATACCATAAAACACTAAGCTATGGAAATAAGCGAAGTAGACTAACGCAGGAGTCACACAATATACAAATTACTTTTAAAAAAGTATTAACATCGTTGTAGTAGGAATATAAATAACGTGAAATTTTTGCATGTATAAATGAGTGTATAAATGAGCCATCAAGAATATTGCATTAAGAAATAAGCAAGCCGATTTTGTGTAATCGCATTGTCTATTGTGTTCACCGTTCTGAATATAGCCGTGTAAGTTCACGTTTATTGTCAAAAGTTTAATACATAACAAAGTTCAAATATTGTCGTACATATAGTAAGTATTTATACCTAAAGTTGTATTCCAGGCAACTACATTCAGAGCGGTCAAAAAGTTTGGTGATAATTATACATAGGTTCTTCATAAGAACGTTTTTTTTTTTCTGTTTCTGTTTATTAGACTTAACTATAATTGATAGATATGTGTACGGAAATATAAAGCACTAGCGAGCCCCGCGGACGTTGTCCCGCCCTGATAATAAAAACGCTTGACAAACCTGTACCTACTGTTGAAAACCGCGTGAAAATCCGTTGAGTAGTTTTTGAGAGATTGTTTTTTAATCGCTTAAAGCTTCCGCGATTTCATTATGTATCCAAAGCTTTCAGTGGTCAGCACTTTTTGTGCCATGTGTTCCACCGGTGGTAAACGTCACATTATGTTTTAGGCCATCTGTTGTACCTCCCTTGGTACACGATTTATTTTTTTGTCAAATTATCAAATGGACTTAAGGACATATCAGGCAAAATGGCTTGGTCTAGAACGGGTTAGTATGATGACCTACCTTCTAGAAAATTCTTATAAATAGGATAAATTTAGAAAAATAGATTCCAGAATTTACTCCGATACCATCTCATAGGAATAGAGACTCACTTTGACAGCAATCTCGGGCAAGTAGTGAGGGTTGCTCAATCTCGTAGTAATATAGAATCTGAAGTTATGACTGTACTCTAAAACGTTGTCTCCAAGTTTCAGACAATCTATACCGCCAGATCTGTGATAAAAACAAATTCTTGATGGATCTAGCTGGTTCGTTCTCATGTAAAAGTATTGTGCTGCTTCAAGAAACTACATAATTTATATGGATTAATTGTGAGTTACCTATTTAAGATGTAATTTTATCATAAAGAGTCCTAAACCCTTTTACTCATTTAAATTGTCTCTCTATAGTTTGTAAAATTTGTAACATCAATACTGGAAACATGTGGTGAGCCACGCTGAAACTATTACTGGCTTCAGTATGAATGGGTCGGCTCGTAAGGGGTAGCACCACCCTCTCACAGAAAGCCGACGTGATGTAACAGTGCTTGCGTTGTTGCGTTTCGGTCAATGAGAGCGCCGGAGGTCCATCTTTTCTCACCTTCCCCCCCACCCCTTCCCTACACAGACTAGCAACGCACTGGCGACTCCCCTGGTGTTACTGGTGTCTATGGACGGTGGTGTTCACTTAACATCAAGTGACCTACCTGTTCGTTTGCCTCCTATGATATAAAAAAATTAAGTAAAATGCCACAAATATTACGAAATTTTCATATATAAAAAAAAAATATTACGCTACTAATTTAAAAGATATGCATAATAGATTACTGAAAGAACTGGCCCACTTATTATATTATGATATATTGAAATCAAGATTAAAAATGTTTTTTTTCCAAAACAACGCATATTACATTTCGAAAGCGTTTACGACTTTAAAAATAACAACAAATAATCTCTTGTATTATGCAACATTAGCCTCTGCCCGCGACTTCGTTCGCGTGGCTTAGATACACTAACACGCAGCAGTTCTCAAAAGGAAAAAACATCCCGATTTTGAAACATTTTTCACCTGTGCTCCGCGCCTATTGGTCTTAGCGTGATAATATATAACCTATAACCATTCTCAATGAATGAGCTATATAACACTAATAGAATTATTTAAATCGGAAAAGTAGTTCCTGAGATTACCCCCTAAAACGTCACAACGTCACAAACTCACAAACTTTACCTCTTTATAATATTAGTATAGACTAGTATAGATAAGTACCTCTGGGCGTCGAACCTAGCTCGGTTCTTTAAAAACATTTTTAAATCAAAATAAACTGTAATCATTTTTTCACAAAAAAAAAAAAAAAAAATTAAAAAGATATCTCTCTTATAATTACATTAGTAAACCTTATTTATTTAATTAAAATAAACTGTTATGTTTGCCCTATAAAAATTATTTTTACAGCGCCGGCGAAATTTACCTTCATATTTTAGCTATATTTTTTCATTGCCTGAAATCTCAGTTAAAAAGTTCTTTATGAATAAAATCTATTTAGATCCATTTACTACCTACTAAACTACCTACATACTACGTTTCACGGAAATAGATGACGCCGTTTCCGAGATCCTGAATATATACAAATATAAAAATATACTAGAATTGCTCGTTTAAAGGTATTAGATACATATGCAAAAAGAGTTTAATTTGCTTATTTGTTATTGTTACTTTTACCCGGTATACAATCCAAGTAAAATACACTGTTGTACAAATAATTGACGTTTCATGTAACATTACCTGTTTTGATATGAAAACTAAAGAATCATGAATCGTGAAATCAATTAGAAATACCTAAATATATTGCGTAGTAGAATAGGTTCCAGAATAGCGTCCAATTGTTCTCGAATGTTCTCTAGAATAACCGGCAAACCCAATTGGATTGCACTTTCTAGCACGCGGATATAGTTCGGATCAGTAAGTTTTATGACTCTCAGTTGGTTCTCTCGTTCCATGTTCTTCACCCATTTGTTTGCTTGCTCTGAAATGGAATAGTTCATAGATAGACAAAGATTTCTGTATATCAAGTACGATGGTGTTTTCAACGGTGATCTAAAAACACTGAAACAAAAAAAATTCAAGGGGGTTGTGTTGATATTCGAATTACGGATTATTCAATAGCGAATCAAACAGAATAATTCGATTCGAACATTTTCAATAATTTGAAGTATTAGAGTGATTCGAACTATTCGAATAATTCCAACTATTCTGACTTTTTAAGTCAAGTATAACTAAATGCATATTAATGAAATACTAAATATACAAAATTAGTTGAATACATTCGTCTTTAGTGAAAGGATTTTAAATTAAACTAGTTTGAAAATTTATAATAAATAAAGTTTACCGTTTATCTTATAAAGTTATTTAATTTAAGTCTTTGTGCAAAAAAAAAAATAGGAACTGAGTTACATCGAAAAAGGGGTTTTCAATTTTTAAATTCTACATCATTATTCAATTCGATTCGAGCATTATTCGCTCACCCCTAATAAAGAGATGTCACAAATCCTCACCTTGCGGATCGATCATAAGAGGCCATCTCCTGGACTTTTCAACTATTATCCCGTTCTGAATAGAAAACGAGTCGACAGGAAGTCCCGCAATGTTCCACATCCTAATCACGACCGGTTCACCGAGTGTTGTTATTAGCGAATAGACATCAGAACATGGAATATCTGCGACAAATGTTTCGGTTACTAATTTATTTTTATACGTTACAAGTGTAAAATATATTAGTCACAATTTCCTAGAACCGTGACTGATACAGTGGTCCAAGATATGAATACGCTCAGCCTATAGAGTGAACTGGCTCTAAGTGCAACTGTCAAAACTTCTATGGATGATTGACGATGGATTTTTATTGCTAGCAAAATACCTCCCTACCTTTTTCAAGATGTCATCCTTTAATGAAAGTTTGAACAAATTGCCGGATTCAAATTAATGTACGTAGCTGCGGCGTTAAAACTCACAAGTACTTACCCATCATTGCTTTTACCAGTTGCAGATAGAGACAAAAGCAAGAGTGCTAATGCAATGTATTTTTTCCCCACATAAAATGGACAATAACAATAGCAATTTTTATCCGGAAATAGTATATAAATACAAAATGATGAGACAATATAGACAAGTGATCTAATAAACCTAGAAATAGCTCTAAACGTTTTATTGAAGCCGACTTTAATATACAAATTAAAATATTTATAAATTAAATGTATAATTTATACTAGCGGTTCCGGTGGACATTATCCTATCCTGATAATAAGTAAAAAATCTTGACAAATTATATACCTAAACTTTCCTTATGATCAACTTTATGTACTAATAAAAGCCGTATAAAAATCCATTCAATAGTTTTTCAGTTTATCGCGAACAGATAAGACAGACAGACGTAATACAGGACTTTATTTATCATATGTTATACTTACTCAATTCCTTTGCTCTCTCGTTCCAAATCTGTATAATCTCCCTTCTGTAATTTACCGTATAGGGTCCCAAATATGCAATAAAACCCGCAGACAATAACACGTCACCTGAAAGTGTGACACGAACGTCACGTAACTATTAACAAGTTACTAAAACGCTTATCAAAAAACCAACCTAAAAAGAACTATTATACCAATAATATTAGAAAGCAGTTCTTGCAGCTGCCTCGCCAACTCCGTCCACCTCGCCTTCTCTCCTCCGAGGCCGCCGATCAATTGTTCAGCTCTAGATAGTTTTGTTGAGCATAAATCTATCTCATCTTCAAGACCTTTTTTCTTCCGAGTCATTTCCGCAAATTCATCATTTAGGGCCTATTACAAAAAATTTAAGAAAAACCCATTAATTAGATTTTTTGCGTACATATTTTATCAGTTTTCATTAAGAATATCAAATTACGTACGAAAATTGTAGAATATATTTGTCGGGATGAAGTTCAGATGACAGTTATAAATATATGGCGTCATCCTATGTAGACGTAATTTTCAAAAGCCGACATAGCCAATACTGTATATAGCTATATACGAATATATGTGACCGGTCAGACGAACCGTGCGAGACTGATCAACGATTATTTTTTTCTCTCTAACTAACTACGCTATTGGCCTAGCAAGGCCTTAACAGCTTCACCGGACTACATCTCCTTTACCGGACTACAATAACGCTTCGTTTTCTCTAAGCCTTTTATAGGCTTGCTTCGTATTAGAAAGAAACGCGTAATATTTTTCTCTGTAAAAATTCTTTTTCACGGTAGAACGGGAATTTGCACCGACATAGCTCATTATATTACCTGCAGTTTATCAAGTACACCTTGCAGCTGTGCTCGTTTTTCATTCAATGTATTCATCTGCATCTGCAACTCGCCTTCGGCTTCAGCTAGTGCCGCCTTCTTAGGTGCCACTACCTATAAGAATACATGCATACATATTTTAAAAATTTAAGGTCGTGCATCCTAGTTTATCAATTTGATAATTCCATCTGCAGTATTTTATATGCAAATGAAACAAAAACATCACCATAATACATGATATTCCCGAAAGCGAATAAAAATAGGCAATCAAAATCAATAATACTTTATACTATTGAACCGTCCTATAACATCCTTTAGACATTAAAACCCGCTTAACATGGCCCTTGAACTTACTATCCGGCAAATCGGTGATATACTATGGAACTTTGTTATAAAACCTGTTACCGGTCTTAGCAACCCTGAAACATGAAATCATCACTTTGTTATTGTTTCTAGAATTTAAATTATGATGGCCTTTTGTGAAATCCAACTTAAGTATTTGGGGACATACATTAGATTAATAATACTTTTAGCACTGACGTAAAGTTTAATTTATTAGAGGAAAATCAAGACATAAATATATTATATACCTTGATTACTCTGTCATAGACATCCATAGCTCTAACCCATCGACACAGACCCTCGCAAGCCGATGATACTTTAGAGATGACGGCTGGATCGAAATCGCGATCGGGGATGTACCTACATGATTAAGGATTTGTAAACCCAATAATACCTCTATAAGGTAAAAGCAGTCGCTGAAAAAAAACTTTATTCCTACATACTTATCTCTGATCTTTTTCATGGTTGCTGCTGGTATATTGTCTTTATCATAATTCTTTAAACTTTCCAGAAACTTCATGTCACCAAGCATCTTCTGTGAGGGTCCCCAGAAGTCTTCATATACCTTTCCTGAAAATGATTGACACAAAAAATTATATTAGACTTCCCGTAGCTAATATACTGATTCCATAAGAATTAAAAGACCGCTTACATTAAATATTTAATAGGCTTACTTAGTGGTTACACTTGAAAAAACTGAATTAAAGAAAAACAATTCACTGAATAACTGTCTTTGCCTAAAAGTAATTATTTACCATTTGCATCCATTTTCCTATCCCCTTTAATTCCTTTCATAACACAAACAGCTTCCATAACCAGCTTTACTCCTGCCGGAGGATTTTTCATGCTCTTCACAAGAGTAATATCTGCAGGTTTAAGGGTATTGAGGGCATCCAGAGCCGCTTCGAGGGCAGGAACAGCTTCAGCAAGGTCCGACTCGCAGTCATCTTTAATGGCTTGAGCTGCTGCTGCCGCTTCATTGGCGAGTGCTTCGTCTGCACCTACTATCTATATAAGAATGTTTAAATTCATTACAATAGAATTTTAACAACTTCCAACCACGTTTTTAGATATTTACAATTATATAACTTGAGTATCATATAATTAATAGGCATCAACATCTAACCTAAATGTTAAATTGTTTTATTTAACTTTCTATCTTTTAATATTTATACAACTTTTCATACCTCTTTCTGTTTCTCCACGACAACGGTATCTTGTTCAATTTTAATCATAAGTTTTTCTGTTTTATCCGACGTATCCACTAGCTGCGGTTGGAGGTCAATCAGATTCTGTTGCATCACACCCACCTGGCCAGCGGCGAAGTCCAATTGCTCAAGACCTATTTCATATCTGAAATAATCGATTTAATCGATTAATCTGTATCACTAAAGTTTAACAAATTTCGTAATTGTATTTGGATAAATGCTTTCATATTTTTATCTGTAAAAAATGATTTCTAATCCTGCGCATGTTTTAATTATCAAAGAGCTACAAATATCTCTCCAGTATAATAATAACATATCTTACAATATATATTCGCGTGGCTATAACATGTTTCCGATTTGTACGAACTAAAATAAACTGTAGCTAAATAAAATATAGCTTTTGTATAAAATTTACCTAAAAATAGATTATTCATCTTTGAAAACTTTATACTCAATTACTATCTAACCTTATCCTTGCTTTTGTGATTTGATCCACCTTCATGGCGTACAAATTTTGGAACGCTTTAATCAGCTCCAAGTAACTTGTCGGTGTAACGTAAACTTTTCTTTTCTGATCCGAATAAAACCTGCAAAAAAATTTTATATAAATAAAACACCTAACTTTATCACTATCTTCATACCCTTATGTCACGTAAGTACACTTTTACTTCCATTCTCTTCTTATTTCAATATTCACACCTTTTAAACAGATATCTTTCTTCATTCAATCTATTCATACCGTTTTCGGTCTTTCTCTACTCTTATAGCCATCCACTGTGATACCCAAAATTTTTCTAGTTACATGCTTTCATTTCTTCTCTTTATATGCCTATACGACAATATACTATTACTTTCCACTTATCTGCCACAGATGCCATTTTCCAACTTCCTCTGAATGTTTAACGGTTTGCTAGCTACACTCATTTACCTATCACTGAGGTGCACCACACTCATGTGGAACAGTTGACACATGTCGACACACGCCACCTTCAATTCTTCATCAACGTCCGACATCTTCGATATGAACATCGAAGCTACACGCTCTAAGGCGTCAGGCGGCCATGCTGTAAACCTGGAATCAATTTACATCAATTAATCAACTACTTTTTGAAATATATTAACGGCGTTTAACCTTTTAAATGCAGACACATTTTATTCATATTCAGAGTTAAAAAAGGTAAGAAAGGTTTGTGATATTACAGCAAAAAGTACTTGTACAATGAAACTTCTATTGATAAAAATATGATATACCGAAGGGAAAGGTGTATAAAATTATTATAAGCCCAGGTATGCTGTATGCATTTGAGAGCTGGGAACCAAAAAGAGACGCATGAGAGAAAATTAGATGTGGTAGAGATGCACATGTTAAGGTGGATTTTTAGTGTGACTAGAATGAATAAAATTAAAATGAGTATATCAGAGGACGTTTGAAAATAAAACCAGCGACAAGCATACCAGGTGTGGGCAAACTATGAGGAGAGATTAAAACCATGTAACTAGAAGAGTTTTAAGTATGATGGTGGACGGATATAAGGATAGAGGAAAACTGAAAAAGGTGTGGATTATTTGTGTGAAAAATGATATGTGTATAAAAGATGTGAATACTCTGATGAAGTATTACTGGTTACAGTGGTAAAGGAACACATACTGTGCAGACTCTAATTAGATGCGATGTGGGTATGATGATAATGATGAGATAACAAATGAGTTCTCACCAATCGATGGTGCAACAGTTGATAAGAGACGGAAACATCCGCAATCGGTTACGGAACGAGTCTCCGATGGGAGACATCGCCATCACGATGCGCAAACTTGCCTTCACTCTTTCCACGTAGAAGCCGAACATAGCGAGCGGTGTAGTTTCTATCTTTTTACCCTGAATTTAATATTATGGTTATTATTTCTCTTCATCTAATAGGTTAAATAATTTACAAGTCAATACGTCATCTACCGCATATGACTGGTACACTTTATTGGGTTCTTGAAATGGGGCAGATCTAAAGGATAAAATTGTTCTCACTAACCGCTTCTCTAACGGCCGCTTGCATTTTGTCCAAAATTTCCACCTTCTCATCCATTCCATATATGTTCGGGATATCACCGGTGTTAAGTAGCATATTAATATCTTCCACCATCCCCTCGTACATTATCTAAAGTTATATAAGTCCGTTAAGGCAATTTATGTTATCTGTAACTGTAGTTAAAGTTTGAAAGGAACCGATATGATCTATTAGTCAGGTAACACTGAGTAAAAAGGTGTTGGCTTTGCCAAATTCAGCAACTTTAATAATAAATACTGTTTACAAATAAATTATGGTTGGCTCAAAAATATAACATAACATACTTTAGTATTTAAATATTCAATGAAAAAGTGGCAACTTCCTTCTTGATCTACCATGAATCATCAGGTTAAAAGTCTTGTAAATCTACATCTACTTTGTAATTTATCAGATTCATTAATATTTCCTACATTTAACCGTTTGTAATTTAATAGATTAATTAAGACCTTAATGCATATATCTTCCAGCTTTTGAAAAGCTGCTTCAATATTTCTATTACCATATCGTATGCTTAGATATATTATTAATCTACCGTATACCTGGTTATCTGCAAATAAGAAAACCAAGGGTTTTCCAATGATTCCAGCCTTCATCAACAGTTTCCTTATGTCATCGCGCCACTCGTTTTGTCCGTACACTCTTGATATCTCGATCTAATATACAAAATAGTAATAAAAACACCTACATAATATAACAGAAAAATAAAACGAATAATGCCAAATTTCGAAGTCAAAGATTGTCTTCTGGATAAGTCTTAGATTCTAATATTTTTTCGTTATATTTTGGGCTTGATAGAGAAGGAGGTTGGTATAAAATCGTTTCATAATTTAATAAAACAAGTTAATTAAAGGCTTTGAAATTACGACTCTCTGAATTTCATCTAGATCTTGACTGATCTATCTTTATGGTCTAATTATATAATGCACATGTAACGCGTCAAGGAGAAGAGAATGACTCGTACCAAATTATGACCAACACTCTTTCTCATTTTATTGCAACAAATATATTTAAGTAAAAACAACAAAATTAAAAAAAACGCACACAATATCTAAAAAATATCGTCAAAAATAAATCATATGGCACAGGATGATTGTCAGATTAAGAACTATGTACCTAACAGAGGAATAAAATCCCCAATTGCAAAACTGGAGCTACCTGTATAACATTCATTTCTAGAATGCTTGCAGCTAGCTTCACAGCACTGCTTCGGCCACTGCCGCCGACGCCGACCAACAAGAGGTTCCCTGATAATAATCAAAGACCCTTATCACTAAACAATTTGGTTGAATCGTTCAACACCTCATGTATCTTCTAATTATTGGGAAATAAACTTTCATCGGAACTTATTTCTTCATATACAGGTTTATGGGAATTACACAAATACTAAGAATAGAAAAGGGTCACCTAAGAGCCCTATCTCATTAGGATGCCATGGTGGTCTTTTCAGCTGCAAAGCGAGAAACACCAAAACAAATACCAGGATTGTCGGATGTAATATGACATTGTGGACGAACTGTGTTGATTCGAGAGAGGACCGTCCTTGATAGCGCAATGGTTGTGTAGTAAGTGAGACGCCAAAAAGCTCTATATATTAACGGATGTGGCACCAGCGGGTGATTCGGTTACCGGCAACAGCCTTAGCTATGAAACCAAGCTGATACCAGGTGAGGCTTCCTCAATAAAATCGTACGCATTTTGGTAACCATGATAAAATTGTATGGTGGTAGGATTGTTTCTAGACCCACCTGGTTAGCTGCCACCCTCAAGTTGAAAATCTGTCGCCAAACATCTGTTTATGTGTTCCGGCAGCTGCATTTAAGTATGTCGTGGTTACCATCTGAGACCACATCGTTATTTAACATCCGATAAGTTTGTAGTCAAACACTAGAACGTATAAAAGAGTCGATAGTCAAAACTTTTTGCGATAACTCTCACCGTTATCTTGTAGCAAAACTCTCGTACATCTCGATATATGGTCGAGAGCATATCGAAACATCACAAGCGGCATCGGAGATGAAGACACGACGTTGTACTCTTCTAAATAATATTCCATTTTCACAGCCATGTCATCCAAATCAGTCACCTTGATTATAAATAAGCTCTATTTCATATCGTGTGATACTATATATGCGTGTTATTTTAAAGTTAAGGTATAATTTAATTAAGAACTAACTGTATCCGCGACTTCATCAGCGTGTAACCTAATGTATAAAACAATGACTAATGAAGCCATCAAAATGTATTAAATCTAAAAAATTGATTGATATGTATTTAATTTCTTATTCCTAGTCACCGGCAACATTTTTTTTTTTTTACAAATACTTAAAAGTCTGTACTTTTTAATAACATGTTTACACGTTTAATTTACGTTCTTATTATGTGTATGGATTCATTTAGCTACAATATAAATTATAACACAAGATCAAACCCTTACCTGATCATAAATTTTAGGGTCTGCATCTGGTTCCATGTAATTCCCGAAGAATATATTGGTTGCATGTTTATTACTTAGTTTTTCACCTTCAGGCACGTACCCTAGCTCGGTTAGAACTATGTCCATATGTACGCGGTAATTACCATACACTGCCTTGTATACCACGTCGAATAACTTCAACCTAGATGCTTATATCATTGGTTACCATTCTCATCTACCATACAACTCCAAATAACCAAAGTTTCGAACAAAGAGATTCTTGTTAGTTGGATTCAGTATTCAAAATATTCTTAACTCATTACTTATTTCCATATTCAATACTTGTTTAAGGCTGACTCTTTGATTGTATTATTAGATTGAAATAACTATAGTAAATTAAAGAAAATACATATGTCACAAAGAAAAAGACAGATGAGAGAAAATTAAATGTGGCTCTTAATTAAATGTTCAGATGAATTTGTGGTGTAAGGACAATTGATAAGATTAAGAAGAAGTTTGAAAATAGAACCAGTGATCTCTGTTGAGGAGTAAGTTTAGCATGGTATGGACATGTCATGAGGGGAAATAAAAGCCATGTAACTAGAAAAGTTTTAAATATGAAGGTAGACGGGTATAGAAGTAGAGGAAGACGGAAAAAGTATGGAAGGATCATGTGAAAAATGATATAAAAGTTGTGAATGTGATGGTGTAAATTATATAAAAGGTGGCATCTAATAGAGGGGAGTAGAGGAGGAAGATATGTTGTGCCAACCCTACTTAGGACGGATAACGGCAAGAAGATGTTACAAACCTGTCAGTGTCATCGGCAAGACGATCATAAAACACTCGATATGTCTCATGAATCCACAAGAGGACAAGTTTGTTCAAGTCCTTCATATGCGTCGCCGGCACCAACAGTATGCCCTTGATGACGCGAGCAAAATCGCGTAAGTTGAACAGATAGTGGCACTTGCTCGGAGTCGGCAGAAAGCCTACTGTTACAGCTTTGTACACTTCCATCGTTGCCGAAACTACCGCCTAGAAAATCATACTCGAAGCTACTACACAAGCTAAACAATTTAAAACAAATCCACTCTGAAATTATGAAACAGTAACAATCACATCATTTCTTTAATCTTTTACTTATAGATTCGAACTTCGGAAGGAAAATTAATAATATTTTTTTATACTTTATAGGTATTAGCTTTTGTCTACGCTTTCATTTGATTTCGTAGGTGGTAGAGCGACGCTGAACTTATAACTCGATTTAGCGTGAAGAGGTCGACTCGCACGGAGTAGTGCCACTCAACCTACAGAAAACCAACGTGAAGTAACAGTGCTTGCATTTTAATTTAAGAAGGCGTTACTTTGTGGAAATCCAACATTAAATATTACAGTGGACGCTACTTTGCACTTCCGCCTGGAATTGATTGACTAACACTACATCTCAACATGTTTCGCCCCTTCACGGAGCATTTTCAGATCGATGTTGACTCTTCCGATGCGAACGGGCGAGAAGAAGTGAGAGTGAGAGTGACAGTCAATCAATTCCAGGTGCAAGTACAAAGTTGCGCCCACTATAATATTTATTGATTGCGTTGTTGAGTTTCGTTCGTTCAGTGAGAGTATCGGAGGGCCATCTACCAAACCCTCCCAATTTGCCTTCCCCACCAACACAGGGACTTGCGACTCCTCTGATGTTTCTGGTGTCTATAGACGGTGGTGATCACTTAAAATCAGGTGACCCACAATGATGATGTACTCTAAGATGGAAACACGTTAAGCCTGAAAGAGGCTGGCTCGTAAGTGCGGCTGCCAGAACTTACCAACAAGTGCTTAGCGATAGATATTCAACTTTAGGATGGTATTTAGCCAGGCGGACTTGGAAAAAGCCGTACCACCATGGTGTCGTTTCATCACGGTGTTTTACTTCACCAAAAGACCCTACTGGCACTACTCAGTGAACATCTGTACGCAAGTACCTTTTATATTGTAGTTGAGCGCTAACGTAGAGTGTTTGGGGGGTACAAGACGTAATATGGAGAAAATGGGGTATGAAATTTCATATGAAAACCCTTCATTTTTCCATCAGTTTATTAGTCTTCCATATATGTATTACCATTACATATTATAATGTCTTTTACCACGTCTGTCTGTCTGCTTGTTGGCGATAAATTTTAAAACTACTGGACAGATTTTCATGCGATTTTCACCAGTAAATAAAGTATATCATGAGGAAAGCTTACGTATATAATTTGTCAAGGATTTTTTATTACAAGGGTGAGGCAATCTGGCCCTAGATGGTATAGAGATAAAATAAAGAGTCGAGAATAATGACTGCATAGAAAACGCTTGCGAAGTCTTTATTTATTTAGCTAAAGCTTTATGTTCTTAATGAATTTCTTACATGGTTAATAGGAGAACGATAGTCGTTTAGTGCAAAGTAAAGTATCAAACTGAACTAAGCAGACTCAGAACCCAGTTTAATCAAATGTTTAGGAATAGTCAAAGCTGAAATAGGAATAGTTGTGTTTACAACAATAAGTACCTATATAACTAGCAAAATGGATAGACTCTAAACTAACCTTGCTTGCCCGTGTCAAAGTTTCAGTAAAACCTTTCGCAAAGTGCCAATCCATAATGGTGACAAAAATTTTATTAAGAGTATTGTCTTCAAACGAGTCCAACGTTATCAAAAGCATATGTCTGGTGAGCCGAGATGATATGAGGTTGGAACCACCACCAGGCGGCAACATTGCTGATACAAAAAGCTGTAAGAGGTAAATATTTGATATATAATATAAATCTTAAATATATAGAAATCCAGTGTCATAATGTTTGTCCCCGATAAACTTCAGTATCTGGACGACCGAGCCTAGCTCGGTTCTTTAAAAAACATTTTGAAATTAAAATAAACTGTTAGGTTAGACTTATAAAATTAACATTTTTATACAAAAAAAAATATATCTCTTTTGCTGTCACTCGGATTCGCATTGGGGTTACACGGATTTTTGAAGCAACCCATTTCCATCTCAACTATTTTCGTTTTGACAGCGCCGTACCTTTATATTCTAGCTATTTTCATTGCCTGAAAAGTCAGTTAAAAAAAGTTTTCTAGTAATAAAATCTAGATAGATCGATTAATCGTCCCCGAAACTACTACCATACTAAGTTCTACGGAAATAGATGATGTCGTTTCCGAGATCCTGAATCCTATACAAATATAAAATATACAAAAATTGCTCGTTTAAAGGTATTATTATATACTATATATATATTGTATATATATATATATATGCATATATATATTGATAGATAGATTTAATTTATATATTATTTTTAAAGCATTCAAGAAATATATTCTTAATGAATAAATTGTTTTGTCGATATTTATAATTCGTGGTTGAGCAAAAGGCACCCAAAATTATATCTGTGTACTTAGTATATATAAACAAAAGAACAAATTGACATATTATCTGTAAATAGAAACTCACCACATCTACAACTTCTTGACGAACCATATCTTTCAAATCATACCAGTGGCCGTGATCGATCCACTGTCTCAGCAGTTCTAAAGGTGGCTGTGCACCCCATTGTTCCTTTTGAGGCATACTCAAATCGTCCACGAATAGAACACACTGAATGAGATAATCATGATGATTAGGATATTTAAAATAATAACGTAGATGCAGATATATAGTCAGAGGGCTTAACCAAGTTGCTTATCGACAATCACTAATCACACATCGGTTTTATCACGTGATAATCACGTGACACAGCGTTCAGATATGTCATCTCCATACATTTTTCCGATTTCTATTTGCGTTAGTGATTGTCGATAAGCAACTTTGTTAGGCCCCCTGATCTGTGATATATTTGTACAACGTTCGTTTAAATCAGGATGGTCTGCAGCAGCAGTGTTCTCAAATTACTTTGCTTCCAAATATACTTGATAATATTGATATATAAACAAAAACAAAACTTAGCTTCATTAACTTTTAAACGTATATACAACGAAAAATTATAAGAAACCTTTTTGTAGATCATTAATTTTCCTATAAAAATATATATTACTCATTGTTGTAGACCCGTTTGTCTCCGAGTAATAAGGAATAAAAAAAAATTCCCACGTTATTTCAACAAGAAACTTAAGTAGGAATGAGGACTATCTTAGAGTTATCGCTAAGACTGCAAATTTTTAAGGATTTTTTTTTATCAATTTGGAAGCTTTGAGCTAAAGAAACTTGATAACAGCCGCTGCTGAGGACGACCCTAATGCGCATAAAACTAAAGTATTGCTTTTACATAATAAACTATGCAAGACAAAAATTAACCCGCTATATAATTTCTCTACAATCTACGGGATAATTTTCATTCCAAAATGGAAAATACTGGTGATCATAGCGCAGCAAAAGCATAAAATTTGGGGGTTGCTTTTAAATAGTGGTAGATATCTATGTACAGATTTCCAACCAGAAGAAATCAAACCATGTAACTCAGACAAATTTCTATATAGAGTTCTAAATTATGCATATACGAGACATCACTGATAAGTATTATTAGCAATAAGCCACAGATGCGCAATAGGTAGGTATATTTATTTTTGGTAAAATATTTTTTTTAAATATCTACAAATATAACAATACTAGTAATCAACAAATACCTTTTTACCCATAGAAGGTCCGAAGACGCCTTTCCGTCGTCTGTCCACTTTAGACATTATTATATCTTGAGTCTGTTAATAATCTCCATGTTAATAAGATTTTAGACTGATACAACGATTTCTAAAAGTAAATAACATACCTGATTCGCAGTAGTTCTAGCTGAGAAGTTGATAGTATTTGTAATATACTTCTCTTTAGGCAGTGACAGCAGAAAGTTAAGCACGAGCGATGACTTTCCAGTACCGGTGGGACCAACAATCAATATTGGGATTTTAAACTTCACCATCTTAGACACGAAGTAGCGCAAGCAAGCGTTCTCGTTCGTCAAAATTATCAAATCGTTAACCTAAGGCAATGAGTTAACTAAAATGATATATTAAAACTAGAATAACTCCAATTCATTATGAATGAAAATCGGAACAACTCTAGAACAGCGCCCATAGGTATGATATTGTTATTGGATATGTTATTCTGTAGAAATCCATTAAAAATACTCAATAGGATGTTATTTTAAACTCGCTGCTGTTATGTCAAATAAAAAAGTCCTACCACAACGTTATGGTTTTATCACAATGTGTTCCTTCACCGACAGCTCCGACTCGATGCAATGATATCGAAGGTCTCTAGTCGATGTTGACTCTTTCTTCTACTTGTACTATGAAAAAGAGTAATCGATTGTGGAAGAGGTGGCAGTCAAAATCAAAATCAAAAATACTTTATTCAGTTTAGGCCCTAATAAGGCACTTATGAACGTCAAAAACTACCACCGGTTCGGAAACAACCCAGTCATCGAGAAGAACCGGCAAGAAACTCGATCTGGTTTATCTTTTTAATATATATAATATTTAGACTATATTACATACACGACAGAAACTGTTAATGGAAAAAAAATTTAATGGATGCACAGAGATGAGTCAATTACAGACATCACTATCGTTCGTATACTGATCCACTCTATAATAGCCTTTTGAGATCAAAACCCGCTTGACATGGCGCTTAAATTCACAATCAGGCAAATCGGTAATATACTTTGGAACTTTGTTATAGAACCGTACACTATTTGCCAAAAAACTATTACTCGTTTTACTAAGTCTAAAACATGGGATAACCAGTTTGTCACGGTTCCTAGTATTTAGACTATGCCGGAATTTTACAAAATCCAGTTTATCAAAGTTCTTTCGGACATACATTAAATGATCAAGAATGTATTGGGAAGGCAGAGTTAAGATACCGAATTCCTTGAACTTAGTCTTTAAGGATTCACGAGGTCCCATATTGTAAATTGTTCTAACTGCTCGTTTTTTTAATAAAAATATGGTGTCTACCTCAGCTGCTGTCCCCCACATCAAAATGCCATAAGACATTAAGCTGTGGAAGTAGGCGAAGTAGACTAACCTAGCAGTGGCAATATCAGTTAGCTGGCGAATTTTACGTACTGCAAATGCAGCAGAACTTAATTTGCTTGCCAATTATTTAATTTGAGGACCCCATTGAAACTTTAAATCCCCTCAATCCTGATGCTGCTATCAACTCGTGGAACATTAGGCAAAACAAATCTTATACATTTTGTTTTGCCTGTATTTAGCACTAAGTTATTTAATGCAAACCAATGAGAAATTTCATTTAGAGTATTATTTAAATACCTAACCTCTGAATCTGTACTTTTCACTTTAAATATAATTGAAGTATCGTCTGCAAAAAACACCATGTCAGCACAGTTATTGACCATTAGCGGCAGATCATTTATGTAAATTAAGAACAAGAACGGCCCTAGTATAGAGCCCTGAGGGTAGCCAATTCGCACAAAGGATCCTGCAGAGGTTACCCCTTATATACTAACTTTCTGACAACGATCTTTTAAATAAGAGACTAGAAGGTCGAGAGAAGTTCCACAAATACCATAATGTTTTAATTTTAGAATAAGTGTACTATGGTCAACGCAAAGGCCTTAGACAGATCGCATAACACACCAACTGCATCATGCGAATCCTCCCAGGCACTCAATATATAGCTTATGAGCGTTGCCCCAGCGTCAGTAGTAGATTTCGATTTCGTAAAACCAAACTGTCGACCATCCAGAAACTTATGCACATTGAAATAGTCCACTAATTGGTTGAGTATAATCTTTTCAAAAACTTTACTTAACGACGGAAGTACAGAAGTAGGTCTATATTTCCCAAGACTACTTCTGCAGCCTAATTTAAACAAAGGAACTACTTTGCTTATTATCATTAAATTGGGGAAAGTTCCTTTTGCTATACACTGGTTAAATATGTTAGCCAAATGTGGTGAAATAGTAACAATTAAAGACTGTACTTTATTTTTGCCCAGAAGATTATGAATAAACGATAAAGTCCACTATAGGATATTTCAATATCCCCCTGAAAAATGCCATAAAGTAATTTAATAATTTACAAATATTAACCTTAGCATTAGCTGCCAATGGTACTTCCTTTTCGAGTTCCGCCCACGGTATCCAAGTACCATTGTTTCTTTTATCGTATACATAATCAAAAACCATGTCCTTATCTTGAAACAACTGATTCTTGGTCAGTTTGAAAGATTTCGGCTTCGGGTGAGCAGTGTTATTGCCTTCTAGAAGCTTTCGGAAGAACGTATCGAAGATCTTGCGACTGTCACCTTATAATTGATTTAACAAATTTTACTCTGTTTAAGCTATACAAAATCTCTCGTAAAAGTTCCCATATCATGTTCCAATAGTTTGAAAAATATTCTCACAGTTGCAAAATAATTATTATATAAATAATTGGAAAAACCTTAACTTGTAAAATAGACTACATCATTTATTATAAATTTATGGTAACCAATCATTTAGTTATGCTAGTTTGCTGAACGAAAACGAAAAGTGTTGTTGCATTTCAAAGTATCCTAAATTCAACTTGTTCATATAACATGCTTATTTTTTAAAAATTTCCAGTTTCTATACACTGAAAAAAAGCTTTTTTTTTAGACTTAGCTTTTTGTGAAATGTGACGACACAAATATAAAATCATTTACCACTGATAGAAGCGCAAAGTCCCCAGAGCAGAGCGAATACAAACGTACACTGGAGCCATACCGTGCTGAAGTGGGACTCTCCTTCCAGTAGACATGTGAATAATCTTGCAAAAGACTGCATCATATATAAAAAGTTGCTTAAACATTTTGCATTCTAATATTAAATATAGTGAACTATTGACGTTCTCCTAAAATAGTTATCGTCTCATGAGGACGTGGTTTTTTTTCAGTTACAGTAAAGTTACTTCAATTTTATTTAAATGTATTTATAGTACACAGTATTCATAGAGAAGTATGGACTACTTTACTCATGGCATTAAAGCCTTTTACAGCAAAGAAATGGGATTGAAGTTAGTTCAAGCTGGCAATGGAAAAAAACTTGGATGATAATAATAGACAGAAAATTCTGATTCAATTTGAGTAAAGTATTATACAAAATCACAGTATCCTTACGTAAAACTGATGTATTTCCCCAACGCGGACGAAATGCTGGCAGCGTGTCATCAGAAACTCAAAGATAGGCGGCACCAGCCACTCTATCAGCTCTTGAATCAACTCAAACTGTTCCGGAATGAGCTTTTTACTGAGATGCGTATTGTAGGATGTGAGAAATGCGCGCCATCCTATTAACAGTTTGTACTGTTAGACGCTTTATCTTTACTTTTGGCTATAATAGTATCATATCCTTTAAGGTCATATTATATTTCTGGTATTATAGACATTGGCGTGTTATTTATTTACCAAGTTAGCTCTTTTGACTTAGGTATCATTTAAATCGTTAGTTTAGAGCTTAAAGACATAAGAATTTAGAAAAACTCCGATGTCGTTTAACCATGCATAAATGAGGATACCTTTCCCTCTAATTTAAAAAGGATTTTTTTTGTTTTTTAGAATTTGACTTTTAATATTATAGGTCAAAATTAATCATAAAAATATTTTTTCCTAAGATGTTTTAAACTATAAAACTAATCAATAATTCCCAAGTAAAAAAGTAAACTTGATAAATAGCGGATACTCTAATCGACATTGTACTTAGAGTTACTAGTGTTGTATAATGAGCAGAGTACAAATTAGCATTAGCTGTCTGCTACTATGGGGAGTCCTAAAAATCGGTTCTGTAATTACTTCTGATCAGGTCCAGCTCACAATAGCAAATCTATACTATAATAAAACTGTAACAAGTGGAAATCTGTACATTAAACATTTTTTGAAAATTTTAATCAGGGTAGACTATGTTATCGATATAGAAGTCAAAAATAATCTTTTTAGAATTTTTGTCTGTCTGTATGTCTGTCCCTATAAACACGCATCACTCTGAAATTACTGAACCAATTTTGACAATACTTGACATAGTGATAACTAATATTACGAGATTACATCAAAGATACTTTTTGTCCCATAAAACGCAAGGGTATCTCGAGGTTAACGAAAAACAAAAATTTTTAGTTAACGTAACAAGACTTTTTTGCGACACCTTAGTATAAGAGTCGGCAACATTGGAAGAACAAGAATTTTAGAATAGCTGGTTCTTTAATATATCAATATATATTTTTTTGTATCATAGGAAGCAAACAAACAGGTGGGTCATGTGATGTTAAGTGACCACCAGCGTCTATAGATGATAGCAACTCCAGGGGTGTCGCAAGTGCGTTACCAACCTGTATATGGGGAGGCGGAGGGTAAGGGAAGGGAGAGGAGGAAAGGGGAAGAGAGGTAGGCCTCCAGCGCTCTCACTGACCGAACGAAACACTACAATGCAAGCAATGTTATTTCACGTCGTTTTTCTGTGAGAAGATGGTATTAACCCGAATAAGCTGACCCATTCATGCTGAAACCAGTAATAGCTTCAGCGTGGCTCTAACACCGATATAAATTATCAATATATCAATAGACAGAATTTAGGACACCTGATAGCCGGTTAACGTTGTATTTTTAATGTGCATTTTGATTTTATTAATTTTGATTTATGAGTAAGTTTAGGTTCTTTTTCAGTAACTTTTAAAAGCATTTAAAAACATGAATTTATCATAGTCAGACACATCTTTTTATAAACAATCATATGCCCGCTAAAATATTTTATAAATAAAAATAATTAATTTCAAACCAATTATTTTTTCCATAGCAAAGAACAAATATCATTTTATTAAGATTTCACCATATACAAAACAACGATAAACGTCAACGTATGACTTGGGACTGATAGCATGTTAAATATATGCGTCGATAATATACGCTGCCACATTTATCGCTATCTTTATCGTGCAGCCAGTACTGCAGTAAACTATAGCTAAAGCTAAGTTATTATTTTTATAGAAATAAATCGGTCCAAATATTGAGTAAACAACTGAATTAGTCTGAAAGATGAAATTTGTAGTTATTTATATCTAAATATAGTCATAATAAAATTACTGCTATTTCAACATGGATTAAAATTACTTTTATTTTTACTTCCAAAAAATAGCATCAAGCAGATTATTGTCAATAATAATGTCTTTCAATAATAATTCAATTTTAATGAAGTTTCAAAGTTAAAAAAAAATCTAAAATTATTTAAAAATCAATATTTTTGTCTGTAAAGGTACGATATGCACAAAAAAAAAACCAACGTTTACCGGCAGCCAGGTAGCTGGGATGTAGTTCGGATGAATATAATATATAAAGCTGGCTTGATGGATTCTTTCCGGTATGACCTCTGCCTACGTAGGCAATATCGCCAATATCAAGTGTGACAAATACACGTTATAAATTTAATGCCAAATATGCAGTGTTACAACGTAGAATAATCTACAATAGAAACATATCAACATGGATAAATTACCAAAAGGTGATAGGTATTATGTTGTGAGTGGTATAGAGATTATTTATAAGAATATATTTTTTAAAGTTGTTTTCGCAATAGTTTCTAACTCTTAGAAAATAGTTACAAGCAAGTGACAGTTGACGCTTCGACGCGATGTTTGACGCTTCGACGCGATGTTTGACGCTTCGACACGGTGTTCATATATCTTTCTTCAATGCAATGGAGTATAAAAAGGTCTTAATACAAGTTGAAGATAGTTATGATAAAGTGGTAGAGATATTTATTTAATTTTATGTAGGTTAGTTTTTATCTTAATTGAATCTGGTAGGTGATGCTACGAACGGGTTCTAGGCTTATATTAAAAAAAAATCCCATATAATCTGGGTATATGTTTGAGTGAGTCCGTGGATTGTTTAAATTCACAATTGGAAACGTCAGTTGTGGCTGCAATCGGGTATCCGTTTTATTAAATTTTCGCGTTTAAAAATACAATTGATAACCAAGGGAAATACAGTGATAACCACTTTGGTGCAGACAAAGTTGCACAGGTCAGCTAGTATATAATAAGGCACGTTTTTTCCACTATGTCAAACATGCAGCAGAGACTTCATAGGATTGACGAAAAGCTTAGATTAAAGGAAAAAATTAAAGGACTACTTCATTAGTCGTGCATAAAAAAGTCTCAATAATGTTGGAAGACTAGCGATACACGATTTTTACTTCCTTAAAGAGATACAGGTTCGTGCCGATCGATGACCTTAACGGTTCTCATATGTATTTTTTAACTGTTTGTGCTCAATGATCAGAAAGTTGGCATCTCGATACTGTTAGCTTATGTGAATATAAACAATACATTTGCATTTTTATGATAGCATTATAAATACAAAGTGCATTACCGTGTAAGTTGAATTTATACTATTGATTTTTATTTAACTTTATCAATTCAATGATAATAATTTCCAGTAGCGTATAATTTATGTATTACCGAGGATATTAATCTGTTCTCAAAATATTTTTTTTGTGGTGTGGAGTTCATCAAACAATATCGTACAAGTTATCATCATCAGCTTATAAGAGATACACTACAGGGTCACAATCCTCTTGCCGAAGGAAGGTATGGATATAATCACTACGCCAGACCATGACTTATCGGCGATTTCAAACTCTGAAAAATTCACAGTTCTATATTTTCCCACATACAGTGATACTACAAGGATATACCTGAGGCATTCCGAAAAAATCATGCCGTGATTCGAATCTGCGGACATTATATTCCACAGATCAAAACCCCTCGACCACCACGCAAATCAATGTCGTAATCATCACTATCATGCAAATAACTTACCTAATTGTTCCGGTTCCATATATATCATTCCGCAACGCGACACAGTCGCAGGTGAAGCGAACTCCAAATCTGCTGCCTCGTAGATCAAGTTCATTTTGTTCGTCATCTATAAATATACACTTAGTTCCTGTATTAAATTATCGTAGAAAATATGACCGTCAATACTGTATACAAAACTTCATGTTAGAACTAACATTTGACGAGTTATTCTTTGTATTTTTTGGCTTCACAATTAATATTAAGCAAAATCAACTTTCTTCTTCTTCTTGCTTTGTCAATCAAACTTCAATATTGAAGATTATTACTTCTATTATCGAGTGGGTAATTGCTTTGTTACTCATAATCTGGTCTTATCATTGTTCTAAGAAAGCAGCGGTCCCCTTATATCCCGAAATTTGGGACATGTGTTACTTATTTATTACAATCCAATTCACTTGTGCGAAATAATCAAACTATATTTATTGATTAAAGGACAGCTAGTGACTAATACACCATACATTAAGAGACAATTTAAATGAACAATTTATAGGGACATTGGCCGTTAAACGCTACCGCAGCATGCGCTAGGCGGTAGACAATCTCAATGAAAACACTATAGGGAGAGATTTGAAAAAGTAATAACCACTTAAATCACTAATACAAAGGAAATATCGCACAATAATATTTTTTATTTTGAGTTGAATAAGAAATACGAAATTAGATCGGAAATAAAACAAAATCATCATTAGATATTATAAAACGAATTCCTCTGCTAAGTCTGTCTGTATGTTCGCTATAAACTACTGAACGGATTTTCATGCGATTTTCACCAGTAGAAATGATTCATGGGAAAGGTTCAGGTATATAACTTTTCAAAGGCTTTTATTAATAGGACGTTGTAGATGGTAGAGCCCCGCTGAAGCTATTTTTGGTTTCAGCATGAATAGGTCAGCTCCTCCGGGGTAGTACCACCCCTCTTACAGATAACCGACGTGAAATAACAGTGCTTGCATTGTTGTGTTTCGTCCGGTCAATGAGAGAGCCGGAGGCCCACGTCCCTTCCTCTTTCCTGCTTTCCCTTTTCTTCCCCTCCCCCTTCTCCCATATACAGGCTGGCAAAGCACTTGCGACGTCCCTGATGTCGCTAGTGTCTATGGACGGTGGTGATCACTTAACATCACGTGAACCACCAGTTCGTTTGCCTCCTTTGATGTAAAAAAAAACGTGACAACGTCCGCCAAGCCCGCAAGTTATTCATAAATTGTAGTATGTAATATTACCCAGAACTCAACTAAAATAAGTCATTGCAGGATGAAATAAGGCGTAATTACGAATAAAAAATAACCCCTTACATAACAATCTACGATTAAGAATTTTCAGATAATAATGACTAACAACTTAATTATAATCACGAATTATTTAAAAAAAAGAACCTGTATAATTTCGCCGCTCATCAGGCAAAGTTTTTTATTGTCATCGAGCACCGTATTCATGTTTTCAATCCAGACCGCGTCGACGGGTCCATCGAATAGAATCCATTTGCGGTCACGTGTTATCGACATGGCGTATTCACGGAAAGCTATAGCGAGCACACCATCGGACCTGAGGTAAAATCTTATTTGGTGTATACGCTGACTTTGCAAAGCTACATTTGAATATCATGAAAAAAATGCAAGAACGTAAAACAGACTTCACTAATCCATAGCTAGTGTAATATATTGGCTTCTATTCAGGCAACAACAGCCCAAGGTGTGCCGAGGTGTGCCGTGCACTCTTGAGCTAGTTGCTCAAATAAAATGGGCTAAGTGCCTAAGCGTTCGGCTTAGTAGTCACGTGAAGCTGTTAAGACCTTGCTAGGTCAATACCGTAGACAGTTCGAGAAAAAAAAATGGCTTCTCGATCTCGACTATGCTAAACCAAATGAAATAAAACAGCTATGAATTTTTTGTTAATAATGATAATTTTTGCAAACTATTACTTTATAAAATCTATTAAGTTCAATTGTATTTGAAAATTTGTCGTTCACTTTAGTCAAAACTATGCGTCTGAAGCAATAAGTGCAGTTGGAATTCCATTTGACATCCCATTAGTATGAAGAGAAAATCGACTACAGAACATTTTATATTACACAATATAATTATTACTATCTATAAACTTGCCATTCATGTGAAGCTGGATCGAAACATCCATAAAGCTGGCCCATAGTGATAGCCTTCGGGTTGATGATGCGGTATATAGCACCAAACTCTTTGTGTCGAGGCGGGGGCTTCGTGAGCTGCAGAGCACGCAGCGAGTCCGCGAGGCACTGGTAGGCCTGAGTCTTTCCCCCCATCGGTGGGCCCACTATCATAAATCCGTGCCTCACTAGCATCATCTCGTAAATCTATATGCGTTGCAAAACATCAAAATCATAAATGATTTATTCAATTTGGGCCTAAGTAGGTAGTTATGAACGTCAAAGCTACCTACCATAGGTTCGGAAAACAAGTCAGTCGTCGAGAAGAACCGGCAAATCAGTAATAGGCTTTGGGGCGTTGTTGTAAAACCTAACAGTATTACCCAAAACCTTTTAACGGCTTTGTCTGAGTTTAAAATATGGGACGACCATTTTGTCGGCAATCCTACACAGAATATCTGTGTAATTACAGCTACTTTTAATATGTACCTCTAACTTACAAACTAATAATGTATTTAAATAATTCTTTTACTCACTTGAATTATCTTTTCTAAATACCATTCCGTAGCTTGCAACTTCCGTTTCTCCAAGTCCTTTTTAACGCACGTCAACAACTCAACACGATCTGGTTGCGGGATATTCACTCCCGGGAACAAGTCAGAATATATTCCAGCAAATAGGGGCACATCCTGGAATATTCTACAAAAATGAACTATATACATCTACCACAAGAATTCATTAGTTTGTTTAGAAAACTGCTTAATTAGAAACAATATTTTTATTTTTAAATCATAATCTTATTTCAAATTTAAGGCTTTTACTATATATTTTAGAGTACTTTAATTTCCATGTCAATAACTCCAAAGTTTAAGTTCACCAGTAGACCGACCTGTGACAGAAATTTTGGCATGTTGACATCGATTATAGCCCTGAGCACCAACTGGGCTTCATCCTTTTCAGGATAATTCTTCTTTAATGTTCCAGAAGCCAGCAATACAGATTTTACCGCCCTCATTCCGTAATCGTAGTGATTTTGCGACGACAGTTGCTCCGAGCACAGTTTATACGCTTGGACGATTTTACGAGCCAATCTGGGTTAATAAAGTGCTTATTGTATTTATATTTTTTTATATGAGTCATTATATTTCAAAATAAGCTAAATTGAATTTTAACTGTTCCAAATAATTTACGTTAGTTTTCAAGATCTTCAAATTTTGTTCATGTAAAGTACAATACAAAAAAAGTTTATGAATGCCATAACTTGGAACTTCGTTCTCGATGTATAAAAACTGAAAATCTTAAAAAATTAAATATGTTATATGAACGATTAAAAATGAATTTAGCTAATTTTAACGAATTATATATTGAATCTAATAGATTTAAAGATAATTAATTGCATTTTAAACGTGGCAAACTAACAGCAAATATATGCAGTAATTTGAAATCTATAAAATTTTGAAAAATACTTACGGCCCAGCACAAACAAATCCGTTGGAGTACAAAGTGATCTCTCCAATCATAGCATAATCTGGCACCATCATAGCTACAGTCCTGAATAGCACCTTCAAGTTATCCGGCAACTCTGTTCGACCCGCATAACTGTAAAATAGATTATATGACCTTAAATATAAATCTATGCAAGCACAGGAGACTAATTATGAAATACTGATCCATAATCATTATCTTTTTACTTTTAACCTACCTAAGCAAGGTCGGTACAACATGTTTTCTTCTCCCACTCTTCCCTATCAAATATCGTCTCAGTATTCACTCCTTTTATACACATATAATTTTTTACATAATCTATTCCTTTTTGTTCTTAGCTTACTTCTAAACCCTTTTGACATGATACCCAAAAATTTTCTAATTACATCGTTTTCATCTCTTCTCATGACACGTCCATAGCATGCTAAGCGATTACTATTCAACTTTTCCACTACTGATGTTATTTTCAAAATTCCTCTGGGATACTCATTCTTAACCTTATCAATTCTACTCATAACAAACATACACCTAAACGTTCTCATCTCTGCCATATGTAGTTTTCTCTCATCCGTCTCCTTCGTAGCTACAACTTTTATACGTACAACATGATTGGTCTTATGAATTACTGCTTCATTTTAGGAAATACTTTAGAACAACTATTCTGTATTAATTTTAATATCAAACATAGCTTTACCCCGGATTCATGGTAATAAAAACAGAGCACGTTGGATTGAGGTTTATCTCCGTACCCTCGAAGACAAACCGCTTCTCTCTGCGCAGGATTGCCAGCTGGATGGAGAGGATCTGCTGGGCGACCACAGACAATACCTCTAGCTCTATGCGGTTAAACTCATCGAAACAAGCCCAAGCTCCTGACTGGGCCAGTCCCTGCAATAGTGCAATCATTCAAAAATGTTACTCGAATTAAATTAATGCAATTGAATGTATCGACTCAATTGGGTTCATACTTCGAACATTTTTCATAGAATGTTATTGCATATGCATATGTTATTACATATGCATCTTAGCGGAGTGGGTATGTTCAAGCTGAAACAAATTAGCTAAAGTTTATTCTGCAAAAGAACAATGGAATTACCTTGAAGAACTTCCCTAAAGCTTTGTAATCCAGGCCATCGGAACAGTTGAACACAACACACTTCTTAGCAACCGCCTTGGCGAGGTCTTTCGTGGTCTCGGTCTTACCTGTACCTGCGGGACCCTCGGGTGCACCTCCCAGGTTCAACTTCAGCGCACTCATTAAAGTTCTGTCAATTTGGTTAAAGATATAGTTGACTACTACAATATAAAATGTATTCTTTACAAGAGTATCAATCAAGAATCGGTAAAGAAGCGTTATTTTACATCTGCCCTCCCAATATATTATTAATAATTTAAGGTATGTCCGCAAAAACTTAGATAAACTAGATTTAGTAAAAGACCAACATAAATTAAATACTAGAAACAGAAACAAATGGGTCATTCATGTTTCATCAGGGTTACTAAGACCAAAAACTGTTTTTTAGGTAATAGTGTTAGGCTTTATAACAAAGTTCCAAAGCACATAACCGATTTGCTGAATAGTCAATTCAAACACCATGTCAAGTGGGTTTTAATGTCTAAAGGCGTGGCGTGGATTAATATGTAAACGATGGTGACCTCTCGAAATGACGCCCCTCTCTGTGCATCCAATAAAAACGAATATTTTCATGAAAAGAGAAATCAGATAGAGTTTTTTGCGATTCTTTTCGATGAGTGGATTGTTTTGCAAATTGGTGATAGCTTTCACGTTCATAAGCGCCTTATCAGGGCCTAAATTGGGTTAAAAAAAAAACGATTTTGATATTAATAATGATTATTTTTTATTTGATAGCCAAAAATTGATTTTAAAGTTGTCTGATCCTTGACACGTAACAATTCAGCTAATTTTGACTTACATTATTGGTGATACTTTATATAGAGTTACCTATAACATCTGTCGGTGAGAGGAGTTGCAACAAGCCGTCCAATGTTTCCCAAATATTCAAAACCGTACTCCACTTCTGTGGTGATCATCGAACAGGTCATGCGATCTCCACGCCAGTAGTACCTCAACTGCGAGATCCAGTTGAAGTCTGTGACATCAGCTACATTCCGTTCGGCCATCTCTTCAAGTATAGATCGACCTGTATGAAATTGTTAGGGTCTGGGTCCACATATTAGATTAGACCAGTGGTTCTCTCATTTTTTTACTCAGCTACACCCTTACATATTTAGATGCAAATTTTTTGATAGTACAAGGCGAGAGTTTGGAAATTTTGCAACACACTTGACAGGTGATTATAACACATCAATGTGTCACGACACGGTGGTTGACAACCGCTTGATTCAGTGATGAACAGTTATGAAAAACAATACAAATCCAAAAACCTTTAATCATTACACTTTTTCATTCTCAACTGTGAGTTTCATTTATCAAATTATATTAAGTTCTTATGTAGGATTTCTAATAGGGTTTCAAAATCACGACATATTATGAAACAAAGTTTTCTGCCACAACTACCTGTATGTCTAATCGCGATAAACTCTAAAACTAGGTACTGAACGGAGTGTTATGCGGTTTTCACCAGTAGATAAAGTAATTCATGAGGAAAGTTTATGTATATAATTAGTCAAGTTTTTTTTAATTATCTGTACGGGACCACGTCCGCCGGGGCCATTAATGCATAATAATATTCAACAATTTGTTTACAAAAAATGAAGTGTTTAAAATTAAATAAACCTGACAAATCTGCCAATTACCTCCAACTCTAGATATATTGGTAACTAGCTGACTCGGCCACGCGTTGCTGTCGCTTAGTTATTATACATTGAATTAAAAATATGGTAGTATTTGATATTATGTAGTAATGAGTGTGCCTAAATACTGTTGATGTACGTAACAGAAAATTAAATTAAAATTCCACAAGAAATTCAAAATTAAAACGTGGCACCATCTGTGAGATATCTATAACAGTCGGCCCAATGTTTCCTGCCAATAAACTAATTTAAAGCGCCATCTGTTCGAGACTGATCACACTTACAATTAACAACATTGACAATTATTTAATTTGTAATAAACGAAATATAAATTATCCTATCTCTGAAGTTGGACCAAATTATACACGAATGCCAACGGTTGATGGAGATCGATTGAGTAGTTTCAGAGTTTATCGCGGATAAACATCAAGACACTGGGTTTTTATATATAAAGAAGAAAATTATGCATCAGACCGTGTACGTCGAGAACGATGAGGGCCTCGACAGTTATCCTGCTCCCAGGTTCCAGTTCTCCTTGTACCAAATAAACCAACCCGTTGATCTGCTCCGTACTACGGTTTATCAAATCCGGTAGGGTGCTAGTTTGTATTGCTTCGGTTGCCTGTTTCAATACAATACTAATATTATTATGGCGTTTGTCGCAGCATACTGGCGGTACTGTTACTGATGGTAAAGCATAGTACAGAAGGATACACTTCATATATGTTTGTCTGATCAAGTCAGTATCAGTTGCAAGTCCCACCGCCTATTCTATATTAATATATATATTCTATAACCATCCCGTGACTAATAACTATTAACTGTTTTCTTCACAAAGTTATGGAATTCGCTTTCAAACACTTTTTTGCATATTATATTATTCCTAAAAATAATTTATCTCATAACCTTTGAAGATGAAGGTTGTCTTATTAGATATCCCTTCATGAAATTTCAATTTCATATCTACTTTAACATCAATAAAATGGCATTAAGAATAAGTGTTTATTTAATTTTCCGTGTCATTGTTTCCCAAAATTTAATATTTGCTGTACACTATAAAAAGGTATTTATAAACAATTACTATTTTTTCTTTCACTTACCCCGGTTTCGCACAGTTTTACGAAGAAGTAAAAAGGAGAACAAGTTTTTCCAACCAGTATAATCATGCAATGAATGTCCAAATTAACTACCGATTCCGTAAATATTTTCGAAATTCTCTTTACTTACTACCTTTGTCTCAATCACTTTTTATATGAATATTTTTAATCCAAATTTTTCATGTTTCCGTTCAATTCTTTTTACACAACTAAAGTAATGAGTTTTCATACATTCGCTTTTATTTAGATATAAATCTGCAATATATTAATTAAGTAAATTTTTCCACGTAGGTCGGTTCATAGGAATGAACTCCTAGCGGCGGCGTTTCTGGACCATTACAATTTGCAAACTTACAAGAAATTGCCTTGCTTCTTTCTCAAGGACGGCAACGTATCTGTGATGCCCCACATACCGCTCCATTGGTGGCGGTGATCTCTTACCATCAAGTGACCTACATGTTCGTTTGCCACCAATAGTATAAAAAAATTCGAGGCATTCACAAGAATTGCGTACAGAATTGAAATCTCAAAACTGCGTTGATCTTTTTTAAATGTATTATAGTTGACGTTATTATCATAATTTATACATTGGAATTATTAACATTAGTCTGGTATGCACATCTGTTGATACTCTTAACGATAATACGATAATACTCTCAACACAATATATCACTGTTAGATGTACACAGACCGCTATATTACGCGTCGCTGGCCTAACGCAAGCTCAATACGGTCGGTCACTCTTACTAGTGTGTCATGAAGTTAGAAATTTATCTTCTGCCAAAATAATACCGCACAACCCGCCTAAAGAAAATTTCACTTACAAAAAATGCAAATCTTTCTAACCTCAAGTGTATAGTGCACGCAGGAGCCGGACTGTACGATCTGTCCGGGCCACGCCAGCACCCACTCCTCGCGCGGGGTGACGCTGTACGCTGCAATGGACTCCGCCGCGACGTCGCGCAGACTCACCGTCATTTGGTTCTCTAGCTGTTGCAACCAGCGCTCCACCATACCCTAGATGCATTACTTTAGTTAATTTGGCCTTCATTGCAGTAGTTCGGTGAAGCTGTTAAGACCTTGCTAAGTCAATAGCGTAGTCAGTTCGAAAAAAAAGCCTTCATTTCCATTATAGTTCTCATCTGTTATATTACTACAATGCACTTCATATATTCATTTATTACACAGATTACTATAGATTAGAATTCATGGCTGTTAAAAAGACCATCAACTAACTGTTATTTAGCAGGTATGATATGGTTCGTACTGCGACAAATATTTGAGTTTAGTATTAATTGACTTGTTTTGAAATGTAACGATTAAATTAATTAGTTATAATTTTGAAGCTGCTCGAAAATGAATAAACATGACCGTAAAAAAATAAATATTTACCTTAGCATCAGCTGGCTGTATACTGGATGACAAATTAACAACTTCGCCTTCAGCTGACGCCATCCCAACGATTTCTTTAGCCGCATTGAATTCCAAAGTATAGATTCCCTCGAAGCATTTTTTGAGATGAGGTTGCACTCTCATGGGGTCTTTCGTTTCGGACAGAATTTCCAGCAATTCATCATTGGACAAGAAGAAGAACCTATGGAAATAGATGTTTTAGTTATTTAGTTTATGACATTTGTAAAGTGGTATGTTTTCGTGTTTTAGTTATTTAGTTTATGACATTTGTAAAGTGGTATGTTTTCGTTTTGAACTTTTTCATACGATTATTAAGTTTCTATTTGCACATTATTTTCTTCTCACCTCGGGAAGAACAATCTCTTCTTCTCCAAATAATCATTAAGTCCTCTCTGTATGTCTTCAAGCAATGAGTTGTTGCATCTTAACTTTTTCAGTAACCCAGGGAAGTCTGTTGCCTGTAGTACCATCGGATCCTTCTGAGTGGCTCCCATGATGGTCCGCCACTCTTTATCAACATCACGGAAATTACGAGCCTCCGTCGGCATTTGGCGCATAATGTCCTCCGACGAGAATATTGGTTCGAGATACATCCATGTAGCTTGACACTGGAAGATAACCACAAAAGATTTAAATCTCACGAATTTAGGCTAATAACTGACGGAGCGATGTTGTCATGTGCGCGCCACGGTAGTGAACTGCGGATATATTCCTAAACTTACGAGACCAGTTATTTGCGAGGTTGTGCAGAATTTTTTACATATTTATTCGTGAGTCCTTAGCCTTAATCTCCATTATCAAGTAAGATTTCTGTACCTGCAGCCATTGATCTAGTATATCCTGCATGCTGATCAATTTCTCCTCCCAAGCCACCATATCAGCTTCAAAAGCCTTCACGTATGGCGAACCTCGCATAGTTTGTGATTTCAGGATATGGTCATCCAACTGTTGCTGAATATCGTCTAGACCAGACAGAATACTGACACCTGTGTCCCTATAACACATTTTCACAGACTTTTTAGTATCTGTACATTTATTTGTGTATATCTGTGTATTAAAGGAAGCACATTGTATTATTATGTTAAGCTATGGTGGTAGGACTTTTTCTAAGTCCATCGCCTGCTACCTTTCATCCTTAAGTTGAAAATCTGTTACCAAGCACCTCTTGGTGTGTGCCCAGCAGTTGCAGTCCCTCGTTAGGTTTAGCGCATTCAATATCTTAACATTATCACAATTTTCCATCAGATGAGATTGTGGTTAAACGCTAAAATCTACATTGAATACAAAAACGTTCTTCCTACTTCATCATCACGATCATTATCTTTCCTACTTAAAAATGTAAATATTTACCTATACGGCATCATCTCAAATTTGATCCCAATCCATTCTTCTTTCATCTTATTGAGCGCCTTCTCCAAAGAGTACTCTTTAGATGCATATTGATCGATCTCCTCCAGTTGGGTACTGAACACGTGTACTCCTTGTTCCACCATATCGGCGAGGGTTGCTTCGGGGCCGTGGAAGACTTCGACCCCCACGAGCTCACTAATACGAGACCAATGACGATCGCGCATTCCCTATGTATTAGTTAAAGACATATATAAATCTGTAAATACTGTTCAAAAATTGATACATTATGCGAAATTTGGGCTGAAAGATAAATATTTGCTATTTGTCTGGTAGTAAACTAACACGTCTTTGTATTTAAGAATACATATTGTGCATTAACAATCCGTTAATCAATTTATAAACCTAAAAGTTCGCTTACTATGGTTTTCTTCATTTCACTTTATCTCTTTCTCCTTTTATTTATTTGTTTTGGCTCCGCGGAAGCATTTGCCAATGTCAATGTTTCATTTCAATGGAGTTTACAACATATTTTACACAAAAATTACGTGTGATTATTTCAATGTTCCAACAAAATGGTGGCTCTCTTGCTAGAACTTTCCAGGGAGTTTTTGTGGCATCTCAGAATTTATAGTTCCGGGGTATTATTTTCCATTCATTATGCACAATAACCGAACTGAATTGCTTAAAACACAACCAATTTTACAAAATATAGAGTCAAATAACACATGATTATAAATTAAATATAGAATCCACTACCTGACAGAACAAAATCCTGCCAAAATCTTCCAATTTATCTCTATCAAACATCATAACTAATCGTCCTATTTGGAAAAATAATTTGCTTTCTATAGACAAGTAATTCAGGAAGATTATAATATAAATTTAATATTACGAAAGGATGCTTAAAAGCGGAGCAATCATCATAAAAATAATATATAAAGTAGAAAGCTGATAAAATTAAACGCGTTCAAAAAGTTTCTATTATAAACCACTTGAATCTTAATACAATGGATCAAGTCATCCTCTATGACATCTTGGCTCCACAAACAAGCGTAGCTTTAATGGAAGTTTATCTTATGACAGAATTTATATTCTGAGACAATATCTAGAATGTATTAAATTTGGGGAACGATGAGTTCGACATATCATTTGTGACCCAAGTCCGTCAATCAGAAAAGGTAAGAAAAACAAGCGAAACCGCAAAACACAATAACTCTAACTATACTTTTAACTAACATAACTTTGATTACATAAATTTTAATAGAGAAAACTATTGATAACTATTTACCTTATTACAGATAGCACAAAGCACAGGTAGCAATACTTTGAACTTCTCCACTTTATTGCGAACCATATCGGCGATACGCTTCGCTCCGGGATACTCGAACAGCTGTTTACCAAGTTTATATAACAACTTCCACCATGCTTCCACATCTTCGACAATCTTTTCCGCATCGAGACCCAAAAATGGTCCATGGTACCTAATGAGAATAACAATAGAAACGTACAACTTCTTTCTTCCATGTCAGATCATCGAGTATAAATACTTTATAAAACAAAATTCGGTGAATATACTGCATAACACATTTAAATAGTTTAAATATGGCTGATTGTAATGTTCCTAATTATCAGTAAAAAAATTATAGGATATTAAAAAATTGGAGCCTAGTTATAATTGAATGTGATCATCATATCATTATATTACTCATTCTCACCATTTCTCGTATCCTTCATAGAAATCGTATGCAGTGTGCCACAGTTTATGGAACGGATCGATCCCTGACAGCATACTTTGTAGACTATAGTATACAGATTGCTCTTGATCTAAGAGTTGTTCCTCGTTGACAATATAATCAGCTTCATGTTTGTCCTCCTGAGATTATAAGTTTAGATAGACTTAAAAATATACATAAATTGTTGTTGTGAATGATAATTTTTAATAAGAATCCAGTTCTTTGGTCATTATTAAAATACAGTTCTATTTTCTAGACCATAACGACGTGAGAACTCGACTTAGATGTAGCTTTATAAAATCCATAGTGACTGTAAAATATCATCCACGAAACGCACGAAATACACTGCGGTAGATGATAATACCTTGTCCGCATAACTATGACCTTCCGTCAGAACAGCTTGCTACAAATCATGAAAAACCAAGGCCTATTTGAAGGACCATAAATTACCCGCGTGCACAGATGGCTTGCTGTAAAAGTAACCTATGCAAATGGGGCTACGCTGACCTTGAAGATCACTTTCATGACTGTGGTTTTGTCCAGACCATGTTGCACTTTAAGTCCTTTTACTTGCAATTTCATAAGTGCCACTTTATTGATATTCTTGTGACTCATGCCATATAAATATTGATAGTACCTGGGCGACCGAGCCTAGCTCGGTTCTTTATAAAACATTCATATATATATATACACTCGGATTCGAACTGGGGTTACATGGATTTTTGGAGCAACCAATTTCCACCTGAGCTATTTTTGTTTTGACAGCGGCGGCGAAATTTACCTTCATATTCTAGCTATATCTTTTCCTTGCCTAAAATCTCAGTTAAAAAAGTTTCCTATGAATAAAATCTAGTTACATCCATTTATCGTCCCTGAAACTACATACATACTAAGTTTCACGGAAATAGATGACGCCGTTTCCGAGATCCTGAACATATACAAATATAAAAATATACAAGAATTGTTCGCTTAAAGGTATTAGATTCTTATGACCAACCATATTAGCATGAAAGAAAGAACTATTATTAATATACTAACCATCAAGTTATGAAATATTTCATCCACTTTCCCGATAACATCCTTCAGGAGGTCTAAGTTCAAGAGCGGCGGATCAAACCTCCGAAACACTTCTAATTCCTTTTCGTGTTTCTTGAGCTTCTCTTCGAAAATAGCTTTTCGGCTGCGAAGCTTGTCTTCCGCCATTGATTTCTTCGTATTTAACGTCTTTATTGTCAAGTCAATAGTCTCCTCCATGTCGAGAGGCCATAGAAACACTCGTGTATTCAAATTAACATCTTCAACTGTATTCAGGAATAATTAAATATTAATCTCTTGTTTATACATTCATATTTTTAAAATCCTTGCGGACTCGTTGTATTATAAGAATGCATGATGTTAGGTATGAGTATATCAGAGGAAATTTGTATATAGTACTAGCAATAGAAAAGTCACGCATTAATAGGCATGTCATATCATGGGGAAAGGTGAAAGTCATATAACCAGAAGAACGTTAAACACGAGGGTAGACGTATGTATGAGTAGAAGAAGACCTAACAATATATACATATATGGATTATCTAGATAATGTGTAAAAAAATTGTGAATACTGCGATGATAGACGATAGATAAAAGTGGAACAGGAAAACATATTGCTACAATGCTACTTAGGTGACGTAACATTAAGAGAATTATGATAATTTTCGTAATTCTATGCTGAAAACCATTTTTAAATAACCAGAGAAATGTTTCACCATCTCAATATTAGATTATAATAGAGATATATTAGATATACATATATTAGATTAGCTCTTATTAGAACTAATTTTAATGAAACCAAGACTACATTTTACTCGAGGATATGCTTTATTTTTTTATAAATATTTTATCGTGAATACAGTACTTCAACAATGATGTGTGTTCAGACAAACAGACAGACAAACAGAAATTTCTAAAAATGATTAAAATGTATTTCATCACTTACTCCAAGACATCTGCTAAAAATTTTTTAACAAAAATCTTAAAAGTTCAGACACGTTAGATTTAAATTTATATGTGTATATAGAATAGTTCAATAAACACTGAAAACAATAAAGAAAAATACAAAAACTTACAAGTTAAGTGGGCATGCTGCATAAGAAAGAGAACGTATTCAGCAGCGGTACGAGTTTTGTCTCGCAAATCAAACATCGCACAATCTCGACAGTCGGAGATGTATCCGAGCAACTCTACGAGCTGTGCTGTTGTCTCCGGGCTCTCTGACGCACGCGCAGCCATCTCCTCGTAAATATTGCAGATACTGGATACAAAACAACAGTTAATCATATTCATGTTAGGTTGATCCTAACTTAAATGCTACAAAATAATCTCTAGTAAAGAATAACCTAAATCGCTTATAAATAGAAGGATAAAAATGTTAGCTAATTAACGTTATTTTTATATCCTGACCTTTTTTATTGTTATTAGCTTTTGATCGTAGTTTCGTGTGATGTCAATTAATAAAATAGCAGATCATGATAAATAAACCAAAAAAGAATTGACTCCCAAGTGCAGCTGTTAGAACATACCTACAACGTATTTGGCGACAGATTTTCAATTTGAGGATAGTAGCTAAGCGGGCGGACTTTGAAATAGCTATACCACTAAGTAATGACACCATCAAGATATTTTTATAAATTTAATGTTCTAGCTTCTTGCAGGACTTGAAGCAAGAGTCATCGATATAATATTTGAAAAGGTTATTTGAAAAAGTTTTTCTTCATCTAATATTCTAGATTATTGCAGGAATTGGACCAAGGACAATTTGTGTAATGTCTGAAACTATAGTTGCTTCAAACTAAGGTATCTCTACTCACGCTCTGTTCCATTTCCTATTAACGTCAGTGTAATGGTCGACTATGTACTGACGCAGACCATTCACGATGTCCCACATGGTGTCGTTGATGGGGCCGCAGTCGAGCATTAGCATGTTTAGTGGAATGTCACGACGAAGGAATAGGATCTCATCGCGTAATGCTTCATACATATAAATACGTGAGGAGAAGTCCTACAAAATGAACGAATACAGGTCTGGGTCAGGAAATGACTGACGTGTGTACTTTTTGATTGAAAACAGAAATATTTTGCGGAAATACATCATAAAATATTATAGTGGATGTTACTTTGCTCTTCCGCGTGGAGTTGTTTGGCCGCTACAAAAACTTTTGACTGCGACAAAAACTTTTTCAGATTCTACTCGTATAAATAAAATGATTTACGTCGCAGTTCAAGTATGCGGATGTATAAAGTAACATCCACTATTAGTATTATACAACGAAGCTTCTAAAATATTTTTACAATTTATAGATATCGTAATTTTGTAATTTAAATACCTCATATAAAAATGCAAATTGCTTTAATATGCCAACAGATAATAACCATGTATGGAATTGAACATCGAAATATTATTCTGTAGTGACAAATATTCTTCGTTCGGAGCGCTATCAACTATAAGGTTAAAATCAATTGAAAAAACTGCTTGAGATTTACACTAACATACCTTGAGATAAGGAGTAGGCTCAGAGGCAAAGAACAGCATTAAATCCTGATTGGCCTGCCCGTTCAGGATATAGAAGTATTCTTCATATTCTTTGAGAAATTTCGTAGGTCCGGAACGATTTTCTTGAAAATGTTTTATAGATCGATTTATTATATCCACCATATATTCCTCATCAGGGTACACTCCCATTAAATAAAGCTTTGGTCTTGCGACACCTAAATATCATATAATGACGTACAATAATATAATCTGTAAGACTAACTGTAACAAAGTTGCTTGACTGCATTATTATTAGATTGAAGTGAACAGAATATATAATGAAAGACCTAGATAGATCTTAGATTAAGTCAGAGTAATGATCTAGATATAAGCTCACAAAATGGTAACTGGTACGATATTTCAATTATCTGATCAGACCATTAGGAGATATGTAAATAACATTCGCACAGGGTAACGCGGAATTATACAAAAAGGACGTCATCAGCAACAGACAAATAAAAATACTTGGACACACAGATAGAAAAATCTAGAAATATCTCTACATTAACTCCATCAAACTGGAAAAAGATAAAAAAATTGAATCTTCCATTTAAATAAGATTTGATTTTTACTACGGCCTTTAAGAAAGGACATGAGTTCATTATATACAAATGAATATGCAACTTTACGGTATACCAAGATTATCATAAACATATCAATCCAATGAGATAATATTGTCAATGGAAATGGAAGCCTCGAAATCCACAATTTAATACCAATAATTAATCATATATATTTTAAAAAGCCTTGTAAAACGATTTCATAGTGACTTTGTTCAGTAAGTAGCATTTGGATTGCATCAAATTTGTTTCACTGTGGTGTTGCAATTAGGTATGAATACTTAGACACAGTAAATCATTTCCCAGTACTAGCCGAATTCTAGAATACTACTACAATAAACAGGAAGGAAACATGAGAAACTTAAAGGCATAAAAATAAAATGATGCAGTGACCTGGATATAAAATGCTGTCAACGCTGGGAAGCTGATAGTTGACGTTAATAATAGTGTGGAACCACTTGATAATATTGATTTTCATCTGCTCGAGAGTAGGTTCAAACGTGATATTCGTGGAGTCAGGATGACCGATTACCTTGATCCTTAGCAATGGCCGCTTTATGAACATGTAGTCACAATAAGGGCCATTGTAATGGTTTCCTTCCTACAAATACAAAACAAGGAATATAAATTTTTCCTTTTCTCGCTTATGATATCAATAGACGGTATCTGATTAAATCCTGGAGTCATTTTCGTGTACGTAAAGATACAAGAAGCTATCTCTTAGATGACTAAAAAAATCTAGACGAAGACGCAATATTCTAGTACCCAACCGGCATTAACGCTGCGCTGTTATTGTTTTTAAGAGTTTGTAATACACAAAAACGCATATATTTACTTACATAATAATAGGAGAAGTATTGAGCGAAATGATTCACACTCCTTTCAACCAAATCTCTCACCTGTTTAGACATCAAACCGTGGATGCATCTAGAAAATGAAACTATTGTTAAATCTTTCATGTGGTTGACATTAAAACGATTAATTTGGGAAGAAATGGGATTTCTATGATTCTATTGTTTAAACCTCACCTGAAAAACATCTCGACTTGAAAAGTGGATTCTTTTTTCTTCTTAGAAACGTAGACAGCCCAGTGTTGACGCATCTTTATCATTGTGTCCGCGACGTCGATCATCCAGTTGTCCAACAGATCCGCCCTCGTCTCCGCGCACAGCTTGTTCAAGCGTTCTGTGAACTCCGACGGATATTGCGGGAAAGGCATACTTTCTTGCATTTTGTTCATGTCACATATCAACATCGTTTGGTACCTACATTTGTTTTCAAACGGAAAAACACTAGGATCAGTAAGGGACTTCTTTCTAGAGATAGGGAAAAGTTGGGTAATTTGCGTACAATTATTTATTGCTTAATGATTTCATACCCTAATAATTTCCATATTATTATAATTAATGCAAATAAAATTTCAAATGAAAATCAAATTTATAAAAAAAACCTAATTTCGGGCGTATTCCATGGCCTCTGGGGTAATTACGGATACCGCATAAGGTAATCAAGAACGTACGGATGGTAACCTAATTTTGCACAAAATTCATATAAAAATTGTTTCCATGTACCTTACACCGCTAATAACTTGTTCATAGTACCACAATTTTTCAATGTATGTGGGGAGTACATAAAACCATCAAGCGGTGTTTAGATGTTATTTTCTAAAGACACCAGATTTCTATGTTTTATCTATAATACTATACAAGAGTTCAATCGTGGTAAAATATAACATGAATTTTTTGAAAAATTATTAAGGTAACTTAGCTTGAACAGCGAGTACTAAATACCCAAATTTTATCTTAAAGTTTTAAATATGTTTTTAAACATAGGTATACTGACGTATCCGCCATTACCCTCCGTGATTCCGCCACACTCTTGTATTAATAAATATAATTCGCGTCAAACTTTTTGGCCACTTTGAATATCGCTTTAAGTTCAGCCTTGCGCTTAGTACAGTCAAGATGTTAACACTCAATTCAAAATATTATTATAGAAATTTATAATTGCCATTTATTATTCTTTCAATTATCTCGATATAATACGTACACTATAATATGTTTTTAATTTATTATGATTCAAGTATATTTACCTATTACATTAAATAATAGGGATTTGGTAGTATAAACACTACATTAATGTTTTAATCATACATATAAAATAATTACAAAAGAATAAAATAAACTAGGGTTATAAATAACAGTAAAAACTGGAAATGAACAAATAAATTGATACAAAAATCTAGAATAATAACGAATTTCTACATAAGTATTTGTCAGTTATAATTAACTTCAGATCACGTTTGATCACTACCTGGTGAGTGAGTTTTGAATTATCGAATACTTTAATTAAATGACCCAGTTTATACACTATTTGTTTCTACCTGTAGAGTATATATTGTGACACATATTCCGAGTAAGTATACTGTTTGTAGCTACAACAGCATTACATAGCAAACAAGTAAATTGCAATAAACATGTATGTATAGTTAGGCAAAGTGTTCCATAGAAACATAATCTTTCAAAGTAGATGTATCTTCTAATCATAACAAATATCAACGAGTAAGAATAAATAGATAGAATAAAAAAGGCACGAGAACGAAAATAGCATTAACATATAATTGAAAACAACAAAACTATTCTGAATGCGACTGTACGGCAACTAGTAACGACAATGACATGTGTCAATGTGGGTGCAATAGGGACGAAGCCTGCTCCCTTTGTGGAGTACAAAGGAACGTGTCTATGAAACCAACATTTGTATTCCGCGCATGTACTTCAGAGCGGTCAAAAACATTGACGCGGACTATAATGACTAATGTGATCAATCTTGGAAAAATACCAGGACACTTCGAAATGACACCAAAATCATAGTTTTGTATTATTGTTGGTTAGCATCAGTTATACAATATGTACACGCTCAAGAGAAATAAATTGGAATAGAAAGAGAATAATGGGAGTTCAAATGAGTATCACAATGACAATTGTGATTAGCTAATCAAATGGACCCATTACGAAACAGATGCGTTTGCTTTTCTTTACAATGCAAACTTTTACTATGCATATATTAAAAACATACCTCTCATGCCATATCCTCTTTAGCTCGACAAGTATAGGATTACCCTCGTAGTATCTGTAAAACATTGCTTGCTTCGCTTTAACAAAAGTCGTGTGCCACGGCATCGGAGCACGTATTATATGCGCTGGCCACAGAGCTGGCAGGAATGCTATTCCCAATCGCTTGCACTCTGAAGGATCCTCCAGTATATATGATAGGAGACATCTGGAAATTACTTTAATACTTCAAAAATAAATACATATCTGTTTATTCGTCTAGTTCACCTTTGATATTGACCGGGTAAATTGTTTAATAGTTTACAATTTTAAATCAATTTTTTTTTTTTATATCAAAGGAAGCAAACGAACTTGTGGGTCACGAGATCTAGATCTTAAGTGATCACCACCGTCCATAGACACTAGCGACATCAGGGACGTCGCAAGTGCATTGCCAGCCTGTATATAGGAGAAGGGGGAGGGAAAGGAAAGGGAAAGAAGGAAAGAGGAAGGGACGTGGGCCTCCGGCTCTCCCATTTATTGAACGAAACACAACAATGCAAGCACTGTTATTTCACGTCGGTTATCTGTGAGAGGGGTGGTACTACCCCGGAGGAGCCGACTCATTCATGCTGAGACCAAAAATAGCTTCAGCGGGGCTCTACCACCTACAAATTGTTATATAGCTGTTCCCGGCCACGCGTTGCTGTAACTTGTTATTATATGTAGCATTAGAATTATTATAACTACTTGCAAAATTAAAACATGATGATGTTACCATATATATAAAATATTTATAACATCCGGTCCAAAAAAAATCTGCTAACGAACTAGTCTAAAGCGCCATCTGTTAGAGACTGAATAAACTTACAAGTTATAACAATAATCAACATTGATAATCATTTACTCTGTAATTTAACAAATAATGAGACCATTAATCAAAATATAAATTATCCTATTTCTGAAATAGTCTAAATTATACATAAATGGCAAGGTTTCATAAAGATCGGTTGAGTAGTTTCAGAGTTCATCGTGGACAAACATCATGACTCTGGATCTTTATATATTAAGATAATTATAATTATTAAAAAATATACCTTGAAATGCGTAAATCTGGTCACAAAATTACAGTAACATTTACGCGCTATGACCCTATGTGCTTAATTGATAGTGTGCTCGGATGTCGCGCCGATAGACATAGGTTCGAACCCTTTGCATCTAAATCGGAGGTTTAGATGAAAGAAAACAGCATGATAAACCAATAGCATTATGATAGGGTCTTTTCTAATTCAGCCTAGCTACCTACCGGCCTAAAGTAGAAAATCTGTCCTATAAGAAAGCTATTTACCGGTAGGTTTATCGTGTACATCATGGTCAAACGCTAAAAATTATAAAAATACTAAAACAAAAAAAAAAAAAAATTATGTTGGAAAATTCGAAAAAGCAACAAACCAACGTAGTTGTTGCATAATAATGATGTTAATTCAGGAAACAGTTGATATGCATTTACTATGAAATATTTAGTAAGTTATTAAGATGTAAAACTTAATAAAAAGGCAGTTAAACTTCTTCTAACCTTGAATAATGGTATTCTCTGTACCATCATTTAGTTACATAGTCACTTAGATTACTATTGACAGTTCCTATTCATTCTTTGATGAGCAGTATTTTACAAAAGAATAATAAATAGATATAAAGAATAACCTTCTCATAGCCATTGTAAAGAACTCCTTGATGTCTGTCTCACTCTGCTTCACACAAGCCTGATACGTGTGAATGAGAAGGCGCTTTTTAATAGATGCCGTTTGTTTGTCCACCCTCTTTTTGGCTTTCTCGTACAGTTCTACAGGGAAATCTGGTATGTGCTTGTCTGATAAGGACTGCAAGTATGACAGCAAACATTTTAACCAATGTTGAATTCAAATTCTAATTTACAATTATTGGCGTTTCATAACTTTAAAGAATCGGTGGTAAGCAAAAAAATAATGCAAAACTGGTAAAAACCGGTGATGCGTTATTTTTTGCGTCGCCAGTAGCCAAAGCAAATCACAGATTATAGCCAAATTAAAATTTTCCTCTAGTTTATCACATATTTTGTCTCCTTATCAAAGAAAAAAAACCGGCAAAAGCCCGTATCAAAAGTTAGTGATAATTGAAGGAATAAACACTTCTTATAGAAGATGCAAATCCCACATTACGATAACCTAATAAATTCAATCAAACAGTACTAGTATATTAATTAGTTTACACTTCTATTAAGGACAACTCGACTACTTATTATAAATATTTTAAGGTACCAATTAGTAACCCGTTGTCAGGCGTTAATTTTCTACCTTATATCTCGTATTTTATGCTTTATGATGCGTTCTGTCTTTTACCGTTCTAAGATAATAATCGATTCTTTTTAAATCTTCAGGGTTTGCTTCTGTATAATGCTCCCGTTCGGTAACGATTAACATTTCCTCTTTCTGCTGGTCAGGATCACGTGGAAGTTCAAACTCCAATTTCGCCAAGTGCCTATAAATAAAGGTATTTTAAGAATACTTTAATATTCTCTGTGCAATTTTTATTTTCAGTATGTTCTCCTATTCGCAAAAAAAATCCTGTGCAAATATACAAAAATGTACTTCTTTAAAGCTTCCTGCGCTGCAATCTCCGCAGCTATCTTATCTTGTTTCCTCTTTTCTATCCTCTTCTTTTTCGCCGCTGCCGCTTCCGCTTTTCTTCTCTCATATGCGCCGGATACCAAATCTTCAAGTAACACTAATCCTACAAAATTCAAACATTAACTTTTAACACTGAATCATCTAAATATGAAAGCTTTATATAGTTTTTTTACGTAAGTTTCGACACGTAGTAAATAAGTAGGATGTTTCAAATGGAATATAAATGTAGGTGTAGAAAATCAGTTTCAAAAATTCCCTCCTGTGAATCTCGTTTTGATTTCAGCCAAGTATTGCATAAAACTGGTAAAAGTATTTTTATCATTACCTCTACAGACTGATATCACAGCGATTATTTTTACTCTCCTTTCCACCATGTGATCAGATGTATGCAGAAAAAATTCTATCTTTTTCATGCGCAATTACCACTTACCCTTTGGCAGTTTGTTTTTATTCTTTTCTTTCTCGATTGCTTCGAGACGTTCCTTTTCTCTTTCAGCCCAGGGTTTCAGTGGTGGAAATTGCAACTCCCCGTTCGGGCCTATAGGTCCATACAGCGTTGGTGGTGGGCGCTTTTTTGGAGGCATATTAAGAACTCGCATCATCTTCGTAGCTGGGGTATAGCAATTTCCTAAAAACACAATAACGTATTTTTTAATAGCATCGTTTAGATTGGAACATGTTTTCTTTTTAAGTTCAAATGAAATACATTTTTTCTTTTACAGTTCTACTAACATAAATAAATTAACACATTACCAGCGTATTGTAGTAAACGGAAAAAATCAACAACTGTTGTTTTAATTAAACCAACTTTAAATTAGTAGTTATTGTAGTATTAATCGTCCTGGTTACTTAAAGTGACCGAATACTCAAAGTTAGATAAGCAGATCTCAAGAACAGACGGATACATGTGTATCGTGAAGTAATTAATACAAATTCAAAGGAAGCACTCTCTATTCCATCTTCACGACTTTATTCTGGGACCATACTAAATAGATTTAAAATAATCCAAGGTTTTATTTACAGCACTTAGATCTAGCTTTACTGAATGTTCTTATTTTAATTATTTCTAAAGATATAACCTTAATGTATTTGCTATCCTCTTACAATTTGTTTCTTATTTCATTTGTATTTGTTTATTTTAACATTTCTTTATACCTAATTTCTTTGGATTCAGACTTTATTCCTTTCTCTTACATTTAATTCTTAATTTTGATTTGTTTTGGTTTCAGTGTTATTGTTATTTATAATTTTTTAATCTGTCTTCTTTTTTGGTTTCATCACCGGCTTTCTTATTTTTACACGCTATTGCATACTTATACAATGTTAAGCACATCCGTACGAGGTCAAGTCGCGCAGATAGTATCTAAGTAATTCATACTAAAGTTGACAATATAATGGTATTTTTTGATATCGTTACCGATACTGTCAGCAGGTTTTGCATGTCCAAAGCTATCACGGTAAGGTACGCCTCTTGTCCACGACTTTGCCTGCATCAATGGTGGAAATTCACTAGAACTGCCCGCTCCTTCGCCTGCAATTGAGCATAATGTAATTTGAAAAGGTCGGTAATGCACTTGCGACTCTCCTAGTGTTGCTAGTATCTATGGACGGCGGTGACCATCAGGTGGTCCTCCTATTCGTTTGCCCTCTATAATATAAAAAAATAATTATAACAAACAAATTTAACAGTGTATTTAAATAGTAAATATTGTAGTCCCGAAAAAATCCATTTTATAACTGTCAACATTTAAAATAATAATATTCCTATATTTTGTGACAATTGGTTGTAAAGCCACATTTATATTGATAATAATGTAATGGAAGTTTTATTTTACATTTTTAGGAATCAAAGAAACAGATGTTTTATGTTTACCTTAACAATTGTTCTATTTGTTTTGGTAAATTCCCATGTAATTTGTAACCCTGCTGAAACTCACGATATAGGCGATAACGTACGTATATAGAAATTGTTGCAAGACAGTGTATACTACCTTCTGGATAATAATTGTTTGCAGCTCTCAATAGCACGCTGTTCCTATCCATTTCATTGTCATACCCCGCTCGTGGTATCCAGGGTAAGCCTGGACGTTTACGTGTTGGTAACACCAATCGAGAAGCGCATTTTGCTCCGTCTTTCAGCTGCTTATTCTTTCGAAGCTTTGAGTCTCCAGTCGCCATAATTTCCACTAAAATTATTATAGTTTCTACAATGATTTTTGAAAATGTGTTTACTTATTAATATTACAAATATGAAATGTTGTTATAAATTACATTATAAGCTAATCAGGTTAATAAACGACGGTAATACAACTTTATCCTCTAAAATAATACGATATTTACGGTGACGCGTGTGTAAACAACTGGTTACCATGGCAACA
>JACEII010000181.1:283077-300428 GCA_014332785.1 Antheraea mylitta
GTTTACGGAAAAAACATAAGATACCTTTTTTGTAGAGCATTAAATTTCCTACAAAATTCTTAAAAAATTTTTTTCTGTACGACCAATTTATGATGAGGAATGAATTTCTTTCTATTGGACTGAGAAAAAAATGAAAAACTGCGACGCGGAGGATCTTCCTATTAAAATTAAGAGTTCATATTTGCTGAGAATTTTTTTAAGGTGCCTAGTAACCCATTTTTCCGTATTAATTGTAAAAAAAAAAATAGTTGATTTTTTTGACCCACCCTAATAAGTAATACCTTTAAACGAGCAATTCTTGTATATTTTATATTTGTATATATTCTAGGGTGTAAACCAACCTTTGTAACACGCGCTAGACAAGAGGTTCTGAACATCTCATTCGCCACAAAAAATTTTGCTAGATACATAAGACTGGCACGTAAGTGACGAAAACTCAATGTCTGATCACAGGCATGTAAAATACGAACTATTACACTCACTACAAAGTGAGAACTTTATATATAGGGACCCTAGGAATACTCATTGGGCATCTTATAGAGATAACCTAAGATGTAACCTGGAAACAGTCCCTAAATCTATCAAGACAATTGAGAGTCTAGAAGTGGCAACAACTGCTCTTACAACGGCGATTGTAGACGCCTTTGAGCGAAGTTGCCCTGTACGGCAAAAGACCTCAACAAGACGAGTACCTTGGTGGAACAAAAAAGTCATGAAACTGAGGGGAAAAACTAGACACCTTTTTAATAGAGCCAATAAGACCAAAGAATGGGAAGCATATCTAGCGGCTCTAACCAACTATAGCAAAGAAATTAGGAAAGCCAAGCGAGCATCCTGGAGGAAATTCTGTGAGGAAATAAATGATATGCCTCACGGAGCAAGAATTCACAAGGTGCTAGCCAAGGACAAACCTAATCAAATAGGGCTCCTCAAAAAACCAGATGGCACTTTTACTGCTAATGAAAAGCAGACTATGGAGCTTCTTACCTCAGTCCATTTTCCAGGCTCTGAGAGTCCTATGTCGCAAAGCGAATTAATGCCTCCAAAGGGTAAACCACAGTTGGAGGACTGGCGTAGAGCGACAGTAATCATAAGACCACAGAACATGAAATGGGCTATAAAAACTTTTAAACCATATAAATCAAGCGGTGAGGATGGAATACAACCTGTGCTTTTACAGCAAGGAATGGACATTCTAACACCGACTTTAATCAAGATCTTCAGAGCTAGTCTTGCATGGGGATTTATACCTGAATTGTGGACAAAAGTACGAGTCCTATTCATAACTAAGGCCGGCAAAAAAGACTACGCCTTACCGAAGTCTTTCAGACCTATAAGCCTTACATCTTTTCTTCTCGAAACACTGGAGAAGATACTTGATAAATATATTAGGGAGGTGATATTGGTCACAAGCCCTATACACGCTAACCAACATGCCTATAGCAAAGGTAAATCTACCGAAACTGCCCTGCTATGTCTGACAGACAAGATAGGAAAGGCATTGGAGGACAAGCAAATTGCACTATGTGCATTTCTAGATATTGAGGGTGCGTTTGATAACACCCCATTAAAAACTTTGATCCAGGGTCTTGTGATCAAAAGAGTAGATACCACTATCACCAAGTGGATCGAAGCAATGCTTACTCATCGAACAGTCAAACTGACATTACATGGCACAAATCATGAGGTGGTAACCACAAGGGGATGCCCTCAAGATGGGGTGCTTTCACCCCTATTATGGACCTTGGTGGTTGACCAGCTCCTGCATAAGATGGACGAACTGAGGATAGACACCCAGGGCTATGCCGATCGCGCCTGTAGCGGAGGTGCTCGACCGTCCTCCCCCGGTGTCGGAGGAGGAAATGGGTAGGGCGGTCGAGTGCCTCCGTGGCAGGCGGACGGCGCCTGGGCCAGACGGGGTCCCGGGCCGGGTGTTGGCCCTCTGCGTGGGGCACTTCGGGGAGCGGCTTCGGGGGCTGTTCGACCGCTGTCTGGCGGAAGGACAGTTCCCGAAGCTCTGGAAGACGGGGCGGCTCGTCCTTATCCCTAAGGCGGGCCGCTCTCCGGACAGCGCGTCGGCACACCGGCCCATCGTCTTGCTGGACGACACCGGGAAGGTGCTCGAGAGGGTGATCGAGTCCCGGGTCGTCCGGCACCTGAAAGACGTAGGGCCGAACTTGTCCGACGCGCAGTTCGGCTTCCGGTCGGGGCGTTCAACACTGGACGCCCTGAGCCTCCTGAAGGAGCTCTCTGCGCAGGCGACCTCCCGGGGTCAGAGGCTGTTGGCGGTGTCATTAGACATCGCCAACGCCTTCAACAGCCTGCCGCACGGAGTAATACGGGAGGCGCTCCGATTTTTCGGAGTGCCCCCGTACCTGCGGCGGCTGGTGGAGGCGTACCTCGAGGGTAGGGAGGTTGTCTACGCAGACAGCAGAGGGCGGACGGTTCGACGTGGGACTCCCTGTGGAGTCCCACAAGGCTCGGTCCTGGGGCCCTTATTGTGGAACCTGGGCTACGACTGGGTGCTCCGCGGCGCGCTCCCTTCAGGAGCGCGTCTAATATGCTACGCGGACGACACCCTCGTCGTAGCCCAGGGAAAAGAATGGACGGAGCTGGTGCGCCTGACCACACTGGCTACGACCTTCGTGGTCTGGCGCATCCGCCGACTGGGCCTCAGAGTGGCCCTTGAAAAAACCGAGGCCCTGCTGTTCCACGGGCCTCGGCGGGGGCCACCCTCTGGGGCCCATATAACGGTGGGAGGAGTACGTATCAGGGTGGGGTCCACGATGAAATATCTGGGCCTCACCCTGGACGGGCGTTGGCGGTTCGAGCCCCACTTCAAGGGGCTCGGACCGCGTATAGTAGGGGCGGCGGCGGCGCTCGGCCGCCTTCTCCCGAACGTGGGAGGGCCGGGCGCTGCCTGCCGCCGTCTTTATAGTGGGGTGGTGAGGGCCATGGCCGCCTACGGGGCGCCGGTGTGGGCGGACTCCCTCAACGCCACGAACGTTCGCGTCCTGCGCAAAGCGCAGCGCACAGTGGCGTTGAGGGAGATCCGCGGATATCGCACGGTGTCCTCGGCGGCGGCCATGGTGCTCGCGGGCTCTCTACCCTGGGAGCTGGAGGCGGAAACTCTTGCCGACGTGTACAATTACGCGGCGGCAGGAAAATCCCGAGGTAGGCCTCCGGCGCCCAGGGAGATCGCTGCGCTGCGGGCAATAGCCCGCAGCCAGCAAATAGAGAGGTGGGGCCGACACCTGGCGGACGAGCGTTACGGAAGATTTACCATAGACGCCGTCCGCCCGGTCCTGTCGGCCTGGGTGAATAGGGGCTGGGGCTCCCTGACGTACCGTCTGGTGCAGGTGCTGACCGGGCACGGATGCTTCGGTTGGTACTTGCACCGGATAGCGCGCAGGGAGCCCACCGCCGCATGCCACGAGTGCGGCGCTGAGACGGACACTGCGCAGCACACTCTCTCGGAGTGCGCCGCGTGGGGCGATCAGCGCCGCGCCCTGGTTGTGGCGGTGGGGGACGATCTCTCGCTGCCGGGCGTGGTTTCGGCCATGCTCGGCAGCGAGGACGTCTGGGCTGCTGTAGCCTCCTTCTGCGAGACCGTCATCTCACAGAAGGAGGCGGCGGAGAGGGCCCGGGAGGTCGATCCCAGAAGTGGTCGTCTCCGCCAAAGAAGGGCAGCGGGAGGGGCGAGGCGTAATGCCCGACCCTCCCAAAACCGTCGCCGAACCTGAGGGGATGGGGCGGGGCCCCCCATCTCCTCGTTGCACTGGTGAGGCTGACGAGGGGAGGCTGCTGGTCGTGTACCCAGTAGCCTCTCTATAGTAGGGTGATGCCTAGCGTTCATTCGCCAGGCTGCCGCAGGGGCAGTTTTTCAGGTCAGTGAGCATGCTCGATCCCTGGCTGCCCCTACCATGCGGCGGACGGTACACCGTGGGGTTTTAGTCCGTGCGAATCGGACATCACCTACTCTCTCCCCCGGGAGGGTAGCGTATCCGTTAGGGATTTCCACACGTAAATAAAAAAAAAAAAAAAGGGCTATGCCGATGACCTGGTGGTGATTGTCCGAGGCTTCTGTCAAAGTACTATCTTGTACCTTATGCAGAAAGCATTACTTGCCATTCACAAATGGTGCAACGATAACGAGTTAAAAGTCAATTCAGACAAACCGTCCGTATTGGTACCATTTACGAAGAAAAGGCGTCTTGACAAATTAGTAAATCCTACTTTAAATGGCAAGACAATTACCTTTTCAACAGAGACCAAGTATTTGGGAGTAATTATAGACCAAAAATTAACTTGGAACAAACAGATTGATGCTTTAATTCAGAAAGCAAAATTAGCAATGGGTATATGCGGACGACTGGCTAGTAAACGTTGGGGTTTAAACCCTAGGCTGGTCATCTGGCTTTATACCGCAATAGTCAGGCCGACAATAACGTACGCCTGCGTGCTCTGGAGCGGTAAAACTAGCCGGTTAACTGTTAGAACCCGCTTAGCTTCGGTACAAAGGACAGCGTCTATCTTAGCGAGGGGAGCTATGTCGACCTCCCCTGGAGCGGCTCTGGGAGCGGTGTTGAATCTTCTGCCCCTTCACCTTCATGTAGAAAAGGTGGCGAGGTCAACAATGCACAGAATGTACGTACAGGGAAGAGCGAAGTGGCTATCCCTGTCCTTGAGTTCCATACTGGACTCAGTGATAGAAACCCCAGTTTTAGGTATGATATCAGATATAAAAATACCTGAAACGAATTTTCCAAAATTCTACACAGTAGACATACCGCCACGGGACTCCTGGACTAACAGTGAAATAACGTGGAAACCGGGTTGCCTATTGTGGTATACTGATGGGTCCAAAATGGGACTTAACGTAGGCTGTGGTATCTATGGGGAGCGACCTAAGTTTAGGCATCACACTAACCTTGGTTGTTTCGCCTCCATTTTTCAAGCAGAAGTGTACGCTATTTTAGAGTGTGCCCATATAAATCCGCAAAAAGACTACGTTAATCATACAATTTACATCCACTCGGACAGTCAAGCAGCCTTACTGGCACTTGCTTCAGACTCAGTTGAGTCGAAACTTGTGTCAAATTGCGTGGCTGTATTAAACAGTCTGGGACAAAAAAAAAAACAGACTAATTTTGCGATGGGTTCCAGGGCATGCAGGCATTCATGGCAACGAAGTTGCTGATGAACTTGCAAGAGTAGGAGCTATGGGAATACACATCAGCCCAGAACCGTTTTGTGGAATACCCAAAAGCCTAGCTCTCTTGATCCTTAGAAACCATTACAATCAAGAAGCTAAAAAATTCTGGTATAACTTACCAGGACAAATCCATTCCAAGGAGCTCATCAGGGCATTTAACCAGCGATATGCTGATAAGGCCCTGTCACTCGGTAGGAATCAAATACGGGCTTTAGTGAGAGCACTCACTGGACACTGTTGTCTTAAAAAGCATTTGCACAACATTGGTGTCCAGAGCACAAGAGAGTGCAGATTCTGCGACATTGCAGATGAAACCCCCAAACACCTCTTGTGCGAATGTGATCCACTAAAACCTACACGAAACCGGATTCTGGGAAAGCATGTTTTGCTTCCGGATGAGGTACAGATGCTCTCAGCCAAAAAAGTCCTGCTGTTCCTGAATACTATAGGACTAGGTGGAGAACTTTAGTAACATGGGGCGATCACAATAGATCACTACTGGTCGCAGTGATACAGGACCATTAAAGGACTGCAAAGCCCCATTCTCTAGAATAAAAAAAAAAATATTCTCGGATCTCGGAAACGACGTCAGCTATTTCCGTGAAACTCATTATGTGGGTGGTTTCGGGGACGATAAATTGATCTAGCTAGATTTCATTCGTATAAAACTTTTTTAAACTGAGTTTTCAGGCAATAACAAATATAGCTAGAATATAAAGGTATATATAGCTCAGATGGAAATCGGATGCTTTGAAAATTTGTTTAACCCTGGATCGAATCCGAGCGACAGCGAAAGAGATGTATTTTTTTTAATAAAAAATTTTGATAAGGCAACCCTGACAGTTTATTTTAATTTAAAAATGTTTTTTTTAAAGAAACGAGCTAGGATCGGTCTTCCAGGTACTTTAGTAATTAAGATGAGTAGGCAGTGGCTGAACCAAACTAAACCCCGATGTAAACGCGTCTTTTGGTGAAACACGTTCTAACTTCCATTATATCCAGATATTGAGAGGCTTGGTTGTCTCTGTTTATAAATTTCATCATGAAGTACATACAGTACAGTCCAATTGTTGACTTTAACAAAAAAAAATTAAGCGATAACATTAAATATAAACAAGATCACCAGAGTAAGAGTCCCACAGACATTTGAATTTTCTGTTGGGGAGCCCAAAGATCATTCAAGTATTTCTAATGCACAAAAGGTGGGCAGAGCTTTGATTTGCTTAGTTTTTGGCTTATTTGATAGCATACGGGTTTAAGTGGGATCTGTATGTGTAGGTTTATTTTGTTAGGCAAGCGGTATTCTCCACTGGGGAGACGCTATACACGTCATTTTTCGACAATTTATAACGTGATATAGCGTTCAGATATGTCATCTCCATACATTTTTCTTGTCTTGTCTTGTTTACTATTTGCGTTAGTGATTGTCGATAAGCAACCTGGGTAGGCCCCCTGGTCTACCATCGCCCCAGTAGAAAATAAGTAAATTCCTGTGGACATTATAAATTTCTTGTTTCCTCTAGACTTGTTACTTGCTGATCATGAATCAATAAGAAATCCAGAATATACTAAACATATATGTATAAATGATTACGTGAGCATAAAAGGACGAGCATTGTTTACTTTTGTTGAAAAGAGGAAGGGGGCGGATACGGAATACACGATTACGTAATACTTGTACAGACTAAGAAAAAATTAGATAGAAGAAGAAAAGGAGATAGAAATAACCAATAATTATAAACATTTGTCAACCGTTTATCCTTTTAAGTTCTACGTTTATATATACGTAGACACCACAATACATTATTTTCATTTATTTCACAGGACAAACGTTAGAAGAGGCAGGCTATGAGAAATGGGAAAAGGGAGAACTTACTTTTGTCTATGGCGGTGCACGACAGAATTGCGGCGGCATGAACCGCAATGGTCTACTAGATGACACAAATTGCGAACAATTTTTGCCATTTATTTGTGAGAAAAACGCGTACTCGCTCCTAATTTAGTTTAATTTTCCTTTTATTCAATAAATGTATCGGTTTACTTAAAGTGTTGATTTATTTCGGAATTTGGATGACAATATTTAATTAGTAATTAAAAAATTAATCGAAATATAAATTATCCTATCTGTCTAATTGCATAAAATTATATATAGATGCCAACATTTCGTGGAGATCGGTTGAATAATTTTGGAGTTCATCGTGGACAATCAACATATGTAAATGAGTATTTATATTAGCAAAATAAAGAGGAATCATATCAGCTTCCCTGAAAAGTAGTATTCTTTTCTTTTCAGTAAATCTTTTTCTTAAATATTATCACCTCTATTACCAATGTGTTAATTGTTATGACGGAATGAGTCCGAGCGGACTTTTCCAAACTAGCTGTACAAATTAATATACTGTTTTTTCAAAGCCTTTACATCTGATTGATGAAGGCGTTAGTTGAAGGAAATCCATCATTATATAATATTATGAAGAACATCATTTCAATACCACTTACTTCCCCCTGTTATTGATTACCCGCTATCACGTCTTTCTACAACAGAAAACATTTGTGATACAAAGAAAATTAAAAGTCGACGGTTGAACACGACGGTTGCGAATGATTGAACCTGACGTCGAACCTGACCTAATAAAATAGCAACGAATGTAAGGTTTTTCAGAACCTTCATTATGACCACGCTAATGTTGTACGGTATTACAGGCCCCTTTAAACACGATTGCAATACGATCTTCAACGGTGGCTACGTAACAGCTATACCCCCGGTATTGAAGGTGTTCATAGACGACGGTAACCATCAGATGAGCTGCCTGCTTATTAGCTACCCTTTAGAGTAAAAAATAACCCGTGGCACTACAATTCATAGCCTTTACAGTCGGCAAAGGGATATCATAAGCAATGACTTAGTTGACAGCGTATTCTGCGATGTAAGTTCGAGTGCTACCATTGAGTTGGAGCTTCCGCTGAAAGAAAATGTCGTGATGAAACCATAGCATGAGGGTAGGGCTTTTTCTAAGTCCGCCTGTTTTACTACCACCCTCGAGTTGAAAAGCAGCCGTTGGTGTTTTCCGACAGCTGTACTTACTAGTCTCCGCTCTAGTTATAGCGTTTTTTCCTTCTTAAACCACATCGCCATTTAACATCAAATGAGACTGTGGTAAAACATTGAAACCTATAAAATAAATTTAAAAAACATTAGTCACATTTTATATCAGACTAGCTGACCCGTGCAACTTCGTCTGCACCAAACCAATTATTATCGGTTTCAATTGTATTTGTAAACACGTAAAATCTTAATAAACCAAACTGCAGCGCCATTTACTGTTTCCAGTTGTGAATCCGAACTATCCAAGGACTCAAACTTATGCCCAGTATCTGAGAAATATTTTATTAATACGCCAAAAACCCATTACATATTAGGTACACTTTCGTTTACACATATTTTCAACTTTGTCATTTTATATGTGATTGATAATTACGCACACAGACATCATATAGTCGTAGCTCAGTTATGATACGCTGGACTTTATATTGCTCGATCGACAAAGGGGGCGACGGTTCAGAACCCAACGATATTTTTTATGTTGTTTTTTTCTATAGCTTAAATTTTTAGCTAATCTGTCTGCTATTTTTTTTTTTCGAAATGACTACTCTATTGACCCAGCAAGGTCTTAACAGCTTCACCGAACTATTAAGGCGAGCGCTTAAGGCACTCAGCCGATTTTATTTTGGCAACCAGCTCAAGGGTGCACGGCACACCTCGGCTTGGCTGTTGCCTGTTACATGCAAAATCTCGACTTATCTAGCTAGTCTAGCTAACTATTCATATATGTATGAGTTGTTGAAACGTAGGTATATGTGTACCAAGCATACACGCCTCAATAACTCCTCCATATATTTATTATCGGAAAATTGAGAGTTTTTCAGTTCGATAAGGGAAAAAAAGTAAACCCTTCCACTTTCATGTGTAAGCGTGTAGGGGTGCACGTGTGTGGGGGTGATCGTGTAGTATTGTGGCAGTGATGTATATGTAAAAAAACTTGAGAGGTGTCAAGGGATACTCGGATGGAACGAAGTTCCTTTCGATTAATTAGTGAAGGAATTGTAATAACATTTTATATTTTTAAGTCATAATAATATTTTTTTTATTATTAACAAATATAATGTTGTATAAACTTAATCAGTAGGCTTAATTTTCGTAATAATTGGCTTTTGGTAACTGAAGTAGGAAGCATATGTTTGAGATTCTATTTTATTTAAATTATTATTTATTATTTACAAAAAACCTGTATACACTCAACAAAAATAATCGTCGCGACACCATACTGTTCAATGCGAAATAGAAATGAAAATATCTGGCTTGCTTTCTATAAGAGAGAGAGAGAGACAGAGAGGGAAGGGTTTACTTTTTTCCCTTATTGAACTGAAAAACTCTCAATTTTCCGATTATAAATATATGGAGGAGTTGTTGAGGCATGTATGCTTGGTACACATATATGTTTCAACAACTCATACATATATGAATATTTAGTTGGGTTGGCTAGGATAGGTCGCGATTTTGCATGCAACAGGCAACAGCAAAGCCGAGGTGAGCCGTGCACCCTTGAGCTGGTTGCCAAAATAAAATCGGCTGAGTGCCTTAAGCGCTTGCCTTAGTAGTCCGGTGAAGCTGTTAAGACCTTACTGGGTCAATAGCGTAGACATTTCGAAAAAAAAAAAAATATTCAAATGCATCTATCTCAGAGTGATAGTCGAAATCAGCTTTCTTTGCCTCGAAAATTAATTCACAATCTTCTAAGAAGCCCAAGTTAGATCCTGTAAAATAACAAACTTATATTTAAATCACCCATATATTTAAAACTAGCTGACCTGTGCAACTTCGTCTGCACAAAATCGATTATTACCTATTTTAATTGTATTGTTATCCGCGAAAAATCTAAATAAAACTGAAACGCGATCGCAGCGACATCTACTGTTTTCAAATGTAAATCCGAACTATACAGGGACTTACTCAAATATAGTTGGTATATAAGAAATTTTCTAAAATTAACCTAAACTCATTCGCAGCATCGCCTACCGGGTGCAATTAAGATAAATACTAACCTACATATATTGCCGATAAATGTCTTCCCAGTATTGGCGATAAATTAATATTCGTCAATTAAAATTACGTTCCTTGTGAATAACCACAATCACCGCTTTCTATCAAATTTCAACATGACAACATTTGCCATGGAGCTATTATTATGTTAAAACGCCATCTAAAAAAATACATGAGTATTTGATCGCTGTTTTCTTTGACCAACAGCTGTAAAAAAATAGGTACTATATTTAAATACTATAGTTTTCTTACATAGTAATAAATAATAGAATATAAGATATTCTTTACAATCGTTGTAGTTTGAAAATGAATCAATGAAAGTAAAATGCTTCATAATAAAAAACAAACACATACGTTAATAGAATATAGCCGTTAGATTTTATACTTCTAACTAATTGAGCTGATAGATAATTTCACCACGTAATGTCAGTTTGTCTTGGCCCATTCGTCTGAATGTCGACATAATTTTTTCGGCATGGATGTTGGTTCGAATCTCACCGGTCGCCCCTTTTGTTTTTTTTTTAAGATGCATAGCGTGATGAAATGTAGCTTAAACTTTTATCTAATCTTACTGCTTTATATAACACAAAGAAAAGTTACCAAATTCCGTCAAGAGTTACATGAACTACAAATTTTTAAGTTTCATCCGTTATCCTGGAGATCCCCTTGCGTTTTATGGGACAAAAAGTGTCCTGGATGTAGCCTTGTGATATCAGTTATCAATGTGTTAAGTTTCGCTAAAATTGGTTCAGTCATTTCAGAGTAATGCAGGTTTAGATTCTAGATTTTAATCCTTTATTCTGGAGAACCCTTCACGTTTTATGGAACAAAAAGTATCTTAGATGTAATCTCGTAGCATTAGTTATCACTATGTCAAGTTTCATCAAGACTGGTTCAGTATTTTCAGAGTGATGCGTATTCACAGGGACAGAAAGACAGACAGACAAAAATTGTAAAAAGATTATTTTTGGCTTCTATATCGATGACATAGTAGACATACCATATACTCAAATATATACGCCGTTGTTATGTGAAAAAACTTCAAAATTAACCCTAAAACCCGTCCGCAGCATCACCTACCGGGTCCATTAAAAAATAACTAACCAACATATATTGCTGATATGTGTATGTCTTCACAGTATTTTTTGCCAAGGTCAATTACATTCATTGTGATTAACTATTGAATAAACACTCGCATATATGTATAACTTTTAGTGCTTCAAATATTTCAATTTAGCGCCATCTATGGACCTTTGAGCTTTTTTTATCTTGACTGATTAGCTTATTCTTATTATATAACTAATAATGAAATTTATCTATTATACTATTATTAATCATTTATGTGAAAAAGTAGTTAATTAAACATTGTTCATCGTTTTATATGCCTTAGATATTATTTATACAATATAAAATATACATATATGACCCGTGAAAATTCATCTGTACCAAATCGATTATTACAATTATTATTTCAATTGTATTTTTAAACACGATCATTATTAATAAACCCAATTACAGCGACATCCACCGTATCCAATTGTGAATCCAAACTATCTACGGACTCAAATTTAATACTAAGTTGATATCTGAGAATTGTTTTATACAATAATAAGTCTAAAAGCTATTTTACAGTTTCTTTTAACAATTTCAACAACGTTTCCAATGTACTTGATAATTTGTCACAGTTGAACCAAATAGGTGTGGTCCGGTGGCAAAGTTGTTTGCATTATGTTCAGCGATGACGCGATGGGGCGAAGGTTCGAAACCCAACTATTTTTTTTGTTATATTTTTTTAAGTAGCACACTGTGATAACATATGGCTTAAATTGTTATCCAATCTTACTACTACATATAGCACAAAGAAAAGTTACCGAAATTCATTAAGAATTTCATAATCTTGAAAATTTTAACTTTCATCCGTTATTCTGGAGAACTCCTTACGTTTTATGGGACAAAGAGTATCCTGGATGTAGTCTTCTAATATTAGTTATCACTGTGTCAAATTTCGTTAAAATTGGTTCAGTACTTTCAGAGTAATTCGGGTTTATATTCAAGACTTTAATCCTTTATCCTGGAGAACCCTTTGCGTTTTATGAAACAAAAAGTATATTTGATGTAATCTCGTTGTTACGATGTCAATGATACACGCTTCAGGTAACGACTGATTTATTTAAATCCACCCACATATACAACATCTTCCCCTTAAAAATTAATATACACAACATCTTCCCCTTAAAAAGATCAACCTTATATTTATTATACAGGAACAAACAAATGTAAACAATTATCACTTTATACCTTTATACATTATCTTATACGATACTCGTTATGTAATACAGTTTGTATTCTCGAAACTATTTCAGATGAAGTTTACACAATTGCCTATGTCTTATCAATAAATTCCAACCTAATATGAGCTTAATAATTTACATACAAAGATATAACAATTAATACAAATAAATGCATAACAATTCTTATGAAGCTTAGTTACTTATTTTCTTATAAACTAGGTGACGGTTTTACAAACTGATAATATTTTAAAGGATTACTTATAAATTACCAAGTAGCTTAGCTCGGCTACGTGTAAGTGGTGGAGAAGTAACAGGAGTATGCTGATTAGACTCTGCCCGTTCATTGTTGGGCGTGCTACATTTTTTATTTTCATTTAATGGTGAATGAACATTTTTTGATGTTTCATATTTTATTAAATGGCGCCGATTACGCCTGTACGTGCCAAGGTTATTTTGAACGAAATAGGACCTTGGAGTATCAGCGCTCTGCACTATCGTACCACGAGTTCTTCGATTACCTTCTAAACAAATGACCTTATCACCCTTGCTTAACTTTTTTAATTCCTTGCTACGTTTATCATAATAATTCTTAGAAATGACTTGTTTATCTAATAATTTTAGATACTCGGAGGGATTCACTGGATTTGGTTCTAATAATTTAGGATGAGTTGGTAGTTTACAACGAAGCCTGCGTCCCATAAGAAGTTGTGCAGGAGAGCTTAAACCGTCCCTAGGAGTATTTCTGTAATTGAGTAACGCTAACTGAAAATCTGTATTACTACTGATTGCTTTTGTTAGAAGCATTTTAATAGTTTGAACCGCTCGTTCGCTCTTACCATTCGCTTGCGGATATCTAGGTGAAGACGTCACGTGATCAAACCCCCAATCATTAGCGAACGTTTTAAACTCACAGCTACTGTACTGCGTACCATTGTCGCTCATAAGTATTTTGGGAATCCCATGTCGTGAGAATATATCCTTGATAGCCTGTATGACTGAATGGGAAGATATGTTATTTAATTTACAAACTTCTACATAATTAGAATAGTAATCCACGACAAGTAAAAAGTTGTTTTTTCTAAATTCGAAGAGATCCGACCCTACCTTATACCATGGAAGCGGTGGTATCTCAACCGGCATCATGGGTTCTCTAGTGGGCGCGTTTAATCTCTCCTGACAAACTTTACAATGTTTCACATAACATTCAATATCGCGGGACATATTTGGCCAAAACATGACTTGTCTAGCACGTCGTTTGCACCGATCTATACCCATATGACCTTCATGAATAATCTGTAACATTTGTTCTCTCATCGATGAAGGTATCATCACTAAATCATTCATGAATAGCACACCGTCTATTACGTATAAGTCGTTTTTCATAGACCAATAGCTTTTTACGTCGTTCGAAATATTATATTTGTGATTAGGCCATCCATGATTAATATAATACAACAAAGATTTAAAAACTGCATCGGATTGGGTTGCTTTCTTAATTGTCGTAAGTTTCTGGTTAGAAATAGGTAATGAATTAACTATCATTTTAAGCTGATAAACTACATGTTTGTGAAGCTCCTCACTATATAAATCTGGCAGAGGAGCACGAGACAATCTATCCGCTATCTATACTAATATATAAAGCTGAAGAGTTTGTTTTCTTTTAGTGTTAGATAGCTCATTTATCGAGGATGGCTATAGGCTACATATCATCACGTTAAAACCAACAGGAGTTGAGCACTTATTAAGAATGTCAAAAAAACGGGCTATTTTTTAAGCTTCCGCTGCGTGTTAATGTCAGTACTATATGCGTTGCCATGGTAACGCGATAACATTCTATCGGAAATATTTTCATGGTTTATTTTGTGTTCCTACTCAAAAAGTTTGTTCTACGTTAGTTTTGTTTTCAATATTTAATTATACGTGGTACGTTTGTGTCGGAAACATTTGTAAAGTTTATTTTGTGCTGATATTCTAAAAGGTTAGTAGTAATAATATTCGTCCATCACAATACAGGCGAAGGAATTAATCCATACTGCCAATTCTGAAATTGTCAGTATAGGTAGTTCTTATGTATTCCCTATACATAAGCGCCAAATCTTCAATATAATATTTCATAAATTTTTATCTTCTTAATTTCAAGCTTACAGAATACATGCTCCATGGTATTATTTTTCATTTATTTCACTCATGCATAATAAACAAACCATATTACATAAAACGCCGCCAATTTAACACAATATAGAGTAAAATGATACAAAATTATGAATAAAATATAAAATCCCTACATAACATTGACTGAAATCCCGTCAAAAACTCCTCAAAAAGTTTATTCTACGTTAGTTTTGTTTCCAATTTTTGGTTTGTGATATATTGCGTATTACGTATTATAAGGATAATGCGTGTGTATATAATATTCAAATAAATACTTTTTGATGAATACATATATCTGCGGTGCTACAAATATCAACATTTTTTTTTATTCTGTCGATATATCTGTTTGTTTATTTGTTCCGGGTAATCTCCGAAACAGCTGGACCTATATGAACGGTTTTGTTTTCTTAGAAATGATTACGCTATTGACCTAGCAAGGTCTTAACAGCTTCAACGGATTACTAGTAATATTTGAACAGAAATTTTACGGGCAAATAACCAACTAATTAGCTGTTTTAGCGAGCGAAGCTAGCGAGTTCAGCAGACGATACCCGATATTTTTACAATAAAAGATTAAACACATATTGTTCGATAATGTATAGCTTAATATTTTCATTACTTTCTTATATAGTGTAAGTGAGCAATGAGGCTGATACATAGATAGTAGTTTAAAGTTCCAGCTATGTGGCTTATGATAAATCCCATCCCATTCGATTCACTATTAGTATTCACATATATAATGTACATGTTACCTGTTACTGTAGATGATGTGCGTGTCATACTCACAAATATTTTTGAAAGAGTATTATTATTATTTACACATCTAATAACAATTTTACATTTATTTAATACATTCAAAAAACGCGTGCGGAGCCGCGGGTAACAGCTAGTGTACATATATTTACCTGGTACATAATTCACCACAATATCATAGCTCTGTATTCTCAACATCATACGCTGTAAGCGTGCCGGGACGTACATTAGGGGTTTCAAAAAAATATTTTCAAGTGGCTTATGATCAGTTTCAACGATAATTTTTTTTTTACCGAAAATATATTGATGAAATCTCTCACATGCAATAACTCTTTTTCAAGTTGTGCGTAACGAGTCTGTGCGTCGGTAAGAGTTCGAGATGCATACTCAACGGGACGACTGTTCTGTAGGAGTTCGGCTCCGAGCGCGTTATTCGACGCGTCAACAGATAGTGTTACGTCCTGAGACACATCATACAGCGCGAGAACGGGTGCTTCACATACGCTCTCTTTTAATATATTAAAAGCAGACTGTTCACTTTCTTCCCAACGCCATTCATTATCTTTTTTTAAAAGATTATTTAAAGGTATCGCGTGTTTTGAATAGTTAGGAATGAACTTTGACAAGTAGTTAACTAATCCTAAAAATCGCTCTAAGCTCTTTCTATCTGTTGGAGTAGGCATTTCTTTTATGGCTTTAATTTTATTATAATCGGGACTCATTCCCGTCGCATTAAACACATGGCCTAAATACGTAATCTGCTCCACCCCTATCTGACACTTTTCTTTGTTAAATTTTAAATTTATTTCTCTAGCCCTTTCTAATAAAGCTTTCAATCTAATATCATGCTCCTGCTTTGTTCTACCCCATATCAGGATGTCATCGATAAAACTATCTACGCCCTCCAGATTTTCTAACAGTTGACGTAATTTAGCATGAAAAACTTCCGATGCACAACTTATACCGAAAGGCAGCCTAAGGAATTGATACCGTCCAAATGGTGTAGCAAATGTACATAAGTCAGCACTCTGTTTATCAAGTTGAATAGTCCAGAACCCGGAATTAGCATCTAGAACCGAAAAATAGCGTGCAGTGTTTAATCGCGCTGCTAGCTCTGATTCTGTCGGTAGTTGAAAATGTGCTCGTTGAACTGCACGATTAAGTTCACGAGGATCTAGGCAGATTCTTATGCCATTATTCTTTTTAGCTACTAGCACCAGTGGATGTACCCACTGTGTTGGATAGTCAACCTTCTTAATAACCCCTAATTGTTCCATCTTTAGGAGTTCTTGTTTTAAAGTGTCGCGCAATCCTAAGGGAATTTTCCTAGAAGCACATATTACTGGTCGAACTGTTTCGTCGATGGTTATATGATATTCTCCCGGTAAACAACCTAAACCCTTAAATAAATCATCGTAATTATTCATTATAATAGAATCAACACGTTTAATTAATCCTAACTGCACACAATACACAAGTATGCTATAACACAAACTATTACTCGATAAATATGTTAATTATTGTTTAAACTATTTTTTACACCGCTGTCACCATGTTACGATTTCAATGATACACGCTTCAGGTAACGACTGATTTATTTAAATCCACCCACATATACAACACTCGTAATATTAGTTATCACTATGTCAAGTTTCGTCAAGATTGGTTCAGTACTTTCAGAGTGATGCGTGTGCATAGGGACAGACAGACAGACAGAAAGACAGATAGACAGACAGACAGACAAAAATTGTAAAAAGACTATTTTTGGCTTCTATATCGATAACATAGCCTATCCTGATTAAAATTTTCAAAAAATATTTAATGTACAGATTTCGACTTG
>JACEII010000182.1:17109-40235 GCA_014332785.1 Antheraea mylitta
TATATATATATATATATATATATATATATATATATATATATATATATTATATATTATTTTAACAGCTTATTATATACACAGTCATGATTTCACACTAATGTTTTATATATAAATTTTGAAAAGAGCTGACGATTTAAACTTGAACAAACGTCACAACTTCATCCAGTTGAAAGTTATACGAGTCGAAATCTCAAAGAGTAGCATAATGACTTCAAAATGGCGGCGTTTCCCCCTGCGGTGCGTCCGATGTGTTACAGTCCTGACTTAGCTTGGGTAATAAATGTTTGATCCTTTAGCCATCCATAGATATAATTTAATTTTAGATGTTGATAATAGATTCGAAACTTCATTGCCAAACTGAGTCCCTTGATTTTGTTATCATTAGGTTTTTTGGCACTTATTAGATTGCTACTGTATGTTAGCAAATTTAAAAACGTATTCACGTCAATAATAAAAAATGAAATCTATTTATTTAACAGAAAATATTGAGAAACATTAGACAAAGAAGATAATAATAATCAACTTCCGATATGTATTAAATATGAGTATGTAATTCATTATGTATTATATAATAAGATTTATCAATATCGTTTGAACTCATTGTACTTGTCGGTACCGAAAACTTTTCTCGTTTTCTCTCAAGTCTTTGCACATCCGCTTTGATTTTTCCCGTTTTCTTCTTATTGGGTTTCTTTTGTATGTTTATTCCCGATTCAGAGATATTGCTCTTTCTGAATTAGCTATTTATTTGAGTTACTGCCTCCCTTTAAGTATATTACAGATTCGAGATTCAATCTCGGAGGCATTCATGATAATATCTGGTAATTTTGTTCAATTTAGGAATGTTCTGAAGGCTCTTATTTTGATTTCCTTTATTTTGTTGAAGATAAATATATTTCAATTTATAAAAATAAATTTTCGATTACTTGTAGATTACGTACATATTACAGTAGTAATGGTATTTATCTATACTAATATTATAAAGAGGTAAAGTTTGCGAGTTTGTGACGTTGTGAGTTTATGACGTTGTAGGGGGTAATCTCAGGAATCAATGGTCCGTTTAAAAAAAAATCTTTCAGTGTTATATAGCTCGCTTATCGAGAAAGGTTATGTATCATCACGCTAAAACTAATAGGGGCGGAGCACTAATGAAGAATATTTCAAAATCGGAACTTTCTTCCTCTTGAGAGCTTCATTAGCCCGAAGTAACTATTACTACGCAGACGAAGTCGCCGACAGGGGCTAGTATAATTATAAGGAGCTTCACTCGTATTTGTAACTTAGGAGTTTTGTGTAATTATCAACGCAGAGGTAAGCTTAAACAAATTACATGTATCGTACGATCGTAAGAAGTCAACTGAGATATCTCGTTGAACAAAATATTCTAAGTTCGAACTGTTTTGCAAACTCATGCAAGGCACGACCTGCTCACACGATTAGAAAATTGCCTCAAAGATACAATTTACCTTACAATTTGTGCAGTAACTGCATCCACCTAAGGGTCCAAAGAAATCAGGTAGCAATAACCTTTCTCAATAAGTTCATACATAAAAATCAATTGCCGAATGTATAAAGCGTATCACTTCAGAACGGCTGCAATTATTTGGCTAAATCTGGTTTTTGATGTTTGTAATTATAATGACAATGTTGACATAGGATATATTTTAATTATTGTACGAAAAAAAAACAAGAATTTACAGATTGACGTTTAGTCGTTCAGTTTTTATAAATATACAAAACGTATAGTAATCGTAGTGCTTAATGTATTGTTCATATGTAGTTAATCTGTACGACATAGAAGTGGGGGAGAGAGGTATACCCACAAAATCTTTCTATAACAGAACTACAGCAACTGTTTTTACTAGAATCAGTATCTAAAGCTGAAAAGAGCAGGTTCATAATATATTTTTATAGACAAGAAGAGAAATACGAACAGTGGAACTAAGTGTTGATGTACGTCGGAAGGAGCCCCTTAAACCTACACCCGTATAACGAATTTTGGGACCTACTCGGAGTTTCTCTCTGTGTCGCGTGATGGACTCCCGGCACCCCTACGGTAAATCCATGGGATGAAATGTTAGTTTTGGTAATTGTATGTCATGTTTTAACTTTCTGAATCTTTATAACAGAGGTTTAGAAGCAACTTTTAACAGTTAATAAGCTCTTACCTAAATCATCTTACTTATGTTCTTAGTATAATATCTATCTAATACCTTTAAACGAGCAATTCTTGTATATTTTTATATTTATATATATTAAGGATCTCGGAAACGGCGTCATTTATTTCCGTAAAACTCAGAATCTAGGTAGTTTCGGGGACGATAAATCGATATAGCTAGATTTTATTCATAGAAAACTTTTTAACAGAGTTTTCAGGCAATGAAAAAATTAAAACTAGAATATAAAGGTAAATTTCGCTGGCGCTGTCAAAACAAAAATAGCTCAGTTGGAAATAGGTTGCTTCGAAAATCCGTGTAACCCCAGTTCAAATGCAAATGACAGTAGAAGAGTTTTTTTTATATTCCTTTTTTTTTGTAAAAAAATGTTGATTTTATGAGGCAAGCCTAACAGTTTATTTTAGCTTAAAAATGTTTTTTTTAAAGAACCGAGCTAAGCTCGGTCGTCCAGGCACTTTATTTCATAAATAAGGTGTCTTGTTTATGTTACTAGAAACTTAAACGATAAATTACTAAAGCCCATTACTTATCATGAACTTCTTACCGTTATCTCACCTAAGTAGAGTCGGCACAACGTGTTTCCCTTTTCCACTCTCGTCAATTAGATGTTATCTCAGTATTCACATCTTTTATACACATCATTTGTCACACAGTCCATCCATAACTTTTTCGGTCTAAATTTACTCCTATATCCATCTACCATCACATATTCAACACTTTTCTAGTTACAAGGTCCTACTGAAGCCCATTAATATAAAAGAAAATAACGTACGTATATGTCCTTAGAGAAAGACTCTCAACAGTTGTCACTATCCATCAGACGAGGTTCGACAAAATACTCCATTCACGTACGAAGAACAAAATGGCTGTACACATCAAAGGAGACGTTGCGAAACACAAGCAAGCTATTTATTTTACGACAACCCTAGATAGAATGAAGATGGATGCGACTTAATACTAAGAGACAATATAAAGAATGAATGAGCATTAATAAAAGAGAAAAGGTTATACTTAGGTTCAACTATGAAATAGATCACCGGTAAAACCCTCTATTCGTTTGAGCTTAACAGTATCAAAGTCTTATTTGTCTATTTGTATGTCGAGATTTTTTTTTTAATTGTTCCACGGCAAATGTGACTGTACAATGCCTGATGGTAAGCATAGTACAATCCAAAAACATTGGCGACCACCTAGAGACATACTATCCATCGCCGGTCACCGCTGTCATGCCGGCCTGCGTAAGTGTCTCTTCAGGTTGCGCTTGAAGGACCCCATGTCATAGGAAGGAGGAAACACACTGGCCGGGAGATTGTTCCACAGCTTCACGGTACGGCAAAGATAGGACGTAGCGAACTTTTTAGTTCGTGCCCAGATAGGATTCACCGTAAAACTGTGGCTCCGAAGACCAGCGCGCGTGGTACGGTTATGAAAAGGAGAGGAAGGGATCAGATTGAATAGCTCATCAGAACACTCACCATGATACAGACGGTAGAACACGCTCAGTGAGGCAATGTCTCTGCGCAACTGAAGTGGCTCTATAGATTTTGTAACGTCTGTATCATTGACAGTGCGGACAGCCTGTCTCTGTTTAACTCAAAAACAGTTTCAGCGTATTTTAAGAAATTTGATATGCGGTTGATCTATATTATTCCTCAATTGATAGAGTGCAAAAATTGTCAAAAATATTTAGAGAAGTCGAAAAAGGAAATCTTTTTTTTATCAAGGAATTTTGTTATAATACTGTACACAAGAAATGTGCCATTTTAAATTCGATATACTATAAAAATGATTACGAATAATTTTAGCTATCAAAAATAAAATATTCATATTTTAATAAATCATATTTAAACGAAGTAAAGTAAAAATTCGAAAATATATGCTATTTTAAAACGCGCGTGGAACCGCGAGCAGATGTTAGTATATTTTGATTGTCTTATGTATAAATGGATGTCAGTATATTTGAAATTGATAAATCTCAACATTGTATTCATATTAGAGCACGGGGATTACATTAAATAATAAAAAAAAAACGCTTTCGACGCTGCGGGCAACGTCCTGGATCGGAGACACGTCCGCACTGTACAATAGCTCGATATATAAAGATGTTTTGGGCTTACATTGGTACTTCTTTACTGATACATTCATCTGCATGTAAATCTACCCGCAACATATTATATTGCCTTTGAACACAGGAGCGACGTATATTAAGTTTTTCAATGTTTAAGAAGAAATACTGATCCTGTTTATTAGAATCCATGTAACGATACATCTTTAGGTGTCCGGAGAGCATATGGAAGGGAGAAAGGTTGACCAAAGGGTAAACTCCGTGTGGACACCGACAAATTACATTTTCCGCTGATAATACAACCAGTCCGAACATAAGATTAGGAGATACGAATTTTATGGGCGCAAATATAAAGTTGTTGTTTGGAACGTTGAAGAATGAGAGTCGCTCGGTCAACGCTTCCGTTCGGTTTATTTGTCAGTAGAAAGTATATGTTGTTGCAATTGTATCATCCACTACGAAGGTACGTGACCGAATTGTGAATACTCATCTTTGCCTATGTATGAATCGAATCCTTTCTTTTTTCGGGAAAATATCCGAAATTTGTACTCTCAAGTTGAGAATTTTTAAAAGTATTGCCTAGTTTATATATAGGTATACTTAAATTGTAATAATTAACGCTTTTTCGTAATGATTAATTAGGAATTATAAAGTTTAATATAATTTAAAATCGATAAATGTCAGTATTAGCAATGGTTATGTTACACGAAACAAACAAAATGTATATAATTCCAAAGAAATCATATAAGCATAATCAAAAGAATTAAGTCACGGCCACAAGACAGTTTTCAAGTAAAAACATATGAATACAAAAAAAATCAGATGTTTTAAAATCGTCTACGTTTTCGAATAATAAATGAACAATGTAAATTTAAAAAAAACTTTAAAAAAATATTCAAACATGAAAAAAAATAGATCAAGAAAAAAACAGTACTTAATCGTTTTTAATTAACTGGTCTTGTTCAGCCTTCAGTACAGTTTCATAGGATTTGTAATAATTGTGTCGTTACATTTCAAAATGACCTAAATCTTATTTTATTCGTTCATATAATATGTTTCATTTTTCAAAATTTTTGGTTATTATATACTAGCTGTTACCCGCGGCTTCGCACGCGTTTTTTTTAATATATTAAATAAATTTAAAATTGTGATTACACATCTAGTGTAAATTACAATAATACTATTTCAAAAATATTTGTATCACACGCACATCATCTACTGTAACAGGTAACGTGTACATTATGTATGTGAATACTAATAGTGTATCGAATGGGATGGAATTATGATCAGCCACATAACTGGAATTTTAAACTATATATTACCCTCAGTGCTCACACTATATAAGAAAATAATGAAAATATGAAGCTACACAATATCGAACAATATTAAATAAAACAGCTAATTAGTTACTTATTTGCCCGTAAAATTCCCGTCATTTCTAAGAAAAAAAAAAAACATTCAAATAGGTCCAGTCGTTTCGGAGATTACCCGGAACAAATAAAAAAACAGACATATCGACAGAGTTAAAAAAAATGTTAATGGTTGTAGCATCACAGATTGTATTCACCAAAAATAATTTATTTTAATATAAATTACACTCACTTTACTTTTATAACACGTAATATATCACAAATAAAAAATTGGCAACAAAACTAATGTAGAATAGAGTTTTTTAAGAGTGTTTGGCGGGATTTCAGTCTGTCATGTAGTGGATTTTATATTTTTTTTCATAATATTGTGTTACATGATTCTATATCGTGTAGAAATTGGTTGCGTATTATATAATATCGTTCGTTTATTTTGCATAAATGAAATGAATGAAAAATAAAACCACGAAGCATTAATTCTATGGTCTTGAAGATTAAGAAGATAAAAAATTACGTTATATTATGTAGAGGATTCGGCGCTTATACCTTTACATTAACTAGGACATAGAAGAAAACTAACTATATTAACAACTTCAGAATTGGCTGTATGGATTAATACCTTCGACTGTCTTATTGGACGAATATTATTACTACTAAACTTTCTGAATAACGACACAAAATAAACTTAAGAAATGTTTGCGATATAAACGTAACACGTATAATTAAAAATCGAAAACAAAACTAACGTAGAATAAACTTTTTTAATAGGAATACAAAATAAACCATGAAAATATTTTTGATAGAATGTTATCGCGTTACCATGGCAACGCATATAATACTGACATTAACACGCAGCGGAAGCTTCCAAAATAGTCCGATTTTGAGACATTCTTCATTAGTGCTCAGCGCCTTTTGGTTTTAACGTGATGATATGTAGCCTAGAGTCATCCTCGATAAATGAGCTATCTAACACTAAAAGAAACTTTTAAATCGGATTTGTAGTTCTTGAGATTAGCGCGTTCAACCAAACAAACAAACAAACAAACTCTTCAGCTTTATATATTAGTATAGATACACCGACAACGAAGTACAAATTTTACCGTCCATAAGGTTTTTAGTTTCTTTTATGGTTTTCATACTTTACAAATATGAAGATTTTGAAAAATAACGTAAAATATTAATGTCAAAATTTGGATTTCGCTTATTTTGAAATATAATGACTTCGTTATCTCTATACCTTTAACTAAACAATCCTTGTATATTTTTATATTGGTATATATTCCAGATCTCGGTAACGGCGTCATCTATTTCCGTGAAACTTGTAGATAGTTTCGGGGACGATAAATCGATCGAGCTCTGATCTGCTCTAGCTATCTAGCTCTAGCATCTGATTTTATTCATAGAAAACTTTTTTAACTGAGTTTTCAAGCAATGAAAAAATATAGCTGGAATATCGGGGTAAATTTCGCCGCCGCTGTCAAAACAAAAATAGCTCAGATGGAAATCGGTTGCTTCAAAAATCCGTGTAACCGCAGTTCGAATCCGAGTGACAGCAGAAAGAATCTACATTTTTTTTTGTAAATAAAAGTTTATTTTACAAGGCAAACCTAACAGTTTATTTTAATTTAAAAATATTTTTTAAAGAACCGAGCTAGGCTCGATCGCCCAGGTACTGCAAATTTGTAACCTGAAAGGAAGGCACCTAACGATATTCAAAGAATTATCAGAAATTTAATAGCCACTTTTAGATATAGATTAATCGGGGTAAATGTAATATGCCATAGCTATTATTACATTTGAGAAATAAATAATGATTTTAAAATAAATTATTATTATCAGTTTTTCACGTCGTATTGTGCACGGGAAATGGGTGTAGAGCCGCAGGCAGCTGTTAGTGTAACTTATTTGTAAAACGATACCAGAAAATATGGAATAATTCCTCTTAGTCCGATAAAGATCTCTCACACAGATAAATCTCAGATAAACTAATAAGCTTCAGACAGATTCCTAAATTCTTACGGTGTTATTACAAAAAAGTTAAATACTTGGTTTAAAAAAGGTTTCATACGAAATGCACCGGGTTCGCCCGAGGTAAGTTTGCGTTATCCTTTTTTGGCAAGTCTAACCTAATGTAACCACAAAGCGAGACAACAGATAAGCAAGATGGCGAAACATTCCGCGAGCGCGATACATCTAAAACGTAACCTTTTTATAGCAAGCGTTCAATACGTGTTTAACTTTTTTGTAATAACGCCGTTATAGTTTGTTATAAAAATTTACGATTACTAAATTTTAATCACTACGAAGTTCTTATAACATTTTAAACGAATCCATGTGTATTAGGTTTTTTAATTTTAATACGCTAAAATAAAATTGTTAGGTATTTCCTTACTTCGTTATAACGCGGTAGCTATATTAAAATATAATTATAAACTCATATTTAATTATAACCTATATTAAAACATATCAACAGGTGTAACTTAACTTTTGTTTCATTAAAATTGGTCCACTCTATCAAAAGTTATTGGAATTTGAATGACGACTGGAGTTAAGTACGCGAGAAGAGTAGTAATCTATACTAATATTATAAAGCTGGACGGTTTGTTTGCTTAGTAGGTTGAACGCGCTAATCTCAGGAATTGGTCCGAATTTAAAAATTCTTTCAGTATTAGATTAGAAAGGTAAAGAAGTCAAATACTATAGCTTATACGTTAGAATACCACAAAAACAATAAATAATGTTGAAATACGCCAAAAAATATCTTAAGTAAGTTTGAAATAATTTCTAAAGCTACGCAAAAGAAGATTGTTTTTTCGAACTAACTACGCTATCGCCCTGGCAAGGCGTCAACAGCTTCACCAGACTACAAAATGAAAATTATTTTACGGCCGACCACTTATTAAAACTAATTAAAACCCATTGGAAATGAAATTGTAATATTTGGTATTTCACACAGATATGGTAGCGTATTGTTATTTTATCGTTCGTAATGAATTTGCTAGTACTAAAGGGTATGGTAATTGGTAATCTATATGCAAATTAGTTTAAATCGCCAATTACAGTTTGCTTCTGGTATCTAAATTGAGGCCTAGGGGTTTGATTTGAAGGAGGTTGAATAATTAAAGATATAGAAATATTGAATTATTATAGATATATACATCTGACGGTATAATCGATGTGGGCTAACTTTGTAGTTACATGAAATAATTATATTTATATAAGCTATTGATTAGTTATGGTATATATTGCTTATATCTACAATTGTGATAACTTCAAGTATAATTGAAGAACTATTCCTTCTCTAGGGTCAGTGTGTTACATTTTAGACATGAGAATGTCGGTAAGTGCTAAAACCTATAGTTTTAAAATTTCATAATTCAATTTTTGGGATTAAGTTTATTATCGTGGTTTGCTGTTGGAGTTTACTGGTAGAAATCGTCACGTAAGAAAAAAGCATTATAACCCCTATGTGCAACTTATTTTCTTTCTATTATATACTAGTGTGTGTTTGCGGATGATTATTGAAATTCATGCAGACAAATATTGTATGCTCTCTGTTATATAATCAGAATATTGAGCCTGTGGAAATATCTTTAAGATTGCTTAAGATTATGTATAATTTAAATTGTAGGTAAGATGGATTACAAATTTAAAATGACCATAAAAACGATAATGAAGCCTTCATAAAGGCTACAATCTCAATTATAAATACCACATAGTAACATAGCTATAAGCCTATTATATAGTATATGATACAAATCAAAAATAATAATAGTTAAGTGTAGTAGTGTCAAAATCTCGTATTCTCAAATTACACTATACGTATGCGAGCTCAGTGCGGCAAGAGACATTGCGCATCGCCGACCGACAGTTTTAGATATAGCTCTTTTAAAAAATGTCACGCTTCCTGTACGACTCATACAAGTCGTACACGAACTTGATTCAGATCATCGTCCGGTCGTTTTACAGTTAGGTCAGGCTGATTACGCGAAACTCGTTAAATATTTTAAAGCAAATCCGTCGTCTAGTAGTTTAGACAGGATTCCGGGCGTGTTGGTGTCTAAAGCCGACGCGGATTCGGCCATCGATTCCCTGGTTGATTATCTCCAGACCGCCGCCAGAGAGACCTCGAAAGAGGTACAAGAGGCGAACGATCGCCGTTTCATACTCCCTGACGACGTTAGAGCATTGATCATGGAAAAGAACGCCGCGACTCGAGCTTACGATACTTACCCGTCTGTACAGAATCGTGATCTGTTACGTTCGTTACGTAAAACAGTCAAGTCTCGTATTTCTGAGATTCGGGGCGACAGGTGGGATAGACTCCTGGAGGGCCTCCAGCCGTCTCACCTGTCGTACTGGACTCTCGCGCGAACCATAAAATCAGATTTGGTCACTCCAATGCCTCCTCTCGACAGAGGCCCCGGGTTGCCTTCCGCGTTCGATAGCAGAGGTAAAGCGGAATGTGTTGCCGCGAGCCTAGAGAAACAGTGTTCGCCTAACACTTATAACACTGTTTACCGATAGAACCTTCCATTTTAGAGTGGACGGTGAACTGTCATCGCACCATCCGATACGCTCAGGTGTGTCACAGGGCTTCATACTCGCGCCCACGCTCTTTAATCTGTTCATCAGTGACCTACCTCGGTCTCGGGGTGTCAAGGTAAGTTGTTACGCTGACGATACCGTTATTTACACTTCCGGCTAGCGGTCGGACTTTCTTAGGAAGCGCATCGAAAAAGCCGTTCGTACTCTCGGTGAATGGTTTCGTCGATGGCGCATAGAAGTTAATCCCGATAAGAGTGCCGCAATACTCTTCGATCCCACGAAAAGCGCAAATAACTTTGAGCCCATCAGGCTATACGGAATCGATATCCCTCGGGTCGAAGAGGTCAAATATCTCGGTGTTACATTAGGCAGACATTTAAAGTTCAATTCACATATAGACAGAGTGCGAAACAAAGCCGCTATGGTCCTGAGTCGCCTCCATCCGTTGCTTTGTCATAAGAGTAAGATGTCCCTCAGACACAAGCTCACTTTGTATAAGACGTGTATCCGTCCCGTGATGACATATAGCTGCCCCATTTTTGCGCATATGTCCAAAGATAACTTTCATAAGCTGCAGGTTCTCCAAAATCGTGTTTTACGTAAAGTGACCGGTGCCCCGTGGTACATCCGGAGAGTCCATCTCCATAGAGACCTAGAGATCCCTTCTATCTGGGCGTACGTAAAATCCCTTACGATTAGGTATTTTGCAAAAGCCGCGAATCATACCAGTCCGTTAGTGGTATCCGCCGCAAACTATGAACCCGTACCTAACGCCGCGCGTTATAAAAGACGTCCGCGACACATTTTTACCGACCCTCCTGATTCAATCACGTCAGCGAACGATCAGTACCAGCCTGTCCCTCGAAACAGAGCGTGTTCACGCCCATGCACGAGTAACCACAGATCACGCCGTCGTGGTCTGAGGGTTAATTTTGTGCCCGCACACCCGATTAGGCCTCCCACGGCAGCGGCTGAAGCCTAGATTCGATCCCTCGGTAGGGAGCCCTTGAGTGCGTTGCTTTCGCGATACGGTGACACACAAATATACATCACTGCTACAACACTACACGATCGCCCCCATATACGTGCACGCCCTACACGCTTACACATGAAAGTGGAAGGGTTTACTTTTTTCCCCTTATCGAACTGAAAAACTCTCAATTTTCCGATAATAAATATATGGAGGAGTTGTTGCGGCGTGTATGCTTGGTACACATATACGTTTCAACAACTCATACATATATGAATAGTTAGCTAGGTTAGCTAGATAAGTCGCGATTTTGCATGCAACAGGCAACAGCCAAGCCGAGGTGTGCCGTGCACCCTTGAGCTGGTTGCCAAAATAAATTCGGCTGAGTGCCTTAAGTGCTCGCCTTAATAGTTCGGTGAAGCTGTTAAGACCTTGCTGGGTCAATAGAGTAGTCATTTCGAAAAAAAAAACATTGCACGTCGTCGCCACGTCTCGCTATACCAACAATAAGGTTTACCCACGCTTATTGATGTTTGGCATTTAAAAGAAATTAAGTATAATACCTAAGTCTTGCTCACTGTATTTGAGCTGCATTACATTTAAAACAAACGAAATTAGAAAAAAGGTGCGGACAAAGAGTCTGCAGAGGAAAGACCGATAGGTAAAATAAAATTACGATATAGGCAAAGAGAACGTGTCCAGCTCCGTGACATAATTTTAAAGATTTGAAGACAACGCTCGGTATAATGTAAAACGGGTGAAACGAAATATTTTCGTTTGACAAATCGAGGACAAAGTGAGATTGATCGGTTTCCCTTTTGTAACGTTTCGACAGAGAACCCTAATAAATAATATATTACGCAAACGAACAAACTTTTGAGGAAAATTTTGCGAGTTCATTTCAAAGTTGTTGAATTACGTATTGTGTGAGTTGTAAATGGGTACCCGTATGTGGTCTCAAAGAAGCCTTTTCATATTCCATCTGTTCACGATATTTATGATAAGATCTTTTTAAACCGCAAGTGAATGTGAAGTATTTTACAGCTACGCACGGAATATTAGGTTCGTTTTATGAATTTTCTAAATCGATGAATGTACTTCGGGAGTATTTTTAATACTTTATACTGTTTGACCACGATCCCATGTGATTTTAATGAGGATGTCGCCTAAAGTGAGTTTCAGTGTCGGTTATGCTATAGAATGAAATCTACGTCGCTGCAAGCGCCAATTATATGAGGCACCTGAATCGTAAAGAAACATAGAAAAAATGTGGGAGTTTTCTTATGGCCACAGGATAGAAGTAAAAAGTTTTAAATATATACATGTACATTAATATTTATACAGATTTATTAATGTTTATATGTCAATAAATAATAGTAATATTTGGATATGCATAGTATATAAATTTGAAAGCTATACTATTATTTTAAAGCTGGTGGAATTGTTATTTTGGTTGAACCCGCTAATCTCAGGAACTACTGGGCTGATTTAAAAAAATCTTTCAGTGTTAGTAGGCTTATTTATCGAGAAAGGCTATATATTTATATATCGTTAATAAGAACAATAGGAGCAGGGCAGCAATGAATAATGTTTCAAACCCGAGAGGATTATCATTTTGTAAGAACTATGTTCCTATTGTAGGCTCTACATACATCGATTGGATATATAAAGATAATATGTTTACTTTAGAATTTATAATTGCTGATTTTGATTGTACTAGTATATTAGGTAATTATGCATGTGAACAGTTGGGTTTAATTAAACGCATATATAGTATTGATGTGCAAAAATATAACGATATTTTTCAAGGTTTAGGCAGGTTACCAGGTAAATATAGAATTGTTATAGATTAAACGGCCAAGCCGTCGATCTGTCCGGCTAGAAAAATTCCTATGGGTGTTCGCGATAAATTATTAGATGAATTAAATCGTATGGAACAAATTGGTGTGATAAGGAAGGTATCACATCCGACCTCGTGGGTGAATGCTATAGTGGTAGTACCAAAAAAGGATAGTAGTATACGTGTGGGTCTTGACCCGCGCCCGTTGAACCGTGTAATGCAGCGCGCGCATTATCCTTTGCCGACTCTTACAGAAATAGCGTCTAAATTAGCAGGCGCGCGTTATTTTAGTAAATTAGATGCAAAATCTGGGTTTTGGATGATAGAAATAGATGATTATAGAGCGGACTTGTGTACGTTTGGTACACCGTTTGGTAGGTATCAGTTTTTACGCTTACCGTATCGAATTAATTGCTCTTCGGAAGTATTTCACGCAAAAATAAGACAAGTCTTAGAAGATTTGGAAGGCGTTGACTCTTTCGTTGATGACGTCATAGTATATGGGATAACGAAGGCTCAACACGACAATCACTTAAAGGCATTGCTTGATAGGGCTCGGCAAATAGGTATAAGATTTAATAAAGAAAAATGTGAATTTTGTGTTAATGAAATAACGTACTTAGGGCATACTTTTAATGAGCACGGAATGCGAATTGATAAAAATAAATTAAAAGCTATTGTAGACATGTCTGTACCCAATGACAGACAGTCACTGGAACGATTCCTGGGTATGGTAAATTATTTATCAAAATTTATTCACAATTTTTCAGAAATAGCAGCACCGTTGCGTTCACTTTTAAAGAAACAAACTGAGTGGCTCTGAGATAAACAGCATGACATTGCAGTAGCCCAATTAAAAAAGGTCGTTTGCGAGGCGCCGGTATTAGCGTTGTATTCGAATGATGAACCTATTCTTTTGTCGGTAGATGCCAGCTCATGTGCTTTAGGCACGGTTATATTACAAAACGGTCGGCCGGTTGAATTTGCTTCTTCAACACTAACGGATGCACAATGTCGTTATGCACAAACTGAAAAAGAACTTCTTGTCATCGTTTTTGCGTTAGAAAGGTTTCAATACGTGTTCGGTAGACAAGACGTGACCATCGAAACTGATCATAAACCATTAGAAGCATTGTTTAAAAAGCCTTTAAATTCTATTCCCATGCATTTACAACGTATGATGTTTCGTATACAGTGTTATGATTTTAAAGTCGTTTATAAACCTGGAAGGTATATGTATATAGCGGACGCGTTATCACGAGCGGCTCTGCCCGAATTAATAAAAAATACTATATCGGAACAGGTCGAAGAACAGTCGTGCTATTTGTTAAAAAATACAAGATTTAATGACAGTAAAAATGAATTAGTTAGAGAAGCAACAAATAGAGATAGCGAGTGTCAATTAATAATACAGTATATAATTAAAGGTTGGCCAAACAGTAAATATGAAGCAGGTGAGCGTTTGCGAGCATTATGGGCATATGAGGATACGTTTAAATATGTAAAAGGTATCATATTTAAGGATAAATTAGTGTTTATACCACAAGAACTACGTACAGAGATGTTGAGACGTTTGCACGAAGGTTACTTAGGGATACATGTAATACATGTAAGCGTCGAGCGCGAGAATTAATGTTTTGACCAGGAATGTCTCGAGATATAGAGTCATATGTCCGCCGATGTACTACATGTGCTGAGCGAGCGCCCCAGCCTCCAAATGATCCCCTCCTGTCTCATCACATACCTAACTTACCATAGGCGAAAATTGGTTCTGATATTTCTCAATACAAAAATAATTATTTCCTTATTCTCGTTGATTACTTTTCTAATTTTGCAGAAGTTAATAAATTAACAAGTATATGTTCGCAAGCAGTATTAACTGCAATGAAATCGCAGTTCAGTAGGCATGGAATTCTTAAGGAGTTATTCACAAATAACGGACATGCTTATTCTTCAAGAGAGTTTGCTAATTTCTGTAGAGAGTGGGGTTTTATTCATACTACTTCTTGTACTAATTATCCGCAGTCAAATGGACGGAGTGAAAGAAATGTACAGACTATAAAAAATATGCTAATAAAATCGATTAATGCAGGTACAGATTTTTATATGGGTCTATTAAATTATAGAATAACACCGCGTGATAACGTAAGTTCACCCTCAGAATTATTGATGGGACGACGATTAAATACTAGTCTGCTGGTACACGATAGTAAACTTAGACCGAGTAGGGATAATACCAGAGATAATGAAAATATATTATGTAAACAGTCGATTAGCAAACAATATTACGATATGCACGCACGACGTCTGCGTGAGCTTAAAACTGGGGATTCCGTGGTAATGCTAGACGGTTCTAATAGAAGGCATGTGAAGGTTGAGTCTCGGGCATCACAACCGTGATCATACTTTGTTACCGATACTTTGGGAAGACGATATAGACGTAATAGGCGTCACCTTGTTAAAACGCAAAAATCACTGAATAATTCTAATAATACAGTTTCGGCTAATGTTCGTGAAGCTGAAAAGTGGTCTAGCTTGCCGAGAGACAATGAGGGTATCGCGTCTCCTAAGGCAGCTGTTGGGGACAATGACGAGGTCGGATCACCAGCGTCACCGTTGGATCTGGTTTATACGCGTGCGCATACACCACAACACCCCGCAAATAGTACAGACCGTATATAGATTGGCCTCTGTTAGGACTCGTCATAGAATAGAAAAATGTTTTAAAAAATGAATTTTTCGATGTTGTCATGTGTTTATTTACATTATAGTTAAGTACTTCCAGATATTTTATACAGTTACTTCGTTACAAATTAAGCATGTACTAGTGAAAAGTAAATGTATTGTGACGTCACATTTGTTGACGTATTTTATATTATATTATTTAAGGTTTCTCTGTATCATTTGCTTATAACTTTTTAAAAGGGGGGGATGTTATATATTGTATATCGAGGGTATAAATAAAAAAGTCAGTCTCGCACGAACACGGAGCGCCCACTCCTCATACGCGTGCGAGTGAGAGGGCGCAGTGATCGCGTCGCGAGAAACTCCTTTTCTCGCTCGGGATCGCGCATGCGCAATCACACTGCGCGAGGCGTGCCGCACTTGCGCCGCCACCGTGTGTAGAGCAAGATGCCTACATACGGAACTCCAAAAGGCCCTTCTAAGGGCCAATCAGATGACCCCACGACGACCCGGCACCGCACAACGGACTCCGCTGAAGCCCGCAAGAAAACCACTAGCGCCCCTACCGGACGACGAACGCAACATGAACGATCATCGTCCTGCGGATCCCCAAAAAGTCGCTCTCTGAGCCAATCAGAGGGCGACTTTACGACTCCACGGCAGAAAGAGACAGTTGCAGCTAGAATTCCACCAAGGAACCCTAGCCCACCGCGACGTTCGCCACCGCGAGACCCGCGAGCGAGACCGACGCCTAGGTTAGAAAGAGAAGACGACTACACTCGAGACGACTACGAATTGGACCTGAACGCCCTCGCAGACCTCATCGGCTCCGGCAAAGTGTCTGAAAAGATGCTTCGCTGGATGACTTTATGTCTACGCATCGGTGAGGCTGAAACTGAAAAGAAGCAGCTCACGGAACACGATCTGTCTGCATTGACGAGAGCTGCAGACGGTATCTTCGAGCCTCCCAAGATCCCCGACAGCCAAAAGAAAAAGATTCCCGTTAGTCCGCTCGGAAGAGCACTAAGGAGGAAACATGAATCCCCTCTCAGTGAGGAAGAGAGGAGAACGAAGCGTCGTGCGAGTGGCACTACGACCGCCGTCACGGACTTGGCACAACCGTCGACGTCGAGAACGGTCGCACCACCCCCGCAACCTCCTACACAGAGGGTGCTAATGGAGATGCCCCCGAAACCACCGCGGGTCTCCCTGATCGAGAGGGTTACGCGCCAGCCGTCTTACGCTTCAAAAGCAGCACCGACGCCCACACCTAAACCGGTCATCCGGCCGTCAAAACCGGCTGCGGCGACGCCCGTTATAACGGAGAAAACCGCAGCTACGTACGCGACCGCAGTAGCCACACCGAGCACTACACAAGCCACGGAAGGCCGTGAGATAACGGAGACGGCCAGATCTGAGCCACGCATCCGGTATCCACCCCTGGTAGTGGAGAAGCTACCAAACTGGACCCACCATTTCCGGGTACTAGCCGAAAAACTGGGACGCGACCCCAGTGCGCGCCCGTTCGGGGAGGGGGTGAGGTTCACACCCTCTGACCCGAACGAATATAGGATAATACAATCCTATCTCTCGGACCTAGAGAAGGAGGAGGAATTAAGCTGGTTCTCCTACTCCTTACCAGCCGAAAAAAGCCTCAAGGTCGCAATCCGCGGACTTGCGGCTAACACAAAGCCCGAGGAAATCATCGAGGACCTCACCAAGAAGGGATTCGAGCCCGAATACGCCCGGACCATCAAGGGACGCAGCGGAAGGCCCGGCTGCATATTTTATTGCATTCTCAAGAGGACGCCGGAACTGATACCCGCTATCTACCAGGTAGACTCCATGCTACACATGCCTGGAGTCAGGATAGAGGCATGGAGGGGGAAGAAAGGCCCGGCACAGTGCCACCGGTGCCAATTATTCCGCCACTCATCGCATCACTGCCACAGGCAAATCGCATGTGTGCGCTGCGGGGGGCCTCACCTCGCGCGCGACTGCGATCGCCCATTATCGGAGCCGGCCACCTGCGCAAACTGCGGGGGCCCTCACACGGCAAACAACGCCACACAATGACCAGTCTTCAAGCGCGAGGCGCGAAATAAGCGAGCAGGCACTGTCGCCCCACCGGGACAAGCGGTCGGAAGACTGGAGACATGGCCCCGCCCACGCAGATGATCGAAGCGACGGCAACCGGTGGCCTAATGGCACCGGCGAACGACGCTCCAGTAAGAGGCTCAGTCTCAATGAGCAAGAAGCGACAGAGGAAAAGGAAGCCAAAAAACGTCACAATAAGTACCGCCCCCGCACCGCCTACGACGAACCAGCAGTCAACAGCGGACTCTAGCGGAAGGAAGGCGGACTTCGAATACTACATGAATGTCTTGGTCAATGCACAGGACCAGGACATTCGTGAGTTATGCAAGGAGAAGCTCCGAACACTATACCAGTCCAATGGCTAACACGCTGAGAATTGTGCACTGGAACGCGCAGTCACTCACGAAGAAAAGGAGATTGGTCGCCCACTTTCTTCGTGAGCATAGCATAGACATTATGCTTATATCCGAGACGATGCTCAAGGACGGCGAGAGGTACGCCATCCCTAATTATCACGTCTATCGCAAGGACGAGAAGACTGACACAGGCATGGCCTATAGAGGCTTGGCGGTGCTTGTCCGACGCAACATTATACACCAAGAGATACCTTATCAACAATTGAACACTATGTACGCTCTTGGTGTACTAATATCAATCGGCAGTCAAGAAATGCGCATATATGCTGCGTATAAACCGCCGAACGCGCAGATCGATGTGCACGAACTGCGCGAATTGCTGAATACCGAGAGCCCGACCTTAATTGCGGGAGATCTCAACGCTAAGCACACCTGGTGGAATTCTTCCCACACGTGCCCACAAGGAAGAGAGATATATGACGATGCCACACTTCATGACTATAGTGTAGAGGGTCCCGACCAGCCCACTCACTATGGTTATAACTCCGAGGATGTCATCGACATAATCGTCCACAAAGGTCTGAGATCGTCTCCGATTCAGGAGGTAATGTCGGACCTCCCATCGGACCATCGACCGGTATTACTGACGGTTGAAAATCCGCCAATTCGTTCGGTAATACCCGATAGCTACCGAAAAATCAACTGGGCGAGCTTCAACAACTTGCTCTACAATAACACACGGTCGTCACCTACCTCAACGGCCGAGGAAGTAGAGCAAGCGGCGGCTGATCTCAGCAACTGCATTGCAGATGCCCTCCATAACGCGACGACAATAACACCGTCACGCACCGATCGCGGGCGGGATAGGTACCCCCTACCCGCCCACATCGTGAATCTCATCGCGGAAAAGAGGGCTCTACGACGTCAGTGGCAGAGAACTAGATGCCCGTTGCAGAAAACCCGGCTGAATAGCCTGGCTGAGCACGTCAAGAGTGCGCTAGACGCCCACGCATCAGAAACGTGGGAGCGTCATATTGACTCCATAGGCGATGAACAGCCCTCAATTCATCGTCTATGTAAACAACTGACTGCCGAAAAGACGCCAATCAGACCTCTATACGACGCCCACGGACACCTACACTTTCGTGCGAGTGAACGAGCAGAGATTTTCGCAGATTTCCTGGAAAATCAATTCACTCCAAATCCGATTCGGAATCTACAACACGAGAGTATGGTGACCGAGGTAGTGAGAGAGAAGCTGGACACGCAAATCGACCCGCAAGACGATCCGACATTCGTCTCGCCGTCTCAAGTGCGACGCGTTATCCAGACCCTGAAGCCGAAGAAAGCCCCGGGCGCGGACCGTATCACTAACACGGCGCTGCGCCATTTGCCGTTTAAAACCGTCGCGGCAATGGCGCGCCTGTTCAACGGGATACTACGCTCGGGGCATTTCCCTGACAGATGGAAACTCGGACGGGTTATCATGATACCCAAACCGGGGAAGGATACCCGGAAAGCAGACAGCTACAGGCCCATAACGCTCTTGAGCACTTTGTCTAAGGTGTTCGAGAAGCTGTTACTACAGTTCCTGACACCCCATCTACCACCTAGGGGTGAACAATTCGGGTTTCGTAGTGAGCACTCTACGACGCTTCAACTCTGCAGAGTGATACATAAAATTTCGGCCAGTACCAATAACAGGCAGTACTTTGCAGCAGTCTATCTGGACATGGAAAAGGCGTTTGACAGAGTATGGCACGAGGGCATGCTCTACAAGCTGTTGACGTCTTCCGCGCCTTTGAGACTGGTGCGCATCATCGCCTCCTTCCTGAAAAACCGCCGAGTGGTAGTGGCGGTTGAGGGGGTACCCTCCACGGAACGCCGGGTACGCGCTGGTGTGCCCCAAGGCAGTTGCCTCTCGCCTGTGTTGTATGCTCGATATACCGACGACATTCCCCGAGTCGGCCGAGCAGAGCTTGCGTTGTACGCAGATGATGCGGCGTATTTTGCGGTCCCCGCGAATAAAAAATGCGCCGCAGACTACCTGCGTCCGACCTTAGCGGCTCTGCCCGACTGGCTAGATCGGTGGAGAGTGACGGTCAATGTTGACAAAACACAGGCGTTTATCACGGGTGCAATCCCGTATCCGCCGCCACTACTCCTACAGGGGAAAAGCGTGCCATGGTTGAGGCAGGCCAAGTACCTGGGAGTACACATCGATTGTCTCTTGAGGTTCAAGAACCACACCGACTTTATTATCGGTCGAGTTCGAGCGACACGGGCTGAATTAAAGCCCGTGCTAACATCTTCGCTCCCACTACGAACGAAGCTCGGGGTTTATAAAACCTACATTAGATCCCGTTTAACCTACGCGGCACCGGCCTGGTACGCATACCTGTCGGAGTATCAGAAGGAGAGGCTTAGAGCTCAAGAACGCCTGAGCTTAAGGATCATCACAGGAGCCCCCCGGTTCATGCGCAACGCAACCATTGCGCGCGACCTTAAATGGGAAGGACTGGACGACTTTATTAAGAGGACAGCCACAGCTATTTTCAGGCGGGCGGATGCGTCGAGCTTCCCTTACATCAAGGGAATCGCTCCGTTACACGCGAGACCGCCTGACAAGAGCTACAAACCATCCCAGAGAGACCTGGTTATCGCAGAAGATTACCAAGAAAATTGATATCTTGGAAAATAAGACTACCAACCGCTCTAATGAGCGAAGAAAACCCAACTGACAGATGTATAGTTATACATCGCGAGTGATATCACTGCAAGAGGCATCGCCTCGGCACAGTATCCTCGCCCGCCCACACCAGGGTAGGCAGAGAAGGCCCCGCGGCACGAACACGTATTTCATTCACAACAGAAGGCATCCGAATTTACTGGTCAAGAGGGGTTTATGAAAGGTAGTTCATTTTTCTTGGTCGTGATCTATGCGTGTTAAAATGCATTTAATTACCCGTTGCCATCGTTTCATTGTTTCTCGTTCAATAGATGCTATTCGCCTCCCGCTAATTGTAAACACACGTTGGGTTAATTAATAAGCTCGTCAGTGCCACTGACGTGTTATAATACAAGTCGGTTAAGGCAATGCCTTAATTACACTTTGTGCTTGCGTGTAATTAGCAAGTAGGTACCAGAGTGCGGCAATAGCTTACCCCGCTACCGACATTAAATCCGGTTCGGGCGGCATTAATTATTTGCACTGATTAGAGCTTAACCTGCCAGTCTCACCCGTACTTTGACGAAGGATTGTGGTACAAATGGAATTAGTTTATGGAAAACTTATAATTAACGACGGGAACGCTGGATGTTGTTTCTTTTTACAATATATTAGTCTTTACATATAAAAACATTGATTTCTAGTACTGACTATTTTTTTTATGCCAAAGGCAGCAAACAGGCAGATGGTCCATCTGATGTTAAATGGTTACCGTCGCCTGTGGATAACTGCAACACCAGGGGAATTGCTATTATGTTGCCGACCTTTGAGAGCGTGTTTTAATCCCTTTTTGAAGAGCCCCATGTCATAACCCTGGAGGAACACAGTACCGGGCAACTCATTCCACAACGCCAAAGTGTGCACAATAAAGCTTCTAGAAAACCTTACGGTTGTTGTCCTGTTGCCAATACGAACATCGATATATTTCTGTCCACTTACATTCCAAATACATTCTGATTGTAACTAATAAACTATACGAAACTGTGAATGTGAATAGCAAAACAAACGGTGCACGAGGAGGTTGATTAAAAAATAGTTTATTTGCTTACAAAAATGGCTTTTGACTTTTGTTGTTTTTGCCTAAATATATTCAAAATTAGCAATATATTTACATGAGTAGTATGTAATAATATACAGTATCCCAGCAGATCACTGTATGCCAAAACTCGCGATGATCAGTGAAATAGTTAAGGCATGAAAACGTGAGAAGCAAACATAACATTAATAGTCAAGATTGTCATAATTATAATCATTTAATACGGTGGTTGAAATATTTGAATGTAAAAAGCTATAACAGTAAACATTTCACGATTTATACCCTACACGCTGAGCGTTTATTTGCAAGGTTAAATCTAATAAAACCGCCCGAAAGAACGTTCATAAGTCGTCCCATGGGAAAATTAAATTGGTTTCGGGACCTCTCTGTATACCTACCGCTTACGTTCAGATGAATGACGTGAAATAAGGCGGTATTTTTCTGCAATTTAGACGGATTTACCTATCAGATGTGTTTATGAAGTTGAAGTATATATATTAAAATTTTATATATTAATTTTTGGTTATATACTAATACGGAACGATAAGACGTATAGTGCTACTCATTATTTGGAGGGAAGGAGGGGATGTTACGCTGAATGGCGCTGTTCCTGCGCATCCAGGAGGCAGCAGCAGAGGGCCACAAACCCACCACGGAAGACCGTTACCAAAGCCGGACTCGCACCTACGGAACCCTAATGCGCAGCCACCGAGCGACAGTGCTGCCACCGCGCCCTCGATTTATACCTCGTCCCACGCCTCGCCTGACGCAAAAGGGTCGCAATACCCGCCGATTGTGGACTAGGTGCAGCTCCTACGGCTGGAGGAGAAGTTGGGACGCAGTCCTAATGTTCGTGTCTACGGGGAAGGGGTCCGATTCATACCTCAAGATTCAGAAGAGTACCGAGTCACAATAGGTTTCCTGGAGAAGCAAGGGGGACTAGAGTGGTTCACCTATTCCCCCCCCCCCCGCGCTACGAGGCCTCAAAGTCACCATCCGCGGCCTTCCAAGTGGCCCAGACACCCAGACGATACTCGAGGCCCTCCGTCAGAAGAGCTTTGTTCCCGAGTACGCCCGCCAAATCAACCGACGAGGCAGAAATGGGTGCATCTTCTTCGTCATCCTAAAGCGAACGCCCGGACTTATTCCCACGATATACGAAGTCTCCAAAATAGCAAGCCTACCTATAACAATTGAAGCCTGGATGGGAGAGCGCCGTCTCGCGCAGTGCTTCCGCTGCCAACAATTCCGGCACTC
>JACEII010000182.1:40978-140853 GCA_014332785.1 Antheraea mylitta
TCCTGCTTCCACCCCTCCATCTTTACCTCCCTCTCCAACTTTCTTCTCGCCTCTATTTCCCTGGGAGCTGGAGGCTCCCCTGACCGCTTTTTAGCCGCCGTAAATTCATAAACGGCGGCCAGCACTTGCGCCTCCAGCTCCCAGGGAAGGGAGCCAGCCAGCACCATGGCCGCCGCTGCGGACACCGTTCGGTACCCTCTTATCGCCCTCAACGCCACGGTGCGCTGCGCATTTCGCAACGCGCGGATATTGGTGGCGCTGAGGGCGTCCACCCACAACGGTGCCCCGTAGGAGGCCATGGCTCGGATGACCCCCATGTAGAGGCGGCGGCAGGCGGCACCCGGCCCCCCGGTATTGGGGAGGAGTCGTCCGAGGGCCCCTGCCGCCCTGACTATCCGCGGTCTGAGCCCCTTAAAGTGGGGCTCGAACCGCCAGCGTCCGTCCAGGGTGAGGCCCAGGTATTTCATATGGGTCCCCACCCTGACACGGACGCCCTCCACACAGATGTGGGCCCCCGGAGGTGGCCCCCGCCGAGGCCCATGGAACATTAGGGCCTCAGTCTTCTCGAGGGCCACCTCGAGGCCCAGCCTTCTGATGCGCCCGACCACGAGAGTTACAGCCTCCGTGGCCAGGCGCAATAAACTATTTGTTTCCCCTCCTCGGGCTACGACTAGGGTGTCGTCCGCGTAGCAGATGAGGCGCGCTCCAGAAGGGAGCACACCGCGGAGCACCCAGTCGTAGCCCATGTTCCACAGGAGTGGCCCTAACGCCGACCCCTGTGGAACCCCTCGTTCCGTATTGCGCCGGACCATTTGACCTCTTGCGTCCACGAAGGCGACCTCCCTGCCATCGAGGTACGCCTCCAACAGCCGCCGCAGATACAGGGGCACTCCGAAGAAGCGGAGCGCCTCCCGTATGACGCTATGCGGCAGGCTGTTGAAGGCGTTGGCGATGTCCAAGGACACCGCCAATAACCTTTCGCCCTCAGAGGTCGCCTCCATGGAGACCCTCTTCAGGAGGGTCAGGGCGTCTAACGTGGATCGCCCCGACCGGAAGCCGAACTGCGCGTCCGACAGGTTCGGCCCCACTTCCTCTAGGTGCCGGACGACCCGGGAGGCAACGATCCTTTCGAGCGCCTTCCCGGTGTCGTCCAGCAATACGAGGGGCCGGTATGCAGACGCGCAGTCCGGAGGGCGGCCTTCCTTCGCCATTAGGCAAAGCCGCCCGGTCTTCCAGGACTTCGGGAACTGCCCGACCGCAAGACAGCGGTCAAACAGCTCCCGAAGCCACCCCCCGAGATGGTCCAGCGCAAGGACTAGCACCCGACCCGGGACTCCGTCAGGGCCGGGTGCTTTGCGTCCGGCGGTGCGGAGGCGCGTAATCGCCCTCCCCATCTCCTCTTCCGTAACAGGGGGAGGGTCAATCAGCACCTCCTCTACCACCTGAGGAGGAGGCATGGGAGGAGGGAGGAGCTCCGGAGGGTCGGGGAACAGTGCTCCCACAACCCTCTCAATTACTTCCGGCTGGAGAGTCTCCGTTACCGGGGGCGCCTGGCCACGGAACTTTCTCCGCGCCATCTTATACGGGCGCCCCCACGGATCCGTCTCCAGCTCACGGAGCATCTCCTCCCATGCCTGGTCTTTCGCCCGGCTGATGGCGACATGCAGTGTTTTCCTACAGGTTCTGTAGTCGCCATACAGCCGGGCCTCCTCCTCGGGAAAATAGCAAGCCTGCCTATAGCAATCGAAGCCTGGAGGGGCGAGCGCCGTAGTGCTTCCGCTGCCAACAAGTCTGTCACTCCTCCCAACAATGCCATCGGAAGATCGCTTGCGTGCGATGCGGGGGACCACACCCCGCCCGCCAATATGACCGCCCCAACTGCGTGGGCGCCCACTCGGCCAACAAAAAGATGCGCTGCCCCGTCTTTCAACGGGAGCTGAGAAACCGCCGGGCAAGCACCGCTCTCCGGACAAAAGAACCCGGGCGTAGAACAGAGGCCAGACCGGCGGCAGAGACAACCGTTGAATACGCGAAGGCATCATTAATGGTCCCCGCTAACAACCTCCCTCGAAGAGGTGAGACAGCCAAGAGAAAGCCGAGGCGCAGAAGACACCAACAGCAATCAGAAGGCACACTCGCAATCCAACCGGAGCAGCCACGTCTGCTAAATACGCCGGAACAAAGACCACCGCGTTCGCGGTCAGAGGATTCGCAGCGCAAAATATTCGATCTCCAGATTCGCCAGATCGAGGCTCTCAGAGAGGCCACTCAATAAACTGACAAGGCCACAAATGAAGAAGAATACAGCAAAAGACAGCTAGAGTACTGCTACAGGATCAAAGCAATTGACCAGCAGATAGAGGAACTCAAGCAATTAGACAACCACACGCAGCTTGCTCTATACTGCAGACAGGGAAACGACAGACAACCACAGGGGCAAGCCACGGCTTAGCCTCAGAAAAAAAGACCCTCCCGTCGTCACGGGAGGCGAGTGAAGCTTCAACAAGAGAGTTCACCCTGACGCTGATCTCCCGCACGCCCTGCACATCAGAGGGTGGGCGAAAAGAAACCACGACAGCCCTGCTTCGCTAGGGTATCGATAGTTTGCTTCGAAGATGTCTTGCTCTTCTTGGCTTGCGGCTGGATTTCTGGTGATAGCGCGGGTGATGTCGCGAGACTCGCGGCGGGCCCTGCTTCGGGATCGCTGCGTTTGCGGTGCAGCGCTCGACAGAGCGGACTAGACGGCGCGTCTGGAATCGCGGGGAGTGCAACTTTACCGTGAGCGGCGTATTCAAGCGCGGTTGCGTCAATCGCGGAAGGCAGTTGGCCCTCTGATGTGGTCTCGTGGATACGCAGGTACAGCGCCATCCAACGGAGCATCCTGTCCAACAGGACCCCAGCTAAAGTTAGCTGGGCGAGAGTGAGAATATCACTCTCGTATGCCTCTGTCGTAGAGGACGCCCCGCTGGGCGGCAGCTGCTGCGCGCTGGAAGTCGATGGGCGAGGTGCAGGCACGGAAGTGCGGAGTCCAGGGAGCGTAGCAGAAGTCGGTGATGTTGAGGCAGCGGGGTCCGTAGGCAGGCTAGGAGTCGTCGGGTTGTCTGGTTGGCCCTGAAAGGGCCTCTTAATCGCCGGCTCACCTGGGATGACGAAACCGACGAGAAAGCCCGTGAAGAACGCATTATCGCGCAGGTCGGAGTTAGCGGCACTCTAGGACCACCTCGTGCGCGTGTGACAACGGAGCGAATCCATCCCCTCTCCTTTTTTACTATGCCTTTTATAGGCTTGCTTCATATTAGAGAAGAGTGCTAATCTTTCTATTGTACACAAATACTTTCTGAATAAGACATGCGCTATAAAAGTTTGGTGATTATAACAGTTTCCTTGGTTATACACAGTAATTACTATCAAAATAGCTCTTTTATATTCAATATTGCAATAAAAGTGTATATCGCTGAAATCTACAAATGAACTCTCTTTCTTAGAATGACAAAAGTCCACTTGCTATTTTTAATTCATAAAACAATCATACATTATAGTAAAGTTTTTATACTAACTGTGGATTCCTAAATCTTCTCTGATTATGGTAGTGTATTATTTGGTTTTTTTATTGAAGCACGACAAAGTGACTGTATTGATGTTAAGCATAGTACAATCCAAAAACGTCGGCAATCACCGATAGACAGATTATCCGTCTCCGGTCGCCGCTGCCATACCGGCCATAATGACGAAAGTCACCCGGTACTGGATATGCACAGGCTAATCCCGGAACACGACGCGCAAAAGCGAGTCATTATGACGGGCTTTTTCGCCAAGTACATGGTGGTTGCGACCCAGTCGGGCTGTAAAACCCTATACCACCCCGCTATCGCCATTGCCTCGTTCGTTGATCACCAGGGTGCACCACTTGCAGATGAGGTTGGCTTGGGTGTTTCAAGTCTTAAGATGTTACTCGACACCCCTTACACCCCAAAATCAAAAATTATATCATTCTACCACTTAGTGGTGCTGAGTTTTAAAGTTGTCTAACAAATTTAACGTCCACTCTTATATTAATATAAAATTGTTGTTGAAAGAACTTCGCCGTAAATGTAACAATGACTAATTGCGTTTTGTTCTTTCCGTCGATGTGGCGGAAATTGTTGTGAAGTTTCAAGAGGTAGGCGACGGTCCTATCGTTGTAAATTTCATAAACTTTTACAATAATAAAATTGCGATGGAACTGCTTTACAGTTTTATTATTCGTAGATGAATATAACTATATTATATATGGTGATATACTTTGTTATAGATCTTTACACTATTACCCAACAAAACTATTACTACTTTTACTAAATCTAAAACACGGGACAACCAGTTTGTCACAATCCTAGTATTTAGATTATGCAGGCCTTTTACAAAATCCAGCTTATCAGGGTTCTTTCGCACATATGTACATTAAATTATCAATAATGTATTGGAAGGGCAGAGTTAGGATACCGAATACAATAACGCAAATTTTACTAAGCTAATGTACAAAAAGGATATAGGATAAGTGAAATATACATTAAAACGAGAGAAACCACGAACAAAAGTTAGTACTAAATAACACGTGCTAAATATTTTTGAATAAAGAACAGAAATAATTACTTCTTTTTGAAAATTACAATCTGGTTTTCGTGTCACACGATCCGTTATATCCCAAAGGTTTAATGAATAAAAAAGAAATATGACTTACAACAGACGGGTGTCGCGTTACAGATTAAGTTTATGAAGGTAGAAATATTTTTTGGAATTAAATTCGATAGCGAAACCAACGCTGGGGATTCTGGAAAAATATTTGGTAGAGTACGAAAAATAAATATCAATTTTCTATTTCGTTTTATATTTTTAAACAATTCCCTGATGTCGTCGGCAATACTCGCGATAAGGTCGGGTTCTTTATAAAATGGTAATATTGTCGTGATATTTCTTTGGAAAGATTTTTCTTTTCCTTTCAGATGGTTGCTTTAAAAAAATATTGAAGTTTTTAAATAAATTAAAATCTGTTAGCGATTATACCGCTATCCACGACTTTGTCTATATTAAATTTTGATATAAAATTTCATAACAATGAAATATACTTTAGCGACATTTGGATGCGTGTTGTAATTTTTTTATGTTATAGGAGGCAAACCAACATGCGGGTCACCTGGTGTTAAGTGTTCACTGCCGACCATAGACACTAGCAACACCAGGGGCGTTGCAAGTGCGTTGCCAGCCTGAGTTTAGGGGTAGGAGAGGGTGGAGAGGAAGAAAGAGCGTGGGGAGGGAAGGTGGGCTTCCGGCGCTCTCACTGACCTAACCAAACGCAACAATGCAAGAGCTGTTACTTCACGTCGGTGTTTGTGTATGTCTATCCCGGACGAGCCGAACCATTCATGCTGAAACCAGTAATAGCTTCAACGTGGCTCTACCAACTACAAAATAATATATAAAGTACATAGTGTAAAAACATAAACATAAACCTTCGCTGTGCAAAACAACACCAATGCCAACCTTCAAAGTGAACGTGAGTGATGGAGTTTCTATTCTTTATATGCTACTTATGTATTGTTTTTTTGCATTTTATTCATTAACGCAATTTTGGCTTACATTATTGATTCTTTAGTAGACATTTTTAGTTTTTAGTTCTACATTTCCAGTAATAAATATAGCATATAATATTCAGATAACGTAGCATTCTGATAAAGAAAGAATTTTGAAAATCGGGTCAGTATCTTTTGAGTTTATTCGTTACAAAACTACAAATAATTCCTCTTTATAATATTAGTGTAGATAAAGATTTTAATAATCATTATATTCACTGGTATGAGTCTCATTTAACTATCTAATCTACTTAAAAATAATAAAATAATTGTTACAGTTTTTTTTTTCGAAATGAAAACGCTGTTGACCTGGAAAGGTCTTTACAGGTTCAGCGAACTACTCAGGCGAGCGCTGAAGGCACTCAGCCGAATTGGGATGTTTGGGCGACTAACTTAAGGGTGCACGGCACACCTTGGTTTAGCTGATTTGTGCAAAAATCGCGACCTATCTGAGCTAACCTAAGCTATGCCATCTAGATATACGTATATGAGTTATTGAAACATGTATGTGTGCCAAGCATGCGTGCCTCAACAACTCCTATATGTATTTTGTGTCAGAAAAAATCCTCTAAAATATATAAGATAGGATAGGGAAAAATAAAGCTAGAATTCTTTGTCGTTTATTTCTCTGAAGATTGTTACAGATATTAGTCGCTATATCAGTTCAATATTCTTGGGATAGAACAATGATGTACATAGATATATATTGAGGCGACGTGACATTCTTAGATATATTTACCACTCTTGGTTTATGAATTTTACTACAGGAGGTTACTTTAAAGTTATTTACCGATCTGTTAACAATTTGTAAAGAATGATTTAGTCTCATAATTAATTTAAACTAATTATTCAACGTAAATAACACAGTAATGTGGTGATTTACGCGGCTGTGCCCGCTTGAGTGGCTCGCAAGAGAGCTTTCACTTGCCACTCATAAGTTTTATACGTTGGTTTTGTGTTATTATAACTTAACTAATGGTAATACTTCAGTGTATGAAAAGGCATCTCACGCGTGTGTTTTGGATGGATAATTACTGATTCCATTAACAACTTTGACTTGTATTGAAAGTGAATTAATGTTTGTAATTCGAAATAATATATTGAGAAATTATCAAACACTAACGACTAACCTTGGCTTAATGGCGTATTAACGAAAAAAATGACAAAATCTTCCCTTTATAGTAATACCATGAAATTAAATAAAATGGTTACTAAATAATTGAATATCAATTCTTTAAATATATTTGAAATTGTCTCGACTGTTTTCTGTCTGGCTCTGGTTCTTTTTTTGGAGACACAAGCGTCAAATATTACCAGGTGATTCGTTGTCACAATAACAAGGGGAAAAGTCAAGGTAAGGAATAAAGAAGTCGTGCACTGATTTGGTGTTCTCCTGTAGCGTGTTCAGCATCCAGCAACCGCGTTCAGCCACCCGGAGCACTTCCAGCAGCACATTGTGATTCACCTTTACAAGGTCACGGTATATGGAAGTGGAGATCGCGTTATTCCACTATGCGACGCGGGAAACGAAATTTTATAGGATTTAACTATAATAGTATCTCCTGGGCTATAATAGCACCAGGAGCGCGGGATGGGTAACGAAGAGCGGGTATAATATATGTCAAGTCGGCGCGGTCAACAACGCGTTAAAAGAAATGCGGTGATCATTCGTTCACGATTGCAAAGGGCTGGGATTAGAAGTTGTTGGGCGGATAATAGATGACGTTACCAACTTCTTTATACTTAGACTTATTAACCCAAACTTTTCACTTGGAAATTGGAAACACAACAAACACTGAATAAGCGAAATAGGTGCAGTTGTTCTGAAGTGGTGCACATATACATTCGCCAATTGTTTCTATTTATATAGATTTCATACCTAGAAGGATGTTAAGTGGAAAGAAAGAAATAATCCTAGTATATTCTTTTCAGAGATTTTATTCAAAATGTAAAATACTTTATTCAATTTAGGACTTGAAAAGACGCTTATGAAAGTCAGTGCTACCACCGGTTTGGAAAATAATCTAGTCATCAAGAAGAATCGGTAACAAACTTGGTCTGGTTAATTTTTTCATGTTATCTTATTTCATACCTTTAAACGAGCACTTCTTGTATAATTTTATATTTGTATACATTCAGGATCTCGCAAACGGCGTCATTTATTTCCATGAAACTTAGTACGTAGGTAGTTTCGGAGACGACAAATCGATCTAAACTTTTAAACCGAGTTTTTAGGCATTTTAAAAATATAGCTAGAATGTAAAGGTAAATTACGCCGCCGCTGTCAGAACATAAATAGCTCAGACGGAAATCAGCTGCTTCGAAAATTCGTGTAACCCTAGTTCGAATCCAAGTGACAGCATAAGAAATATATTTTTTAATATTTTTTTAGGTTAATTTTAAAACAAATCTAACAGTTTATTTTAATTTAAAAATGTTTTTTTTTAAACCGAGCTCGGCTTGATCGCCCAGGTACTATATAATTACAAAACATAAATAGTTACATTTGTTTTAGTAGATGCACAGAGAGCGGCATCATTTCCAGATGTCTCTAAATGAGGAAATAAATGAATCGGAGATCAGCTAAATAAATTCAACTCTAATCGATTGATACAATCCACGAGAGTACTGCGGCCAAGTGCGTAGTGCAATCTCTGAGCAGTATTATAATGCTATACAAGTGTGTCTATAATTCTTTTACGGTCTAGTGAATTGCGAATAGTGTGGTCTATGGTGTACATACACCAGTGTTCGTATGTAGAAATAAATTATTTCATGGCAATAAAGGGTATTTCATTACTCGTGGCTATAGCAATTCCATTAAATTGTAATTATTGAGTTAACGTGAGTCAGTAAATTTGCAAAATTACTGTAGGAATTTCAATTATTTATGCCTACATGTGCGATGTCGCAAAAGTTCTACTAAATGTGTTCTTTATTGGTATCGACCCGTCGACAGAAATAATTACTGAATTCCAAATAAATATAAGTACTTTAATTAATTTATGATATATGCTATCCAATTTAAAATTTTTAATTTGGCGTTTAAGTTGACGTAGTTTACCAGAATGATTGAAATGCATTTAGATAGATGCAAGGTGATAGAGTCAAGCTGAAGTTATTACTGGCTTGTCGGCTCGACCAGGGTAGCACCACCCTCCCACAGGAAACCGAGGTAAAGTAACAGTGCTTACATTGTTACGTATCGTTCGGTCAATGAGAGCGCCGGAGACCCACCTACAGTTCCCCTTTCTTCTTCTCTTCTCTCCTCAACACAGGTCGCCAACGCACTTGCGACTCCCCTGGTGTTGCAAGTGTCTATGGACGGTGGTGATCACTTAATATCAAGTGACCGATCTGTTCGTTTGACTCCTATGATATAAAAAAAACCACAAACATGACTTTTTTTCTAAGATATCAATTATTCAAAGTAGATAAATCGTCATGTTTGTTTAAAAAAAATAGATATTAGTAAATTATAAATGTCTCTTTTCAATCTTTGTTGAAACAGAACAGTTTTCGATTACATAAAATTCGAAGACAAATATTTTATCATAAGTCTGAGATTCAATAAAGCACTTACATTTATTTCAATATTTAAGGTAAATTTTGTTTCTAAAAAAATGTCCTCTTTGTTTCGGCCATTACAATAAATCATTCGAACTTAATAGGTTCATTCTGGGCACCTAAATTAATATATATTATTTGACAAATATTTTCTTGTATAATTTTCGCATTTAATTTTAATCTTATTAGGCTCACATACGTGCTCCACCTGGTAATGTAAGGTATTAAGAATAATGTGTATAATACATTTATTCGGTACTAGTTGTGCCCGTGACTTCGTCCGCGTGGAACTGGATGTACAAAATAGTTACTAATGAAGTCATCTTAATGTCTAATTACTGTCTACTTTTCTCTCGTACTTAAGTCGTGTCTTCATTAAAATTAAAATAACTTTTGCTATACCGAATTGATTTAATGAAACAAAGACTTAATGTTACTCGAAGATAAGCTTTATGATTTTCTTGGAAAGGTTTTTTTTATGTCAAAAGGCAACAAATAGGCATACGGTCCATCTGATGTTAAATGGTTACCGTCGCCTATGGATAAGGTTACGGATAACTGCAACATCAGGGGCATCGCTGTTATATTGCCGACCTTGGAGGGCGTTTAATCCCTTTTTGAAGAGCCCCATGTCATAACCCTGGGGGAAAACAGGTTTTATCATGAACATAGTATTTTAGCTGTGTACAGTTTTCAAACAAACTGACAAATACAGATATACAGACAGACATTTATAAAAATGATTGAAATGCATTTTATTACTTATTCCTATACATCTGCAACATTTTTTTTATATAAAAAGTACAGACACGTTACATTTATTCTTATTATATGTATAGATATAAAAAAACTATATTTAAAGATCTATATTGTTTACTAAAGCATAATTAATAGTTAAATAACTTTTTATTTGCTCTGATTCAGTGTGTACAAAAATTAGTAATGACATACCGAGGGTAAATTTAATAAAATAAGTATGAGTATCATTTAAGAGTCGGGAGTGGGGATTTTCACAAATAAAGCATTGCTTATCGCTTTATCGTAGAGAACAGACGGTTTTTTAGTGGTCGAACTATTATACGCTAATTTATAAATACATATAGCAACCGAAATGACACAATAAGTGTACTAAAAAATATTAAACGGTATTTTAAATTCGAAGTTAAGGATTTAATCTTTTTAAAATGATTTCTGTTCATTCATTTAACAAATATATTTCGCGTTTTACAAATAGTTAATCAATCGGTTGTTATAGCATTATGCAACGATCTGTAAGTCCGAAAGGGGTAACACTTCATATTCATTACATAAATATTCATTTCAACATCATATTACTCTTACAAATATGATACAAACAGTAAGTCACTGGACAGTAGAGTAACTAATAACTGTTTGTAATAATAAATAAATTAATAAACAATAAATTACTGTTAAATGTAACAATAGCGTGATTGCTTTTAGTTATACAGCTGTTATTATTATTATTATTATCTATATATATATATAGTAAGAAATGAAATTATAAGTATTAAAGATAATGTATTGCGTATATGTCAACAATTAAGTAATGAGATAAAGGTTTTAGATCAATAATAGAAAGACTGGAAATGCTAAATAAAATACAATTTAATAACGTTTAAAACATCTAGTTCTAAATCCTTAAAATTAAATATTAAAACGGATGCAAATTAAATCCCCATCGAACACAAATTGCGATACGAACTAAAGTGCAAATGAAGGTTCTTTCACTTCCAAATGCCAATAAAATTAATTATTTAGGTATTCGATGTCAGAGTAAATTGGCGACGAACGACTTCATTCATCCACTCTAATAAAATTTACAAGTGTCCTGACAGGCGATTTCCTCCTTTACCGTAATTGAAATAAGTACGTATGGCTTTTATTGTATATCGTAATTGTTTAATTTAATATTTGGATTTTAGAGGTCGGTTTGTGTGACACGATCCGTTTAGTTAGTATGTCATATTACAGAAAATTTAATTCGGTTTTACATGTTTGATATTGTTGATTTAATTTGAATACTTATGTCATTATTATTATCTTTGAATGTAATAGAAAGTGATGTTAATATATATGCTTTAGTACACTTATAACTCGAAAACCTTAACTTAGTAACTTAAGTAATTTTAGTGGTTTGTATCTTCAAGGAATGTTATGCCTGTAGTTAATTATAATGCTGTTTGCGTATAGATATATATATATTTGTACTCGCAAAGATAAAGGTCAACCAAACCCACCAGCTACGTAAGAGTCATACCCTTTATGGTCGCAGTTCGCTTACGGATTTATTCGTTTAGTTTCTTCTTGTATTCATTTTAATATCCGGAATATAATCCTCAATCTCCCTGTGTCATGCACCTTATAAAACGGAGGGTGGAAATCTTTGGAATTATAATTCAAAAAGATTTCAGAGTTGATATTTTTAAAATCAATGTCATTTGATTACAATATTGGAAGTGATAAGGTGTCATTGTGTGTCTTGTTTTTCCCCACACCTCGATGATTCCACGAGTTTATTGAGATATCTGAAAATAATTGTGAAATGGACTAAACACATCTCCTGAGTTTCTATAACCTGTGTTATTTACGCGAGTCTTAATAGTATTATACGAGATCAATTAGGAGTTAAAGGTGGTAGAGTCAATCTGGACTTATTACTAGTTTCAGCACGAATGGGTCGGCTCGCCCGGGTACTCCCATCCGACCCATAGAAACACCCACGTGAGGTGACAGTACTTACATTGTTGCGTTCCGTTCGATCAGGGAGAACGTCGGAGATCCCCTTCCCCACCCTTGTCCTTTCAAACACAGGCCGTCACCGCACTTTCGACTCCTCTAGTGTTGTTAGCGTCTATGGACTGTGATAATCACTTAACATCAGGTGACCCACTTGTTCGTTTACTTCCTATGACATAAAAAAAATAACTTGGAAAACATTAAGCTTAGTCAAATTTAATAACTTTACCAATTGAGTTTTTGGCGGAATTTTAGTCTGTCATGTAGTGGATTTTATAATTTATTCATAATCTTGTATTATTTGACTCTACATTTTGTAAATTTGGTGGTGCTTTACGTAATATAGTTGGTTTATTGTGCATAAGTGAAGTGAATGGAAAATAATACCACGGATCTTGAAATTCTGAGATGCCACAAAAACTGCCTGGATGGTTCTAACAAGGGATCCACCAACTTGTTAGAATATTGACTCACACGACGCTTAATATTGAAGTGATTGCACGACGCTTGTAATATTATTGACAACGCGATAGTGGCAGTAATAATCTGAAAGTATGATTGGTAAAAACAAATTAAAAAAAAAACATTATTATGTCGTGTGATCAGTTTTATCCGAAACAGTCTTGTCTTATACAAGTAATATTCATTGGTTATCTTGTAAAACCGCGGCGTACAACTAGTGAAATATAATACTGACTAATAATAATGGCTTTAGAGAAAGATGTTTTTCCGCCAAAAATATATATAAATTACTTGTTTATATTATAATATTGAAAGTGTTTTGGTATTGAACTATATAAGATTTTCATTTCATAGATTTTCATAAAACACGAGATGCTCACAAACAATATAAGATCTGCATCGGTTCAAAGCAATGAGTATATTGACTTTGGGTACCATTTCGTATATGTTTTACATTACACGACAAATATGTATTTAATGTTGTAAATTAATTGGTACTAGTGCTTTTTCTACACCAGCTGATTAATAGATATTATTGAAGTGAATTTCCTGGTTTTGGAATTTTGTGTGACAAACAATGGTGGACGTAAACACTGTGTCGGGTAGAGTATTGAAAACAACGGTTCTCGTCAGATCACCGAATAAGAACGTTGGGCGGAGTTAGTATTTGGATGGGTGACAGCTTGGGAACTCCGTGTGACGTTGGCTTATTGTTATATTTATTTTTTTGTATTATAATACAGAATGTCCTCTTCTATCGAGTATCTTTAGGACATATCTTGTTTTTTTATCTTTTTGTATTTTCTATTTATATGTTTTTCTAAACAGTAAAAGTCGAATTGCGTATCATAGATATATTTTTGATGCGAAAAGTGTCGGCTGATGAACAGTACATTATAAAAAAGACTTCAACTCGTCGAAATTAGGAGAAAGTATAATTTTACCCAATAATTGTATATAAGTTTTGCGTATAGTACGAACTTAACAAAAAAAAAACTTTTAACAGATATAGCAAATAAAGGTCTGAACTATTTTATTTTCACCTATTTATATATAGCTTTCAGCTTAAAGTTCATTAATAGTATTATATCGAAAAGTTTGTATATAATTTTTCACATTCATAACTTGACTAAAATAGTCCCAAGAAGTACCTACGGGTCCACTATGACAGCTACACACACTACGTTTTAGGTGTAATTTTCAATAGGCCAGCACGAAACTAATGGTAGTTGAACACAGAGGTAACTTATGCCCCGATTTTGAAAGTTTTAGTAGATATGTGATCACTAAGCCAGTAAAGTGGTAAATTAATTAGTTTTCTATCAATCAGAATATCGTACGATAAACCCTTGTCGTAGTCGTATCGTCGACGTATCTTATAAATAATTTACACTGGAAGTGAGAGGTGTTTAGAACGTCGGGTGGAGAAAATCATATATCGACTGGAATCATTATTTATATCTCCGAGTCCAGTATAGTAAGAATATACAAATAAAATTCATTCTCAGTATCATTTGTTTAAATCTATGAACTGAATGTTTATTTTTATTGCACTGTACATATTTTATATAGAATTATAACATACTTACTAGTACTCGCGACTCTATCGTCGTTTATCACACTAATTACTCTGCTGAGTTTTTAAGACTCAGAACTCAAAATGGCAGATCATCTCTTTTTTGTTATTTTTACGACATTAATACTTGCTTCTATCGGCATGAATTTTTCTCTATGCTCGCAACGATATAGGCATTTATATGAGAATGTAATACATTATATAGTGTTGTAATTGTAATGTATATGAACTACATATTACGTGTATAGTGACGTGCTCAATAATAATATTTAGAAACGACTGCTACATTTATATGCGGTTTAGTGAACAACGTTGTAACGGAGTTAGTGCACGAGCTTCATGGTCGGGGCTTTAGAACACTATCAGATGAGTGAGATATTTCTTTGTTCGTTATTAGTGAGAAAGGATTTATCGGTAGAAACCTTGATGCCACCGGTAGTTAGTTGTCTTCCTCAGTAGGCCATAATATTGAGGAAGTGTCTTTAACGAACATATATTAATAGATTCATTGAATTCCATGTTAAAAGTAAATGAATTTTAATAGAAGTAAATTAAGCGATTACTAGACTCTACGACTATTTTCTGTATCTAGTAGGGCCACGACGAAGCTATTACTGGTTTCAGCATGAATGGGTGGGCTCGCCCGGAGTACTACCATCCTCTCATAGAAAACCGACGTGAAGTAACAGTGCCTACATTGTTTCGTTCGGTCATTGTGAGCACTGGAGGCACATATCCCCTCTTTTCTTCTCACTACCTTCTCTTCCAAACACAAGCTGTCAACGCACTTGCGACTTCCTTGGTGTTGCTAGTGACTACGGACTGCGGTGATTACTTAACATCAGGTGACCCGCTTGTTCATTTGCCAACCATGACTACATCGTCATACATTGCACTACCAATTAATCACTAGAATTTTTACTCTTCAATTGTTACGTCATTGTACAACGTACAACGAGTTATGTACAACAAGGAAACATATAAAGAGAGTGAAATAGAATCAGTGTAATGTAAGTATGATGTTGGTCCCTGAGAAAATGTCTCGATTTGATAGGTGGCTGGACATTAAGCTAAAAGTTGTGTTGAATTCCATTACAATCTACGCTTAACCTACATTCATTTAAGGCTAGAACGTGTTGAAAGAATGAATGAACATACTTACCTACATACTCGCTTTGATGTACTTGTAGTTGCATTATTGTTACGGACCTTAGGCAGATTAAATGTGTTTTCCGTGAGAAGAAATTTTGTCCTTTACATACGTAAATCAAATAGGCTCGCTATGACACAGTTAAATCACAGTATAAAAAAAATTACACCTTACAATACCGTGGTCGCAGTCCGCTGAAAGATATCTTCCTTTTTCCTTGGTAGTCACTTCACTGATTAAAATAGATCTCAAATCAGACGCACCGTGGCGCACTTTTATACATTCAATAGAGGAGGCTAGTAAACGGATGTCATTATTCTAATTTTTCAATAAATTTCGAGTCTGGACATTGTTACAAGTCCATTGAGTTTTGTTCTCACGCTCGATGAGTCATTCATTGCTTATTACACTTTATCTAGTTCGCATACAAGGTGTATGTAACATTACTATTTGCCTCGGAATCGGTTATTAAAATAACAACATGTTATGTCTAAACACTGAAAAAAAAAACGATCGTCAAGCGAGATTTGACCTAGCTGCTATATTTGTCTATGATGTGTGATATATTTAGTAAAGGAATAGATTTTTGCGAAGTTTTAGATTATTATGACGTTTTAAAAATCGTCTTCGTCTTCATTCCTCGGTATATTTACTGTATGTTGTGGTACAATGCGAGTGGTTTAGCTTGCAAAACTATTATGGGTTGGTTTTGGTTATATTATCAAAATACTTCAAAACTCACTTACTTGTAAAGTATGTTACAATGTACATGTATAATACCATGTAAGGAAAGAGGGCGCACTTAACTAAAACACTAATCTGGTAAGAGTCGAAGCCTACTAATATTTATTTTTAGCGGAGTATGTCTTACTGGTTTTTTGAATGACTGTAATTTGAGAGAAGTTCGTAGTTCAACAAAAATACTATCAAGACACGATATTATAAAAACGGTAGAAGCGCTTCTCTTTTTTTTTGCTTTCAATTAATCTCCTCTATGGCGATAAATAAAAAAAATCAATCTAAAATGTTATATTGAAAAGACGCGTTTAAATCGATATAAAAGATTGAATAATGTATCGTGGATTGGGACATGAAACGAATGCTATCGCGATCTATTCTGAATAAAGGATGTTCGAACCAGACACGTTTCACGATATATCTTCGTTTCCATTGCATTTCATTTTAAATTGTTGAATAAAATCAGTGTTTGCTTTCAATCGCACGCCGCGCTGATTTGAACGCGAGCTTTGTTCTCTCAAGATGGAATGTCTTGTTTAAAGTGAAAAATGGGATGGTCGCTATGATTGTTATTTTACGAAATCGATGGATTTCAATAGACGTCTGATTTATTTTCTTTCATTTAGTATCTTGTATTTGTAGAACTAAATCTCCTACTAAATTTCTTTGAAAAAAAAAGACACTTTTATTTAGTTTTTAAACACTGTCATTACATATCTTTGCCATTCCAACTGTGACCATTAACACCGTGTATAACAGCCCATTAATACGCATGGCTAGGTTATATAATGATGTATCTCGAACAAATAACAGCATTGACATATTTTTTGAAACATTTGGATCATTTAAGCAGCACTTGCTTAAAAACATAACTTGATGGCGTATTTGTAGAAATTAAGATATTATTCATTCAATATAGTTCGTAATTCGTTTTTTTGTCATCTATTAATGTCATGCATGCCTGTGATTGTAATTATTACACTGTAATTTTATTTTGTAAGTGACCATATGTAATTTTAACTATGTGTAATATTTATGTTGGTGCGCTAAATATATAAAATAAAATAAAAAAATAAAAATATAATAATTCAAAGACCTTTGGCACGTTTCTCTGATCGTGACAAACTTAAAAACGATGGAACGGATTTTCATGCAGTTTTCACTAGTAGATCTTGTAAAACGGAGGATGGAAATCTCTGGAAAACTGCAACGATTCGACTTATGATACCAATAATGCTTTAAAGAAAGGGTCAGGATTCGAGAAGTGCTGTAATTGAACATTTTTGCTTTAAATAGCAGGAGCGATATGGCTACACTGTGTGTACTATTTTTCCGACATACAATAGTTATACAAGGATATTTAAGTTCAGATCTTTTAAAGATAGTTTCCTTCACTGTCAGCCGCTAGTTGTACTAATTCAGATAAGTAAATGTGCGCGAATTCCAAAAAAAAGTCGTCGGAGTTTTGTCCGTCCATTACTAATTGATATTCCAATGATCAAATCAATCAATCTTCATGATTAATCACCCAATCGTGTAGATATGGTTTATAAATTTTCTTTACATATAGGATTAAACTAACTCCATTTGTTAGATCTCTACAACGGGTCCTCACAGCCATTACGTTTACAGTTACCAGGTATAGTTATAATGATTTATGTTACATTAAATACACGTCTCCACGACAATTTAATGTAAGTTCTAATGTTAAATATTTTACCTTTATTGGTGTATTTTCCTCGTTATCTTTTATATTATAATGTGTGTTTCTTTGTTAACAACTCTGTAATACTTTTAAGTAATAATGAGTTCTTTGCTCTAATTTGAACACTAATAAAGTATAATCTTTACTAATATTATAAAGCTCAAGGGATTGTTAATCTCTGGGGTTATCCATCAAATATGAAAAAATCTTTTTGGGTTTTATAGCCTATGTAGCAGAGAGTTATATAGACTACCTAGTTCTCTATGGTCTTAAAAGTGAAGATATTTAATAAAGATTAGTTTAGAAAATAAGGCCGAGGATTAGTCAGACGTCTGATGAGTACCAATCATTACTGAGAAAGGCCGAACTGTGAATACCTATGTCAGTGCGATACCAAGTCTTATGACTCAGTCGCGTGTTTGGCTTTTCAGCTAACTTCAAATATCGTAAAATCTCCTCAAGCGGGTGGTATATATATTCTAACATTCCAATGCGTCAACAACAAATATATAATTCAAAGTAATGCCAAAACGATACGGTGTAATGTGTCAAAAATGTTAAATTATTCTTTTTCTTCTTATTTCAATTGTTATTCTTAATTTAATTATAATGATAGCCAAAAAGTTCCCATCTAAAGCGTTTGCATGCTCCGTACCTACTTGATGAATGAGGTGCAGGCCAAAAATACATCTCATTATCTGGAGCGCAGCAATTAAGTTTATCTATAAACGACTAATCAATCATTATTGTTATTATTAAGTGGTATATTTGGTGTTTTAAAGGCAACTTCTTCGGTGAATTTTAAATATTTTAAGAACTTGTTAGAACTTTCCAGAAACTTTCTATACCATCTCAGAATTCATGTTTTATATTTTAGGTACTTTAAATTCATTTCATTTATGTATAATATCTAGATGAGATTACGCAAAATAACACAACGTGGAATTAAATAATTAAAAATTACAATTAAAAATTATCGAATGATGAGATCAAGGGAGATAACGAAACAATGTTAGTAATACTTATTATATATCGGTTTCGTTTATGAATTTAGTATATTTCAGCTACAGTGATTAGTATCTTAAGCCAAATTTAAGCTAAAGTGGCCAATGCCAATTTTCCACTAACCTGATCAACCTATTGTTAAAGGATTATGGAGGCGAGCGAGACTCTATATGACAATATGTCAATTACAGTGCTTACAAAAAATTGTCTATGTATTGATATTATATTCGAAATTATTTTACAAGTTTTTATAAATATATAGACAATTACAAAACGGTTAAATACATCTTCGTCTGTTTCTCTTCTTTTTTTTTAGTTAAGTAGTTATTGACGAAGTACTTAGTGTTATTAAAATTTTGAAAAAAGTCATTTTTTTATATTGATACTTGATTGAAGATAGCGTTACTTTGCGAAAATCTATCATTAAATATCATAATGGGCGTTACTATGCACTTCCTACCCTTGGTTTAGAACGAAAAAAAATAAATGTACAGTAGAATTAAGTACAAAATCTAAAAAAGTGTAAAGTAGAACACATTTTGAAGTGTTCCATCACACAATATATTTAGGAGATTCTAATGAGCGTTGATATAAGATAGGCAGCCGACATATTAAGCTGAGTCTCAGTTCATAATATAAAGCAGAAAACATATTGCGGTGACCCTACCTAAGTGACAAAAGAATAGAAATAAAATAAAATTCTCCTTTCATTTTGTTTGGGATTTTCAGCACGGAACCTTCTTACATTCAATTGGTTTTTATCATTTGTTGGATTACTTTAGGTCTTGTGAAAAACAATACCTTTAAGTTTAACAATTCTATCTATTACTGATTAAACAATAAAACATTTATTTACTCTCATTCGATTTTATCCATCAGTATAACAGTTGTCGTCCGTTCATAACTTTAACATATATATCATTTTCTTCTTTGATCTGTACCTTTTGGGTCTTCAATTACTTTTATGTTCGTCTACTTTCATATTTAACACCCATCTATTTACTTCATAATTTACAACAGAAACAACATCTTGAGTAAAAACCATTGCTATGCTTTACTTTATGGTATTATTATTATTTCTAAAATTACCATATAATTTGCAATTACAAATTGAAGTTGGATTTTAAAATACCGACCAGTTGTCTATTATGTTTGAAGAGATACTGCTCATTAAATTTAGGATCGACCATCGTACTTTTGCGTTGGGATTCCTGTTTTAGGAATGAGACACTAATAATTCAAGTTACTTGGTTTATATCTGAATTTGATTATCAACAAAAACTTACTGTAAAATAGCAGTTAATTTTAGCACTTAATCGTCGTAGTTATATTAATATGTATTATGATTTTGAATCTGTAGGGTTATTCTGTGATTTTCATGTGACAGCTTACCGTCACGAAAAGTAGACCCTTGTCACATCAACGTCCGTCCCTTTAGTTTTATGTCCGAAATTGATTTTGGATTTGTAATTTTATTAACAGCTATTATTTGTTGTGATTTTGCAGTATATGATAATGGAAAGGAGTTTTGAGGTGTTTCTTTATTAACTATAAGATTATTATTACTTTCTCTTTATGAATTGCATAAATTCTCTCGTGTAACTAAGTATTTTGGAACGAATAGTTCTTTAACACCGCTTGCAGTAGGAGTTGATTTAAATAAAACATCACGAAAGGAAAAAGTGTTTTGGTTCCTCTATGCGACCTTCTCTCTTTCTCTATCTCTTTCTATCATGTAGGGGTAAGTATAGAAATTCAAAAAGATTTTTTAGCAAATGTATAATAATATAATAAAGAGGTAAAGTTTGTGAGGTTGTAGAGGGTAATCTGGATCTATTAAATAGGTTTTGAAAATTATTTTACTAATTACCCAACGCCAGAGCCACGTTATAGGCTATATATGAACCCAAAAAATGAAAAGACATTTTTATGGTACTCTTATTTGCAAAGTAAGTCGGAGAAAAAAACCGTCAAACTAAAAGGTTTCTTACGAACGCTGCCTTAACTATGAGAGATATGAGATTGAGTTCCAGTCAAAAGTTGTAGAGCTTCATAATGCCTATTACCGCCGAAATGGGCACGGGTCAGATAGTTTTAATCAATTTATTTTCTAATATATTTATTTCAATCTTTCATTGTCATCCTGTAGATAGATACTATAGAGCCTCTTCTCGAAGGAAGGTATGGGCATAAAAACAATTCGCCAGCACACGACGTGTTGGCAATTTCAAAGTCTGAGAAAGAACTATATTTTCTCACATGCAGTAGTACTACATGAACATTTTTCAAGTTCAGGTTTCCTCACGGTGTTTTCCTTCATCGTCAGTCGATAGTGTTACTTATTCAAATTAGTAAATATACGTAAATGCCAAAAAAATCATTGGTACATACCGAAGTTCAAACTTGCGGACATCGGATTGATATCCCACCAGTAAAAACACTAGACGACCAACGACTCTCTATATATAATAAGAATGTCAATGAAACGTGTTTGTATTTTTTCGATTCTCGTGAAAAAAATTGTTGCAAGTGTTTTATAAGGAATAGAAAATACATTTCAATCATTTTTAGAAATGTCTGTCTGCCTGTTTGTCTTACCATGTATTACTGCTAAAGTACTGAGTTCACAATAAAACTCAAGTATGAAAAACATAAATCATATCTTCACGAGTAAACTAATTTTTTTTATTAATTAAAATCGGTTCTATCCATCAGTAGTTATTGTAATTTTATGACGACGCGGCGTAAGTACGAGAGAAAAGTAGATAATAATATGGACTTAATACAGTCAGATAACTTCATTAATTACTGTTTTTTACATAAGTTTCCACGTAGACGAAGTCGCGAGTATAGCTAGTATATTATAAGTAAGGAATTTAATTTCTTACGTTAAGAATTTTCGTCCCTGACGTAGGTCCCCTGACCGCACACGTTTTACTTTTATTACAGTGATTTCAATAAAGCGATCATGTAGTCTAGTCGAAAGGGCATTTCGTACGTGACAACCTACCAGTGATTGTTTTGACAAGGATGGCGATGTCGATTATGAATGTCTAGAAATGACCACAGACCCCAGACAAAACTTATATGAAATTACATGTAACGTATGTCTGTCTACTGTTTCTACAATATAAAAAACTAGCTTTTGGCCGCAAATTGAATTCCTCTTCTAAAAAAATAAATTTGAAGTATGTTTAATTTAATTTTATAATACTTATATTAAGAGTGCGGAAATTTATTTATTAATATTTCAACAAGACTGCTATTACTTGGTATTATTAATAGCCTAAAGTCTTACGTACCTTAACAAATAAGTCAAGCGTATTTAATATTCCGTTTAGGGTATCATTAGAGAAGTCCCGGAGATTCCATTAAGATCCCTATTGTAATCAATGTAGCATTTTAACTATTAGGGTTTTATCAATTTCACTAAAGGAAAAACAATTCAGCCGCAATGGTACAAAATTGCTCCACGATCTCCGGAGACTAGAAGGCTTGGCTTACCGAATATACCTATTCTTAGATTTAAATTTTATATTTACATATTTTGTTAACACTCTAGTAATTTCAGGTTTGTATGGTTTTATTAGTTACAGTATCTGATAACGACCATCAGGGTTAAAATCGTTTTAAAGGAGTGGTGGGAATAGGCTGTCAAAACTTGGTTAGCGCTTTGACTCCTTTGGGTCGCCTCCATTAATGCGGGTTTTTTCTACGGAGAGATGTGGATTGTATATTTTCTTTGTTGTTTGCGAAGGCAAGGGTATTACTGGATATATGCTCAATCGCAGGATCCCAAGGTAATTGATCGATTGAGCTTGGTAATGGGAACATACACACTTACTTGGCAATTCCAGTTGCTGGTCTCAGCACTGCTCCGGTGGAGAAACTCTTCGTCCAAGACAGCGTTCCCAGATTTCTTGCGACACATAAACTTAAACTTATGCTAATACAGCTGTGCATATAACAACCACTCCGGCGCGTACGTTAATCGACGATGACTCGTGTGTTTTATAGCGGTGCGAACTAGCAACTATTACCCTCTAGCGGTATGTTAAGGAGGGAAAGGTGTAGGGTGGAACGAGGAACTACCCCCGCGCCAACAGAGTAAATAAAACAACTACCATGGAGTAACATTTGCTGTTAGTTTGATTGGGTTTTAGTGACTTGCTTTTGATAGTATGCGTTTGCTTGTATGATACATTATGGCTGGCACAGTTCTCATCAAAACAATAAGAAAGAGTTAATGGTAATATAATTTTATTTTATTTATTTAATGTTTACAAAACAAAATTTGATGATTTCATTATAAAATACAAATTCACAATTGTTTGGTTATTATGGAACCCTATATAGGTACTGTCGATGAAAACGGTGTGTATGAAATAAGAGGACGTATTAGATGTTTTTTTTATCCAAATGAAAACGCTGTTGACCTGGTTTACAGCTTCACCGAACTACAGTGTTAGATGATATTAAAGCTCTCTATTAAAATGAAAAAAAAAAGTAGAACAGGAAATATTTCCCATTTGTGATCAGAGAACCACGAATAAATAAATCAACCTTAAAACGTGTGCAACTGCGTAAAGAAATCATGCAATTAATTATTAAATTAATTAAAGATATAGATATATTATGTACACGATGTATTCATATTATATTTTAAAATTCATGTGCTTTTATTAAAGAAAGCGAGCCTTCTTTGGTGTTTGATGAATTTGAAACATTGGTTTTTATAGATATATTAAAATCTATACATTAATGAAATGAAATAATATTATTTGCTAAGAAAAAAAAAGGACGATAAAAACATAATTGGCATTCGAAACCAAAATTTATTAACAATACATATCAAGCATTTAAGCTAACAATACAGTACAAAGAATAAATATATAGATGGCGTTAAAATAAACATAAGTGTGACGACATGCATAATCGATTTGACACTCAATTGCGTCACTAGACGTTTGACATTCAAGAGGTTAATTAAATCATTTCAAAAGGTAGATAACAAAGAAATTATATGTAAGAGGAGCTGAAATAAATAAATGTTATCTGAGATAATCTGATTTTTGTTACTCGATTTTTGTTTTATTTTATTACCCCATTATTTCAGCCGTTTCGTTTTGTAAAACGCGCTCACTATATATCAAGAAGTTCTTGTACTCAGTTGTACTTTGTTCAGCTCCTTTCAAGTCTTTAAGTATTTTATTGAAATTTATGGATTCCGTATTTACTAAGAATTAATGTAACATTAAAAATCGTCACAAATCACGTCTGTTTTCGTAAATGTTTAAAAGCTATTTTAGTAATTAGGTGAAATCTTTTTGCACTTTTCTCAAATTTTATTACCTGTTTATAGCTTTCATCGTGTTATAAACTGTAGGTGATAAAGCCATACTGTAGCTACTACTGGTTTCAGCATGAATGGTTCGGTTCGATTGGGGTAGTACCACCTGATCCACAGACACACCGACGTGAAGTAACAGTTGTATTGTTGCGTTTCATTCAGACAGTGAGAGAGCCGGTAACTCACCTCAGCTCCCCCTCCCTTCAATACATAGGCTGGCAATGCACTTGCAACTCCCACGGTGTTGCTAGTGTTATTGGACGGTGGTTATCACTTACCATCAGGTGACCCACATGTTTGTTTGCTTCCTATGATATATTTTTATATACTTGTCGGTGAGGTGGATGTCTCGCCATCCAGTTTACGTATGATAAGTTGTGTCAATACGGGGGCCACTTTGTCCTTTGACATAGTACGCACTCTCCTTCGCAATACTGTTTCGAATACCCGACCTACTTGCCGCCGCTTGTGCATTAATTACGCACAATTAAAATACTGCTACACCGCTATATACTTTATGTATAAGCCGCCTATAATGTTAAGAGCAATAAGAAAGTTTTTTCGCGTTAATAAACCGCATTATAAGCATTACGTGTTGTGTTACGTGTGTGAACGATCTGGCCACCAATACCCTGTGATACTCGTGATACCCGTATACGAGGGTTGGCAACCGCATCCAGGGGCGAAAAGGTAAGCGAAAGTGCTGTTTACACTCCCCTATCGATCACATACTTTCATAATAGACATAGTTAGTTTCATAATAGACGTATCCCCGTGTTCAGTCATAGTGTGTTCTCGAACCGCCCAGTGAGCACGACTATTTACACGCCTGCCTCACCACTCGTATATATAAAAAGTGTCTCAATCCAGTAACAAATTTTATTAAATAGCAAAATGCCCAAAGGCGTTATATCATTACATTTTGGTAAAATAGGTATGATGGCTTTTAAATGCAGGTACTTGCTAACAAAATTTTGAATTACGGGGTACACTAAGCATGCACAAGGAATCGCCCTACCTCACTAACAGTGCTCTTCATCATTAAAAACATTCACATATAGTAGGCTCTCGACTTACGCCAATCGCAACAGTGCTGATTAGAATTGCGGAACTGGCGAAATAGCTACGAAACTGGGCCGTAAGTAATAAACAAAGCAGTTAACACCTCGTACTCAGAGCTCTGTAACGTTGGTTTGAGATCGTGTTAGTAAGCATTTAATGAGGCGGTAAGTAGCTCGTATTCTGTTCAGCACATTTGGTATCTTCTTTCAAAGTTCCTGTTTTTAATTGAAATTTAACTGTAACAAGATGATTGACACTACTTTATTGCTGATCAGATCTTTCTCTCTCTTGGGATTCAATGACTCAAAATTGTCGGGGTAGAGGGTAGACACAATGCTTCTCCATCTCGATTTGTCGATGGCTTGACACTTCACCTTACTTCAAGTAAGCCCAATATAGGTGGTCAGCCTTAATCTCTATCCTTGTGTTTATATTTTATTGCGTTCTATCAGCTACGTTTAGATAGTATTGATTCTAGATTATAGAGATTGATTCTAGAGATTGTTCCCTACATTATCCTATATGAAAAAATGAAAACTGAAAGGAATAAAGTATTATCACTATATATTATAAAACAAAGCCTTCTGCCACGTCTGTCTGTCTATCTGTCCGCGATTAACTCAAACACAACTGAACAAATTGTCATCATGTGCAATCATGTGGTTTTAACCAGTGGATAAAGTGATTCATGTGGAAGGTAAGGTATATGACTGGTTAAGATTATTTTATTATCTGGGTGGGCGTTAGTAATAACTTTTATGTCATAGCAGGCAAACGAACAGACGGGTCACCTGATCTTAAGTGGTCATCGTCGTCCATAAACTCTTGCAACATCAGGAGAGTCGCAACTGCGTTACCAACCTGTATTTGGGGGAAGGGGTATTAAGAGAGGAGGAGATAAGGGCGAGGGGAGGGCAAGTGGGCTTCCGGGGCTCTTCACGTCGGTTTTCTGTGAGAGGGTGGTGCTAACCCGGGTGAGCAGACCTATTCATGCTGAAACCTGTAACAGCCTAAGCGTGGCTTTACCACATACCTACAATTACCTAAAAACCTACAATGACTTTTCTGTCATTAAATTATAATATATTGTACCTACATTTCTATAAAAGTTTTAAAACAAAAGGTTTGTTAAAAATATATACACAATACTTTTAGGGGCTTAGAATAACAACAGTAGAGAAATGTTGTATCGTACAAAAGTGGGTACTCGATATTGTAAGCCCACCGGTCTAAGCTTATGTCTACTGAAGCGAGCTGCTCAGATTTAAATTTGAATTTCTATTTCGCATTAATATTATGAAAAACTGTTTTTTATCGAACATTGATTATTAACGGTTCATTTGGTATCCGCTGATGAAGGAAAAGGGCAAAATTCTGAATTATTAATACATTTTGTTGTACTTTTTTATGTTCTAAAGGATTCTTTGAACGATATTCTCAAGTGATGTCAGATGATACATTGGTCTGCTGTTAAATACGTTAAGTCTAGTGCAACTAATTATCAAGTGTAACTGTCGAAATAAGCAGAGATGTTGGAGACAGGTCTACAATTTTAGGGTGATAGCTAGACAGGCGATCTTAGAAAAAGCTTTTCGATAATTCTTTGTATTCATCATGATCTTTACCGAAAACTATGGCTCGTTTGTGGAGATTAGAACCTAAATAATGACTTCCAAACACGGCAACCACTAAGCAATTATCAATTGGGTAGGGACTGGCTCTCAATTACAACTGTTGGAATATTAATAAGTTGGAAAATTAATATTACAGCGACGACTGTCGTTGCTGTTTAACACCAACAATCGCTGATATTTATAGACTGTACTGTACTTTCCATCATGTACTGTGTAGTTCATTTTGTCTAACTTGTTTTAAAAATATAGAACTAATAGCTTCATTCATGATTTCATTATGTAATTTTCCTTTACCATAAGCTAAGCTAATTGTAGTATTCGAAATTACGTTAACCGAGGCACTGAGCCAAATAAAAAAAAAGAGAGATGTATTATTTTAGTTTCCAATTTACATCTTTAACTAAATGACTCATACGCAGCTTCAAAATGAAAATGTCTTTAAGAATGTTCACAAATATCAGAATTTCTTTGATATTAATAATGCAAGCATGTTGAAATCCGTTGTTCTTTTCTGATATAAACGTCTTTGTCAGCGATTCATTAATGAGATTATCGCTTATAGCTGTTAAGTATTAAAGTTTATACACAGTAATAAAATAGAGAATTAGCACCATAATCTACTACACAAAGAGAAAGTTAACACTGTCGCTAAAGAATAAAATGTTTTCAAAGCTATATACATCGTCAGACTGAGGTAAATGGAGTAATCGGGACTAAAATAGTGGACGTAAACTAAAGGACTTGTAATATAGATAAAAACGTAAATAAGAGAGATTTATCAGGTGGAAAAAGGACGGCGGATAAATGTTGTACCGCCCATGTTGAAACTGAGGGTTTACGAGCGAGCCCGTTTCCCAGAAAGTCTTCACTACTTACGATATTTTGTTTCGTAGTTGTAGAACATTTCCGGGACACACTATTTACATTTATTTTATAGCTTACGCAGTTCTCTACTATAATCTTGTGTTTTTATATAATCCTATTTGTTATTAGTGGTAATCGACGTAAGGTATATTGCGATGCAATGGACTGTATTGGTATGCCACAAAGCGGGGCATCTTCCTTATCCATATTGGGGAATTGTGTTTTTTATAGTATAGCTCTTTGGGTCTATCCATTATTTATTAACGTACAATTCGATTAGTGGTTGGTTAATGGTCGAAGTTAGATCATAACAGTTTTTTTATCTGAATATAGGTGAGGTATCTTTAGCGAAAAAGTATAAAAATATTATAAACTAGGAGACGCAAGGTGCAAAAAGTGTGACGTAGACTTATAAGGGCTGCGACTCGCCGATGTTTTAGAAAAAAAAATGTTTTCAATTTTTATTCATTGTTAACGCTAAAGCTCGTCAACAGCTAGTGGACAGAAAAAAATAAAATTGGTCAATAAATAGAGGAGAAAATAGGGCTAACCTGTTTTATATTCGCTTAGTTGATTATACCTAATCAAATAAACAGTAAAATCGAGCTAAAATAGTACTAAGAATTCGTACACCTATATTATTTAGAGCAAGGCAAAATCGATTAGTAACAAAATTTATAAAATACCATTTGTCTTTCTATCAATTATTCTGGTTCATATAAACAAATATCCACAACTTCATTTGTATTATATTATTATATGTTAATTAATAACACTAAAATATAGCGTCACCTAGTGGCTATTATAAAAATTAATTATCATACACGATCGGTCAAGAAGTATTGGCATTTAATGAAAACATGTAGATATTACTAAACCAAATAGATCTGCATATCTCTATCTAATATTTCTGTGTTAAAAAATCTATGGAGCATTATTGTTGCTATTACTCTAATTTCAAAGAGGTAAAATTTACATACCTAGGCTATTGCGATCAATTTTAGAATAACTTTGAGTAAGTATTGGTCGTCCCATGTTTCAGACTTAGTAAAACCAGTAATAGTTTCTTAGGTAACAGTGTTAGGTTTTACAATAAAGTCCCAAAACATGTTACCGATTTGCCGGACTGCAAATTTAAGCGTCATGTCAAGCGGGTGTTAGTGTCAAAAGGATATTATAGAGTGGATCAGTATGTGAACGATAGTGATGTCTGGAATTGACTCTTCTCTGTGCATTCACTATAAGCTGTATGATGTATTTAAATGTATGTAAAAAAAAATGTACCCGGTCGAGTTTCTTGCCGGTTCTTCTCGATGGCTGGGTTGTCTCCGAACCGGTGGTAGTTTTTGACGTTCATAAGTGCCTTATTAGGGCCTAAACTGAATAAAGAATTTTTGATTTTGATTTTGATTGATTGCAAGAACCCATGCAAACTAATTGCGATCCTCTAATTACCGTCAAACTAATAATAAACTTGTCTAAAACGGGCTCTATATTTAAACAACTCGAGTTTATTCATTAAATGATAATTAGGGCGAGCGAAATGATTCTTAAATACCAGGTGACAATTATTTCGCAAATTCACATCTTCGTAACAAAACTTTATCTATAGTAACGATTAAGAAATAAAAGGTTTATTTTTTTCTATGTATATACTCGTAGCAATTTTAGCGGATGAGGAGTAATGAAAATCACGAAATGCTCTTTCCTAATTTAAAGTCCTTAAACTCTATTGAAAGCAGCTTTAATGCCGGATTATTCTGATATTTGTAATAATAGATTTTCTATATGAGATAGATGAATAGAATTTTTGTACTGTAACATTTTATGGAAGAGCTTCGGAATTCTGATCCGCAACCTTTCTGTGTTACGATGCAGTGGTGGGGTAAACACTGCGTTGGGTAGAGTGGGAACGGTGTCTCACTTACCTTCAGGTATTGGATTACAGTAAGACATACGCTTTTCTCGCTTTCTTTTTGAATGTTTTTGACCACATTTTTTTCTTATGTTATTTGGCGATGTGTTTGAAGGTGGTAATCGCGCTTAACCCAAAAGAGGCTGGCTATCATGTGCAGCTGTCACCTTGTTATGGTTCACGATGTTTTCTAGTTCATTTATAAGGATTTGAACCTTTGTTGAACAACGAGGTGTCCGAACATGTTATAGTTCGATTGCAACTTCTGTATCGCACCATAGGTATGCGAGCGGCGAAACAGGGGCGAAATAGTTGTTACGGACAGTCTATGTCAGACGTATATGAGATAAAATGTCTAAAGATGGCTTGTGTATGCTGTTTTCTTCCCACACATCATCTCCCCGCGCGTACCTAAGACGCGGTACAGCGGTTGCGTTTATAACCACTGTTTACTGTGTTTTGTAAAAAAAAAGAATATCGAAATGAATAATTGTTACGCGAAATTTCCATTAATCTGCAATCACCATTGCCAAAATGCGGTTTGGTTTGAACAAAGAACCATTTAAACTTGAAATCCTGTAATTTATATTGATAATGGGCATTAGCTCGTAGACAAATTGATCACAAAAGCTTGCTCAATTGCTCCATCTTACCGTAAAGTTAACGAGGTCCGTGTTTACGGAGGCGGCGGTTGAGTTTATTACTAAATGGCAATTACTGGACGAAGATTGACTTCTTACCACTGCAACTCGAACGCCTCGAATTTTTTGCTTGATTATAAAAAATGATCAACTATTTTGTGTTCAATCTTTATTATTTATTTTCAGTGCTTGAGAAAAGTTGAAGAGGTAAAATTTGGGTAGGTTTATTCAGAAGTGTGATACGCTTTCTTTTTTTTATATATTCAAGTATCAAGTGACATTGCTTAAATCTTGTTATTATTCAGATTCCCTAAAATTAGGCGCTATATAAGTATAACAATGTACACAAATGACAATGGCCGTCAAAAGGTTAGAATCGGTTAATGGTAGCGACCATATTATGTAATACCTTTAAAGGAGCAGTTCTTGTATATTTTTTATATGTATATATTCAGGATCTCGGAAACAGCATCATCTATTTCCGTGAAACTTAGTATGTAGGTAGTTTCGGGGACGATAAATCGATCTAGCTAGATTTCATTCATAGAAAACTTTTTTAACTGAGATTTCAGGCAATGAAAAAATATGGTTACAATATAAAAGTAAATTTTGCCGGCGCTGTCAAAACAAAAAGAGCTCAGATGGAAATTGGTTGCTTCGAAAATCCGTCGCACCCCAGTTCGAATCCGAGTGACAGCAGAAGAGAGTTTTCTTTTTTGTGAAAAATGATAATTTTCCTATGCAAACCTAACAGTTTATCTTGATTTAAAAATGTTTTTTAAAGAATCAAGCTAGGCTCGGTCTTCCAGGTGCTTACTGTTATAAATATAAAGGGTTGACATGATTGTTGGTCTTGGTGTTTGTCGTATATGAGGAGATCACGGTCCTACTGTGAAAAGGAACTATGTATATGATTTCTAACACACTCAAGTGTATATACAATGTATCTATCTTTAAATGTACTTTCTGAAGAAACTTGAGAATTGAAAATTTTATACGCTTAATCATTTTTTTGTGATTCTCTATATTTAATAAATATATCCTTTGATATATGTAAGAGTAATGCATAATCGATAAGATGACAACACACAATCAAAGTAAGTTAATCCTGTGAAATCCAGTCACTAGATTATTCTGAATAAAAAAAAGATTTAAAAAACAATTTTTAATGAGTTATACAAAACATAGACCTTTGCATTACTGACAGTTTAAAGAAACAAACAGATTGAAAGAAGTGATTGACTTGTGCCGACAAGTCCTTGCAATTTGCATTATTTTTTCAAATTATTCATAAAAATGCGTTTTTTCGTAAGAGTAAATTCATTAGTAGAAGTTAAATAGGTATAGTTTTGTTAAATCTATGTATTTAAGAGGTTTATTAGTTTGCAAAAAAGTCAATCATGGCTTTTATTGAAACATTTAAAGTTTGAGGCATTGATTTAAATACTGTTACTAAATGTAAGAGCACTTACCTGTTAAAATATCTCACTTAACTGTAGTGGTCTAGCCTAAAATAAGCTTTCCGTTTTTATGATGTTATTTACTGGCAGCAATTTTAGTGGATGAGGAGTAATGAAAATCACTAAATGTTCTTTCGAATCTAAAGTCCTTATCTTTATTGAAAGAACATAAACAATTTAAATTAATATTGAATGTCATGACCTATGATTTCAATTGTTTTATTTGTCCAATAGTTTATAGGTGTAATTGAATTCTAAAGTGTATAATAAAGGTATGGTAAGAGGATTTAAAGAGTAATACTCTTAGAGTGAACGTTCTCAGGACTTGATTAAATCGAGCTGGAGACAATTTACTCTAAACAGTTCATTTCAGGTGACCTGATTTGTTTAGGGTGGTGCTACATACAACAAAGTTATAATATTAAAATGGTTCTTAATTTGTAGTCCGGTGAAGCTGTTAAGACCTTGCTGGGTCAATAGCGTAGTCATTTAGAAAAAAGAGGTTCTTAATTAAAATCAGAAGTCGCAATCCAGTATCTTATTTTATATTAAACTAGTTATACTCGCGACTCTGTCCGCGCGGAACCTAATGTAAAGACCCATTGGCTAATAACATCATCTGCATGTATTAAGTCCATTTACTTATCTACTTTTGTCTCGGACTTAAATCGTGTCATTATTAAAATTACAATAACTTTATATAGAATGGACTGATTTTAATGAAACCAAGACTAAATGTTACTCGTGGATATGCTTTATGTTTTTTGATGAGGTTTCATAGTAAACGAAGTACTTAGATAGACAGACATATCTAAAAATTATTGTGATGTTTATTACTCATTCCTAGACACTTGCAATATTTTTTTTATAAAATTCTAAAAAATACATATACGTTAAATTTACCTTCTTGTATATATATATATATATATGTAGATATCTTCGTAAATACTGAATACTAAGGGTAATAATACTCCAAAAATAACAGTATATAAGTAAGAAAATATTGTCAGATGTGATTATGTAAATGTAACTTTGCTGAATTAACTTGAATTATTAAGTTCTTGTACAATTTTTTAATTGAACTTAGTATCATTTCAAGATTACTTTTAGTATAGCTCGTAATAGTACTTACTATCTGTGTGGCAAGCCTTTAATGCCACATGAGTGGGTGCGACAATATTTTGTCTAAAGTGCTGAATCTTGTACTTTTGACAGGGGCCCTCGGTTCGCTCGACTGAACTCTGTTAGATTTATTGGTCGCACCTCACTTTAAAATTTGCTGAGTGCTTCTTTACTGAGTGCAATGGGCTGTCGCATCCGTTAAGTTTTACTGTCCTATTACCATTTTAATATAACTAGTCATTTATTTATAGTTTCATGTATGGTCATTTAATTTCATATTAAGTCTAGTTTCTATTACTATTACGGTCTTTATTAAGGTAATAAAGCAGTTGACGTACCATACATATATATCTCAGACCCAAAGACAGAGACGATAATTAGGCATCTTTATGCAATAATCAACTATGCGCAGGGATCGTATCTGAGATCTTTTATTTCAAAAGTGGAGTTATTATGGCTGTAGTACTGTTATTATGGCAAAATATTATAATAATTTCACCGTGTTTGTATTTTCTCATAATTCAATTTTAATATTTAAATCTTACTGCACAAAACAGGACTTTTATTTCTTATTCTATCTTCTATTTATAATATCTTTAATAGCAAATTTCTTTAAAAGTCTATCAATTACATTGCTTTTAGATTTATATTAGTTAAAAACGCTTTGTGCAAGTTTCTCCCGGTCATAAACTTCAGTTATTTTCAATTAGAGCTGAGTGGAAGCGAGCAAATGAAATGCGGTCACTTTGAGTGCTCTTCGAAGCTTTCTCTGTTGGCTAGCTATATTCCACGTACCATTAAATGAGCCAATTTACTATCAATATAGAGACGTAAAAGATGTTAAAGGAATCATATACGTTCGAATTTTTGATTTCCTAACTAGGATTCTAGATGTTAGAGTGAATTTGTTTGTTACGTCTTACAAGTATAAACTGCGCAACTGGTCATCACGAAACTTCGCCTATATAGAAGGAAAGATATAATTATTCAGCAATTACAATACATATTTCAAAGTATATACATAAAAACCCAAGTAAGACAAGTGTTGCATGAAGTGAAGAAGGTTTTTGTCTCAGCATAAGCTGCAAGTTTGCAAGTGCAAGCGTTGCAGCGCTGGTTTTCAGAGAAAGCCTGAACATAGACGAAATTACAAACACACGAACGCACTTACACGATGATTTCAGATTAATATAATGCATGCCCTCGATAATGTAACCCAGTACTGCCTATATACAATACATTATTTACAAAGATTTTATGGAACTGCGGAATTAGATACCATTTGCAAAAGACTGCGCATTAGCTCAAAGATCAAATGATGTAACCGGTTTGTTCAATTTATTAATCTACTAAATTTCATGCGACGCTTGGTATGTCAATAAATAGTTTTTTTTAATGTGGTCTATAACTAAAACGATGACCTCGTCTATGGTTACGATGTATTTGATGTTAGGCACATAGAAAAAATCCATAGGATATAGGGTTATATTCAGAGAAAAGACGTTGTTCCCGAGAGAAAGAACAAATTGACATTATCAAAGCCACGAAAATAAGCTAGTTAATTTTATGAATGCAAATGTAAGTTTATTTGTTTTATACGCTTTCACGTTTTAATTATTCAACCCATCAAAGAAATTTTGTAAATACGTTGTCAGAAGTACAGGAAAGGACATCTTGAGTAAAGTATCTTTTACGGAGGTCAAATATAAATTAACACGAGCGAAGGTACAGCCAAAACTTGTTAGAAATGTAATTACTTTTAATACGAGTCTAGAACGCGATTTCACTAATTTTTTAGTTGCTCTTCGTTTCGGTCTGTTTACAAAACAGATTGATGTACTGCGGTGTCTTCATTAACGATAGTAATTTCTACCAAGTGCTCTTATCTGGTCATTATCACTAGAGATGTTCTACACAGAAGAATAGATACTACACCAGAATCTAGCTTAATATCGATCAATCGCATTGAGGTTTGAGTTTAATTATTATCGAATGTCGACGACAGTTTTATAGTTTATCCGGTGGAATCGGAATATCAGCCCGATATTCGCAGATTCGAACCACGGCATGTACCAAGGAGTTTTTCAGGAATTAACCTACATCCCGTCGATTGCTGTAGGTTTTAATCTTTGCAAATGGCCTAGAGCTTAGAGTGAATGAAAACATTGCAAAGAAACATAATATGATGTTAGGGCTTCTTCTAAACCCTCTTGGCTATCATCCTCGAGCTGAAAACCTGTGGTCAACAGCTGTAGATGTATTCCGGCAGTTGCAGCTGGGAGCCAGTTTTCTTACAGGTATAGTGTACTTACCATCTTAAATAGCATCGCTATATACAATCCGGTGTGATTATGTCCAAAAAACCAAAAAAAAAAAACTAATTCTGGAAATACCTTCACTTGTTTTTTGACGTGATAGAGTCTTATAAATCGATGATTGTCGTCTGCACGCAAGATTGACTCATTGGCACGTTCCGTATCAGCCGAGCTTGCAAGCGCGAGCGTGGAACAAACGATAGAGAGGCGGAATCGGTCTTATGATGTTATCACGTAAATTATCATCCATAAACCGACTTTACAGAGACCAATCTTTAAATATTTTATCAAAAGTTACTTTGTATCAGGAATTTAATCTTTAATGTTACTATGCTCTCTACTGATATCATTAGGTTTACAAGATCAGTATTCTCCATACCACTTCCACTTTACCTAAATTAATTTCGACCTTTTCTAGTTCCTTTCAAGCTGATTTTACTAAATGAAATTCTACAAAAAAAAAAAATTTAAAAAAATTCTCTTTCAAGCTTGCCATGAAACCTTTTAATGTTATTAAAATTGATACCCCGCCAGAGAAAGCGAAAGTAACTTCGCAAATAATTACTTGTAATCAGATCCCTCTCTACCTAATACCATCCTACATTTTTTAATATCGTTAGTATACTTCTTCATCAATTTAAAAACATTGATTAAAAAAAATCTGAGACGCAAAGAAGAAAAGAGCTCCGCGCTGTTGGAACATTAGAAAGATTTTTTTTTAATTCGAGTAAACAGAACGCCGTTAGTTGATAAGGGTCAAACATTTGGCAACTTTACCAAATCCATCATTTAGTCTAAAAGGTCTCGGGCAAATGGTAGCTGGCTAACGTAACCTAAATACCACTAACATACCAACAGACGCGTGTATTGGATGTCATTAATCAGTGGAGTGGTAAAACACTAGTGCCTGATCCTAAGGCGGTATAATTATCATGAGTCATAGTGTCTAATTATAATATATGAGTTGTAACATTTCAAAATAAGCGAGGTTCAATTTTAGCCGTTCCTAACATAACATGTTGTATTTCAAAATCTTCAAATTTTCGTGTAAAATGTGAAGGCCATAAAAAAAAACTTTAGGCAAAATTTTAACTTCGTTGTCGGTGCATAAAAACTGGGTATCTTAAATGGTTTGTAAATGTATCGACTTGCATATATTTATAAATTTACTTAAGTATGATTTTGGACTGTAAATCCTTAGTTTCTGAATCCTTCTTAAAACGAATTGTAGATAAAATGATTAGATTTAGATTAGATTAGATAAAAAGAATACAGCATCAAAACTTTGATAAGTCCTGGTATTAATTGTGGAGTAATGTATGTCAGTACCAACATTGTTCGATGTATAATTCTCAAATGAGTATGTCGTGGACGTAAATAGTAAATATAAAGTAGCAGAATAACTCTTGACCCTCAGAAATAGCTTTTAGTCATGTATTACAAGTACGGTAAGTACATAAGGAAACCATTTCGAAAACATGTCTTACAGATAAGTCGAATATGATACTGTTAGTAAGAAACTTCGGTAAAAGCATTTCTCGTTACATTTTTATCTCATATTCCGGTATCTATTTTTGTTTAACAACACTTTGTTCTCCATCTATAGAAGCACTTTGAATATCTAAGCGTTAGACATGATATTCTAAATGGAAACGTCGAATGATAAACTAGACCTAATTTAATTTTATAAGGGATTCGAAATTGTCTACTACTTTTATCCAGTCCCTATTCATTGAAGGTGTAAGTTCAAGAAATATGGTAAAATCTATTATATTTTTAATTATTTGTTCTAATTTGTTTTAATATATATTATTTTATTATTAATATATAAAGTAGAACATATTAAAATACTAACTTAGTTATAAATCCCAATATTATAAAGCTGAAGAGATAATTTGAACCCATTAATCTTTGGAATTGTCAGTTAAATATGGAAAAATATTGCTTAATTATTTTATGTAATTATTTGTTAGAATGTATAAACACATAGTCGATGCGGTCAGGGAAGCCAATAAATACTTCGTAGGTACTGTCACTATTTATTTGGGCAGAGCTCCACTTTACAATCACCGACATCTTGCCGTTTTTAGACAGAACTGTGGAAGTCAACACAATTACTATTTATTCATTTTTCTACAAAATAAATTAGTAATACAGATATAATATTAGTATCAATTTATTGTTATGAAAGTGATACGTCAATTTTATATAATCGTTCTATTTATGTATACAATCTATGTGTCTTTAATATGGTGACACTAGTAATGTTCCGGTGGCGTTACAGTCTCGTCTTTCTGGTGTGTCGTAGCGGTATCGGAAGTAATCATTAACACTAAGGAAAGTTATAGAATATGTCATATCATATTATGACGTTTATGACTGGATTAATTACCATAGAAAATTTAGATTTAGATCAATATGTATGGCAAGCTTTTTTTTTCCCGAACTGACTACGCTATTGACCTAGCAAGATCTTAACAGCTTCACCGGACTACTAGTATGGTAAGCGAGAGGGAAGTAATAGGGCGGGCGAGTGGTGTAGCATGGCGCTGTGTTTTGGGAGAACATGCCCAAACAGGGAATAAATTGGTTGGGGGTATGCAAAATTACTTTTGACACATCGTTTGTCTACGAAAAATCGGGGATGATCGGTTATATGCATGGAACGTTTTGCTCGGAACCCGTGCTTACATTAGGACTCGGTCCTCACTACCGACACGGTGGCCCGGAAATCTGTTTAGTGTTTTGTGTGTATTAATTTGGGAGAACTGCTGCTATCACTAACAGCAACGGCGGCGGAGAAGACATATTATATCTGTTGAGGTGATCAATTTATATACAGTCCACTGGTTAGGCTAGGTACCCCGACCAGTGCGGGTCGGTGGTTGCCACCCCACCTATATTAGCGAGATACCATGCCGCGCGACGGTGGGCTCTCTTCACAACACATGTACTCTTACTGAATATAAAATAAACTTAGCTGTGTTAACAGTTATCTAAATAATTAAAAAAACCTGTGCAAACGCAGAGAAAGTGAAATTTATTATATGTATTAAATAATATATATGAGAGTGCTCTTAAACTACGAGTATATACTATACAAAGTCCCGTAGTATATATACATAACTATACATTTACTTTTGCATACTATTAGACTCAGATAGACACTTATACATACTTACATAAAAATGTACGTTTAAAACTTGCCGTAAGAAAGGTTACTTTAAAAAATAAACATGAGTGGGATCCCTTATAGCTACTTTAAAATAAAACTTGTATTACAGAGAGCGCATAACATGTGAGAGAGGACCTGTTATAGAATTATATATTTTAATCAAATAATATTTTTATTTATGTAATTAAAAAACAGATAATCGCTTCTAGTACATGAATGTTTTAACTCTATGACAACAAAAAAGATGTTGATTCGTATAAACAGGAACAAGATACTCTTTCACTAACACTGTAATGGCCGAGAAGCTTATATGAGTAAAAATTGTATGCTTGCTTTAACCGATATATAGTAAGTAGACTTAAGTACAACAGTAACACTGAAATGGATATTGAGTTTCATAGTTTCTTTGAACGTTGTATATACATGTACTTACTCTGTACTGATTAATGCTAACTCCATTACTTTATGTCATTATGTCTAGTAGGTGGTATAGACCCGCTGGTACTATAACTGGTTTCAGCATGAGTGGGTTGGCTCATTCGGGGTAGTACCACCCTCATACGGAAAACCGACGTGAAGTAACAGTGCTTGCATTGTTGCGTTTCGTTCGGTCAGTGAGAGAGCCGGAGGCACACCTACCTCCCCTTCCCTTCCCTCTCTTCCCTTTCCCTCTCCCCTTTACCCCACAAACAAAGGCTGGCGACGCACTTGCGACTCCTCTCGTGTTGCTGCTGGTCTCTATGGACGATGGTGATCACTTAACATCAGACGACCCACCAGTTCCTTTGCCTCCTATGATATAAAAAAATACTAAGTTTAATCATTGTCTTAAATTTGGCTTTTCCTTTTTTTTTTGTAATGACGGAGCGAACAGTCACCCAGTCAAGTAGACAACGCAGCCAATGATTACGTGTAATCAATCTCAATAGGACAACAGTTCTGAGTCAAGTAGCATAATAATATATATTGCTACTCTTGAGGTTCGAATTCGCATTATGTGTCAGAATACGTCACTTACTATATAAAAACTTTGAAATACTACTCATTGGCGTGTTATAGGATAACAGACAACATAGCTTACTCCATGACAAAATATTTAAGTGTATTAATTTCGATGGCGAACTATCAGACGGTTTTAAAATCCAATAATGTATTTTAGTAACATATCTGACTTGGACTTATTATTGACTTGCGTCCGTACTATTGACCCATACTAATGACTGGCTACGTTTAGTCCGTTCTGAAATACTATTGAATTGATTTTTGGCCAATTATCAGCATTTTGGTATTATTGGGTGTTTGTTTTAAAATGCAGTCGATGTCTAGGCAATTTCAACTGGATCATTGAACTGTTGACATTTACATATAGCTCGTAAATATATTCAGTATATTGATTGTAGTTGATTGATTTATTAAATCAAGAAGATGACATCACTATGGATGACGTCACGTCACGTGTATAGCGGACTCTTCGTCTTTGCCCCGACGTATGTTTATCATTATAAATCTGTTACAATACTTTGAAGACACAGAAAATGCCTAGTTTGGAAGCTATTGTCAATTATATGAAGAATTCATCTCAAATAAAGCTGTCTCGTTTCTTTTCATTCCACTTGAAACCCCGTTTCTATATACGAATATTTGGTTTGAAAGATATTGAAGGTTTTACTCGAAGCCTTTCCCTTTTAATGTAAAAGTGAAGTGGAGTGAACGAGTTGGTTTGAACAATATAGATTTAGATATACGGAGAGATACATCATCGTTTACTGTCAATGATGGAGGGCCGAATATATTGGGTTGCGAATATTTGCTGGTAAATGATATAATGGAAATATCTTAAATTATATAACCTTTTTACTGAATTGCCACCTATTGTGTTATTGGATTGTGACTTATTTATTCTGATTCTTTCTAGAGACACTTATAACAACATTTTTGGTACTAGAATATTGTCGTAATTAACTGAGCGTAATTTATTTAAACCCCCATTAAAAAAAATTGGATGTCTGTAAAGTTGGTTTACGAACGATAATTTTACGTCATAACGACTCGGACACATCGGCCAATGGAGTGGAAGAGAGATAGATGCATCACAAGTCGAACGCTTCGATCGATTGCGCCCCTCTATCTCTTGTTCTACGCTCTCGCTTCCACGCTCGGCTCAGGTGGAACGTGACAAGGAGTCATTTTCGTGCGCGCAGCCGGCGTTCATCGATTTATAAGACGTTATAACGTCAAAAAGCATTTAACTCTTTTCTTTTGAGTTTTTACCAGAAAGTAGATTAATTTTATGAAAATAATACGGCCAATTCAATAACCACTTCAATACAATGAAAATAACGGAAATAGACGACTGTTGTTTCCTCTTTGGTTTAAGCGTATTAAAAACTTAGTATCAGAACATATTTAACATAGAGAATTAAAATGAGGTAAGCCGATGTTTTAACAAAACGTAATTATGCTATTTACTTTAAATAATTTAAAAAAAAATATTCAGTTTATATTTTTTTTAGTATACGTAGTTTTTCTGGTAACATTACGACTTAATTTCGTTCTATGCTAATTATTATACTGCATTATAATGTAATTCCGTCTGTATTGAAATTATTTTGTAACATATTTTATGAAAAAGGGAATTAATTTCGAACTGTTTTTAGATACTGATTTAAATATCTTTACGTAACAAATGGTTTATGTTCTCAACAAAGACCAGATAGCAATATAATTACACTACTCATTACTACTCTCAATACTGACTTAAAGCGCTTCCATTTAATTTTAAGGTTAATTGAAACAGAACGTCTCAAACTTAAAGCGCATTTTCCTACACAATTGAACTTTTGAGTTAGTTTTTTTTTAATAATGGAGCAATTATCCTTAATACACTAGTGATGCTTGATATTCCAAACAAATATCAAACTTCCTTCTATCTTTTAACTTTGGGTGTGAAATGGAGATCAACATTATCTGGTAAGTAGCTTAAGCTTCTATGAAAGAGAAATCTTGAAGCGAATCGGCGCTTGATAATGAAAAATACACATCGCAACGTTATCAAATACCTACTTACGGCCAATGATGTCATGACTCACATACTATATATTCTTGCAAATGAGATCTTAAGCTACTTACAACGAGTTATGGTACACAAATCTATTATTACAGTAACTAACGAAACAATATTCTGAATATACAAGCTATTAATCTGAAGCCCTTTCTTCAATATTTTATAGGAAATGTATGCCTAATGAAGAAATCAATTTCAAGACAAAATAGACTACCAAAAGCATGAAATGGAAACGAGATAAAGGCACGTCCGAGTAAATGACAGTCATTAATATTATCTGTGTTATAAATTTCGGTAATGGAATTTGTATTTTCTAACAATATATTTAAATAGTTGTATTGAAATTATATATTTAAGAAAATATGGATCTGGTTAAGTTTGTATACTTCTATAATAAAACTTGGTCACGCGTGACGGAAATAACTTGACGTGAGTTTAAGATTCAGACCATATGTCGTTAACCTAGTTACATTCAATTTAAGAAATCTGATATCCTTTCCTTTTGACTTTTATATGGACTCAGGAAGATGTAAGTGTGCGACCTTCTACAATTTTTACAAATACATTGTTAACTCTTCATAACGTCGTTTGTTATAACGAAAACCTTTCTATAACGTAGAAATTAGTTCAATTTGGTTGGTTTACCACAAAATCATTTATTTGAACTCTTCCCTCCATATAACGAAAATAAAATACTTGATCCTTTGAAATTCGTTATAAGGAGTTTAAACTGTACTCTCATCCAGGTATATTTAACTTAATTTCCATCATGAGCTTTCCATATTACTAAAATAATTGCTAATACTTTTGTAAATATATTTACCTAATGTAAGGTAGACCTCGTTTAAACATTTGAATAGAGATAAAATATAGATGAGAAAATAATGGCTTTAAGTTTATTACAAATTAAACCGACCGTCGAATTGCCTTTGAAGTTAATATTTGTGAAGTCTTCCATTAACGGACCAATTAAGTGGCAATTTATTTTGTAGTCGTCACTAAGATGTGTAAATTACTGGCTAATATTAGACAGAGTTCTATCGGGAATGGATGGATTGGATTCACAATATTAATGTTGAAATTATATACGGATAATCCAGTATTGGCCTTTAGTACTACTTTTATTTCTTTTATGGTACTGTTGCATTTACTTGTAATTACTTGGAAAAAAATTTGGCCCTACAAAGATGTTTTGAAGTTAGGTTTATACTTCATACTAAAGAAGACAGTAATGGATTCATGTATCTTGTTCCTTGTATCACGCATGGATGCCAAACGTAGATATTCAACTTTAAAATGAATAGGTTCATCTTGCAAAAGAGCATCAGAACGCAGCTCACTAAAAAGAAAACTGAAAAACAGAATACGGCACAAAAAAATAAGTGACAAAACCAAAATAATAGATGCTCACAGTCTAAAGTGGAAATGGGCAGGACATTTGGCGCGTATCCCAAATAACAGATGGACAGAAACTGTAACACTGTGGAACGGGCCTCACAGATCTAGAAGTGGAACTGGATGGACGTTGCTAGGAGTTGCGATGGGTTTTCTTTGGAGAAGACCTTTAATCGAAGAGGGGTCCACGAAAAAAAATGATTCGTAAATTGTATGTTAATAATGTAACAATTTGTGAAATAAATAGGATTGTTTTAAGTTATTTATTTACTGTTGCATTAGTTTATTTGTATCAATGATCAGTTGATACAGCAAGCTGTTACTGGACTTAGTCTTGAGATCTTGCCAAAAAATATCTGAGTTCATTAAAAATATAGGACTTTGGATTATTAAACATATCTTCTCATTATTGCGAGGTTTTCATGATAAAATCGGCTGATAAAAGCGCTCACCTTAGTAGTCTGGTGAAGCTATTAAAATCTTGCTAGGTAAATAGCGTAATCATTTCGAAGAAAAAATGTTGGTGCTATATTATTTATTAGTCCGGTGGAACTGTTAAGGCCTTGCTAGGCCAAGATCGTAGTTTGCGCAAAAAAAAGATATAATATAATGTACTTCGGTGAAGCTTTAAAGCCCTGTCTGGTCAATAGCGTAGTAAGTACGAAAAAAGGATATACTCGTAATAACAGTAGTTCGCTCAAAGTAAAGGCCCTTAAAGCCAATAGCATAGCTAAGTAAAGAAGACCTAATTTAAATTAGTCAGTTATATCAAATAATATCAATAGTCCTCTTATTTGTTTGTTGTTTAACCACGACGCGACACGACGTTGTTCTTGGGTCGACACAATTTTTCGTGAACACTGAGTAATCTATTTCAAAGATATGACGTAGTAAGGAAATGAAAACCACTGGTCCGCTAACAGGAAATACTCAAAATAAAATGTAAATACAAACATATTTTGATATAAGTCACGTACAAACAATAAAATGGGCGGTGAAATGGTTAACATTCAGGACTTCGTCCTCAAGTGTCATATCTTTACGGGCATAACCGTAAAGCGCACCGTTACACTTGTCGTGTAGCCAACAAAATGTCAGTTTAACGGTCCCTGTGGCTTATATCATATACGTAGAAGTCTCACTTATCATTCATCCCGTTTTTTCTTGGAAACATACTGAATAACGGTATTAGATGGCGCCTAAACATTATAAAAGGATATCAAGTACATATAATTTTTGTTTGTATTTTTTAAGTAAATATTTTTGAGGTCTGTTGTGTGGTATTTTTGCTGGAGATAAATTTACTATTTCGCGTCATGACATGCTAGTAAGCGTGACCGTCTGTATTGCGCTTGCGTCAGACTGGTGACGCGTAGTATAGCGCTCTATGTACAATTAACAGGTAATATTTTATGTTGAGATTGGGCTGCCTATTCTTTGATTAATTCGTAAATTGTATAAAAAGTAGGCATATAATAATTATTCGGAATGTAATCAGACAGATGTTAATAATTTCGATATACAAATTATGAAAATTAAATAATTCACTCTATAATTAATATAAACATTCAAAAGAGAACACATTTATTTCATTGTTTAAAGTATTCACTTCTGTCGGCAGTCCTTATGATTGCCTTGACTTTTTCTATTCTATTTAGAAACGTGATACAATATGTATCATCTAATACGATTACTGGAATTACTGGACGGTAAAATAGGTATTTCAGTTGATTTCCATTGAATTGTGGTTTTGGTAAAGGTTGATAAATGGCAGGGATATGACAATTATTTTCAACAGTATTGCATTGTCATTGCATTTATCATAATAGCATGTGCGTAGATATAAAATTAAGTACCTATTTCCAAATCTATCTTATTTGTAGCTCGCTAATTGCCATTAAATAGAAAAAAAAATCGAAATCGTTTCACAAATAGATAGATACATATAAAGTAAATTTGTTGCTTAGTGAAGTTTTTTACTTCACTTTCAATTTAAACTTTGCTATTTATTTGAAAATATCCGTAAATTTAGAGTATTTTCTTATTTTTAACCGACTTCGAAAAAGGAGGAGGTTATATGTTCGGGTGTATGTATTTTTTTTTTTTTTTTATGTATGTTAATCGATATCTCCGTCAATTGTGAACCGATTTTAATGATTCTTTTTTTGTTTGATTCGGCTATACTCCAAGGTGGTCCCATATAAATTTGAATAAAATATTCAACCCCTAAGGGGGTTAAATATCGTTTATTTGATTTTCACCCAGTTCGTGTCTACGTATTTTCGTATACTTGAAACCGATTTCAACAATTTTATTTGAAATTTGATAACTGGGAATGGTGTTCTTGAAATTAAAAAAAAAATCCAATCATAAGGGTTGAAAATAAAGGGATGAATAAAGCTTATATGAATAAATGAACTTCCCCATAAGCTAATTTTAATGAAAACTTGGAACAACCTGTTGTAATGATAAGAATATCATTTAATCAATCCTGAGTTGATCATGAAAATGAAGAATGGAACTCCTCAACGGCTTACATCAGCTATCTTGTGTTTGGGTACATAAGACTCGTTTGACGAGGACTTACATGTGGGGTTATGACTGTTGAGGCAATTTCCGTGAAACGGACATTAGGAAAGATAAGGTTCTGAAATTCGTTCACAATCAACCTAATTTGAGCAGATGGATCTAGTACGGTGTAATATCATGTTTGTTTGTCAAGTTATGAACTTATTTTATAATTAATTAGAACCAGATAAATATATTTATATACACTAAAAATGGAAAAATAAAAATTTTTACAAAAAAAAATTGAACCGACTTCGATATCAAAACTCATACGGCACTGAAAAGCGAAAAATAAATACATTATTAATTCAACCAAATAAAATAAAATATGAATATTTGCGCTACCTAATAATATATTGGAAGTCGGTGCCAACCTAAATTTCTAATTTGTTGTAGGTATAAAAAAGTATATTACACTATACAAACAGACGCGAGAGTGGACCTAAACGTTGTATGTAGATGATATGAAATATGGTTGGCACCGATTTCAAATATATTATTAGGTAGCGCAAATATTCATATTTTATTTTATTTGGTTGAATTAATAATGTATTTATTTTTCGCTTTTCAGTGCCGTATGAGTTTTGATATCGAAGTCGGTTCAATTTTTTTTTGTAAAAATTTTTTATTTTCAAATGAATTGTTACTGATAATAACAAAATTAAATGTATCCTCAGATTCGGTTCCAGGTGGGTATTGACAATGTTATCCTTGTTGTCGAAGAGAGGGGAGGGAGAGCGAGGGAGGTTGTCCTCCGGCGCTATCATTGACCGAACGAAACGCAACAATTGCACTGTTACTTCACGTAGGTTTTCTGTGGGTCGGGTGGTAGTACCCGGGGCGAGCCGACCCATTTATGCTGAAACCAGTAATAGTTTCAGCGTGGCTCTACCACCTACTAATATATCTAATCTCTATGTAATATATATAATCTAAAATAAAGTCACTCCTTATTCTGCAAGTGAAAGTCCCGTAACATTGGTTCAATAGTTTCTAAGATTAATCGGAACAAATATAGAGGAAAAAAATTTTTTTTTTTTTTGTTATAAGTAACATATTATACATTCATACCCGTTTAATAAAAGAACCGTTATTCAGATATTACAAAGAGATATTTAGATTTTATTTATGGGTAAAGATGAATAATTAATCTTTTGATCATGAAAGACTTCTTTAAGTACAGCAAATTGCTTAACTTTCTAAGTTCTCACTTCTCAAATCAACGTCATTCTCGATTGAATACAAAGTAAAAGAAAAGAAATTACTTTTCTTTTTAGTTTGTCTTGAATGCTGAAGAGCATTTGACCCGCAGTCGTGGATTGAGTACGAACCAGCCGTTCTTAATCTTTCATTGAAGAGTCCTTTCAGTCAGATTTAGTAAATAATTAAAAGAAGCTTTAATGAAGTTTCATTGTGTTTTTGTTGAAGTTAACTTAATTTGTATTATATAATGTTTAGCTAGAAGTATACATAAATCCATAAAATGCAAAGTTAATTTAATTAATTCTTTGAAAATTTCATACTAAGTTGTAAATGGTAGTAACATACTAAGTAATTAGTAGTAACTACTAAGTAATTTTACAAGATGTTTTCATAGAATTAATTAATATCCTAAAGTTAAAACTTGAGCAGTAATCTCAGTGATGTTATAACTTTTTTTTACATGTGGAAATCGCTTCCGATACCCATTTGCTTGGAATAATACCCCATGGTGCCTCCTCACACCGGGGAGGAGGAGCTACCGACTAGCACTACTCATGATCATCTTCACGACGATAATATATAACTAATAAAGGTATAGCATGTGATAAAATACGACATACTAGTGCAAAGTCCGTAAACACCGATGGAGCAAATTTCGTTACATATCCACCCCTCTCGGCAGCGGCTCAAGCCTACGTCCGTTCCGTCGGAGTGGAGCCTTTGAGTGCGCTGCTCGCGCGATACAGTGACACAAAATCTTACATCACTACGACAACAATACACACATCACCTCCACACACGTGCATGCATACACACTTACACATGAAAGTGGAAGGTTTTATTTTTTTCCCTTATCAAACTGAAATAGTTTAGAAAATTATCCGATACGAAATATACATAAGAGTTGTTGAGGTATGTATGCTCAGTACACATATATCTTTCAATAACTCATATATGTATGAATTGTTAGCTTAGGTTAGCTCAAATAGGTCGCGAATTGCATGTATCAGGCATCAGCCCAAGCTGAGGTGTGCCGTGCACCCTTGAGCTAGTTGTCATATAAAATCGGTTGAGCACCTAAAGCACTCACCTTAGTGGCCCGGTGTAGCTGTTAAGACCTTGTTAGGTAAATAGCGTAGTCAGTTCGAAAAAAAAAAGTTACATATCCCAACACTATGACCAATCTTGCGATATTATACATCCTGAATAATAGAATCCCAAGATCGGTTGGAGGATCTGTCGTCATATAGAACGCTTCAATAACCAAAATGAGGCTAGACTTTTGAGTTCGGATAAGTAAGCTTTCCGCAATATGTCAGGATTTCGGAATATTCCTTTCCTCACCCATGTCATAGCTGCGATTGGGCTTAGTGTTAGCAACTTTACAGTAAGTAATGCAGAGTGTAACCACATAAGGTTGCGTTATAGAACAATCAAGAGATATAGTTTTCATCGTTACTATAATTCTACGTCAACTTCAACTTTTATTTATTGGCATCTCTTAAATACGACTTCTGCCAGTGTCAACTCACTCACGCTTGCTTTATACGTAGCAATAAAGTTTTATGTAAATTTATTCTTCCAAAAAATAAACACAACACTTACAGACACTATGTTTTAGATAAATAGATATTTACATCATGGTTATTGCTAGTTATATTATTATTGAAATAGTTATCTGTGTTCTTCTTCTTTTAAAATGGCAATATGTGTGCGCATACAGTTCTTATCTGTATTCTCAAAATATAAGAGTCTATTGAAATTGTTTTCACATTTGACCCTATTTTCAGTTTACGGATCTGACTATATGTTATTTAAGAAAACTGGTCGTTCAGATTTATGTATGAGAAAGGCATTATTATCTGTTTATTTTTATAAAAGCTTCTCCGTTTTTATATGAAAAATAAATAAGTGTATGAATATACAAATAAATTACAATAGAGCCACGCTGATGCTATAATTGGTTTCAGCATAAATTGGTCGGCACGTCCGGGGTAGTACCAACCTCTCACAGAAAACCGACGTGAAGTAACACTGCTTGCATTGTTGCGTTTTGTTTGGTCAGTGAGAGCGCTGGAAGACCACCTCCCTCCCTCTCCCCTCCCTCTTTTTCCTTCCCCATCCCCCCTTCCCCACCAACACAGCCTGCCAATGCACTTGCGACTCCTCTGGTATTGCTGATGTCTATGGTCGGCGGTGATAACTTAACATCAGGTGACCCACCTGTTCGTTTGCCTACTATGATATATAAAAAAAATTATACTTAGTTATCTATCAATTTCTGTTGCTTAAAATGGTTACATAGCAATTAGAACATAGACAACAGCGACTTCGACCGAGTGGAATAATTAATTCCCTAGCCTTCCTAGACAAAATTAGCTATCTAATACTGAAATAATTTTTCAAATAGTATCAGTAGATCATGAGGTTAACGTGCTTAAACAAACTCTTTAGCTTTATAATGTTTTATAGATTAGTATGCATAATGTTATAATGATTTTATTTTTATAATACTTAATAATAAAAATAGTAATATGTGACGGTTTATTTCGGATCGCTAAAGCTTAAAGAATTCATCACCTCAATAAATACTATTTGTAAAATATGACTGGATAAACACACTATTATGAACTTAATAGATTTCAATAAAGTATGTACATAAGAATAATTAAAAGAAAAAAACTTCAATCAATAAACTGGCCACTTCAACAAATACGCAAATAAATGGAACCACAAACCCACATTGCGTACCGCGAAGCGAAGTAATTTCGCTGACTTCTTTTATTAAAGCTCATTTACCCGGAATCGATCAGACCCCGTTACGAACTCCATCAAATATAATCTTAGTGATCGTTTCCTTTCGTTTGTACTAGAATTTATGCATTACTCGCTCGAATTTGTTCTTACATTTTTTAATAGTAATATATCTATGTTGAAGTATATTTTTGTGAATCATTCAGTTAATCGAAGAGCTTTTTAAAAGAGTCTCGCAGTTTTCTCTGGAGACTTTGAGTTATTGAAATAAATCCATTTTATACTCTTCAGAGCACTATAAAGAACGAAATTTATCATAGATTTGCTATTTCATAAACAATATGAATGTATATTTTCTATGCCTATAATAAGAAAGTAAGTCTAAAGTGATTGTACTTTTTAGATTTATGAAAAAAAAAAAAATGTTACCGGTGTCTAGCAATAAGTAATAAAATATATTTCAATCAATTTTAGAAATATATCTATCTGTCTGTTTGTATAAACACGCATCACTGCTAAAATACTGCAGTCATACAAAATCTCTTCAAGAAAATCATATAACATGTCTTTGAGTAACATTTAGTCTCTGTTTTATTAAAATGGGTTCGATCTATCAAAAGTTATTATACCTTTAATGACGATGCGGCTTAAGTACGAGAGAAAAGTAGATAAATAAATGAACTTAATACATTCAGATGAGTTTATTAATAGCTGTTTTTTTACATAAGGTTTTACGCGGACGAATTCGCAGGTACAACTACTAAACAATAATATCTATGAAATTCTTATCTTTTCTCCTTGTACTGTCACATCGTTTTCAATGTCATAGTGAAATTTCCAAGTAATTTATGCAATTATATATACTGCATAAACGTAACAATAAATAAAAGAAATAATAATGGCGACTGGATCTTACTCAGTTCTAATGAATAGTTACTATTTATATTCCGCTCTGTTAGCCCTGAAGTTGTTAGCTTTATCGCCGTTAGCTCAGATCGTTTGTAATCCAGAGAAGGTACAAAGAGCGAATATTAGCGACTTGAAGAATCTAACACCATTCTGGGTAGTAGCTGCTTTGTACATGACAACGAGTCCTGATGAAACTACAGCGATAGCATTACTACGTTTGTTTGTCGCGGCGAGATTCGTTGCTGCTTTGGGCTACGTGACCAAGCTCCCAAGCTCTGTAGTAAAATTGGCCTTCTTCGTGTCCTTTGCTGTAACCAGTTTTATGGGTGCATGGGTTGTGTACTATTATAGAGCAGCTTTATAATTGTAAATACTATTTTTATTATTTGTTTAATTTGTATCTACAACTGTTCTGCCCCTGTGAAGTTTATTTTTGGGTATGCCGTATAGACAACTTACTATTTAAAACATCTGTATTGTTTTATAAAATTAAACCATAAATGATATTAGTTTTCGGCTTATTTCATGATGAATTAATAACAAATCTAAGGTCTAATCGAACAATATTATTGCACTAAATGAAGCATTACTGTTGACCTATCGATATTGAAACATAATAGAATAGCGTAATTGCGGTGAACCGTAAATATGTGAATATTCTATAGGAAATTGTTGCTTATAATTTTAGATGAATTTTCTGGTATTCGGAAAATCAAACTCGTATTGGTTTAATGTGAATTGAGGTAATTTCTCTATCGTAAAATCAAATTTGTTAAAGAATTTTATGTAAATAAAGCATTTTATGGTCTTACAACTATCGAATATATATCTGTTATTGCACATTACTTTTTTTTACATAAGGATATCCATACGGATACCCACCCTAGCCGGGCAGCTGAGGGTGAGTTATGTCTGACTTGCACGGACTAAAACCCCATGGTGCCTTCACTCACCTATAGGCCGGGGAGCAACAGCTGCCGACTGGCAATGCGTCTTTTTCCCGGCAGATGGTGGCCCCTCATCAGAGGCCTCTTCGCCGTCGAAGGGTCAAGATACTAGACACCTCAGGGGAGGGCGAGAGTTGTCTCCCCGACGATCGTGGAGGCCGCATCGGCACATTGCGCCTCAACCGCACGGGCCTATGCAGAATAACTGCCAGGTCGACGGACGTGCCCGCGTTCATCGCCCGTAGGCCCTTTTTATGGCGGCCTCAGGTCATTGCTGACTCTGCGCCGATTGCACATTACCTAGCAGTAGTTTGACATCGATTCAGTCGATTTTACTACCCTGGGTAACTTGACAGCAAACTTTTAGCAGCATTTTCTTTTACGTCATCGGAGGCAAATGAACATGCTGGTTACTTGGTGTTAAGCGATCACCGCCGTCCATAGACACTAGCAACATTGGGGTAATTGGAAGTGCGTTGCCTGCCAGTGTTTGGGGGCTAGAAGGAAGGGTGGAGAAGGAGAAAAGTGGAAGAGAGAGGGGAGGGAAGTGGTCCCCCGACGCTCTTACTGACCGAACAAAACGCAACACTGCAAGCATTATTACTTCACGTCAGTGCTTCTGTGGGTCGGGTGGTAATATCCCTGGCGAGTCGACCCATTCATGATGAAAGCAGTAATAGCTTGAGGGTGGCTCTACCACCCACAGGATATTAAGATTTTGTTATTTTAGACTTAAATATTTGTCCAGAAGTTATATCAAGGTAAATAACGGGGATATTACTTAACCAATATCAATTTTTAACAGTACGTTATGTATATTCATGCTTATAATAGCGTTACTATTTAGGGTATCGAATTACCATATAAATGTTATTCTTTTAAATCTATTTTTCAGAACTCGAATGAGTTGTCTTCCATAATATTTTACCATAAAATATAATAACTTTTTATACCCTTACTAAATTATTTTCACCGAAGAAAAGTTACTTGAACAAAAGAAAATTTCAATTTTCCACTCGCTGGTCAAGATTTATGAATGTTACAGAATTTCAAATGGAATAATGTTTTCAGTTCCATAAGAAGGAAAATAATAAGTAATCATCTCCTAACACGTAACTCATTCCCGATTTTATTATCTTATTTTTTTAAAACGCCTCTTCCGATAACAAAGATTGAAATTCAGTCCTTCGTGTTATTTATTATTCCGATCTGTATAACTTGCCCTATCTGTGATCCTGTGGGATATGATTGAGAATTAGGAACTCTGAGGTTATTATCAACTAGCGGATCCAGCAGACGTTGTTCTGCCCTGATTATAAAAAATCCTTGACAAATGATATATTAAAACCTTCCTCATGAATCACTTTATCGAGTGATGAAAACCGCATGATAATCCGTTTAGTGGTTTTTTAGTTTATCGCGAACAGACAGACAGAAAGACGTTGTTGACTTTGTTTTATACTATGTAATGATTATATCTACCCTTTTACCATTCATGACTTCATATTAAAAAATAACACGTATTTATAACTAATGTGGTACCGAGTTATCTGTATCATTCCTATTTAGAACTGCGTTCAGTTGTTATTACCCATGTGGAAGAATTAAGGAAGAATTAAATGTGCAATAAAACGAATTAAAAATATTCTGCATTTGGATAGTGTATTTGAAATACATAGGCTGAAATTATACAATAATGTGGAAGACAATGCGAATTGAAATGTGTATAGAGATTAGACATTTTTGCAGCTTTCACCTTTAGATTTTTAACTTTAGTCGTTACACAGTCTGTTGACGAAATACCCAGTAAAACACTACAAGTTTTGTCATAATGTCGATAACATTTAGATTATAAATAGTGTACCTTTGTCCCCACAACATAGTAAGGGCCATGCATATTATAATAACGGCTACACATGTTGTATCGTATGGGCTATAACCTTAAACGATAACCTTTTTCCCACCATAAAATTGCCTGAAGCACCAAAGTTTATGATATGCGCATTCCATAATTTCCCATACATAAGTATATATAGCTTCAAATATTTACCCAAAAGCCTTTTAGTTATTTTTATAGGTCATTTCTTTTCGACGTTATTTTAAAGATCTCTCTATAGATGGAAAATTTTACTTTGAACAGTGATTGCCTATGATACCACACCACACAAGGTTGGTGTCCTATGTAACAGTAACGTTTTATACAGAATTCCTTTAAGCTCACCTAAGTGCGCTGAAATCAATGCAATATTTTTAAAAATAAAAGCGTGTTAAACTGCCTTTTGTGTGTAATTTATTTATATAAAAAAGAGTTTTGCCATAATGTGCGTCATATAAAATCTATTGAATAGATTTCGATCATTTTTTTTTAAGCTAGACACTGGATGTTTATTTAAAATTAAGATATTACAGTGCCTTCGTTTAACATAAAGTTATTTAAGTGTCAAGAAACTACAACTTTGTAAGCACTATGCGTTCAACAATGCATTCTTTTTAACCTGGAGATCTGGTGGTAGGAAAAGGAAAGTAAACGGAAAAAATTGTTTACAAAGAAATTTTGTAACCAAAATAGTTTTATATTTCTTACCTCTTAACATGAAATATATTGTTCAGATAATAAACAATGCAGATAAAGTCACGGCTATCAGGTAGGGGCGTATACATTATAAAATTATTATTTCTTCCTTAAAAACTGTGAAATGATGTCCAATCGTATCGTTCCGTAAATATATGTTGGTATTTGTAAACGTTTTTCTATTAGATTTACCAGGTTGTTCATTTAAAGACAAATTCACTTAGGATCTCGTTTCCAGCTTACCGTGAATACCTTGAATCTTTCGTTTGAAGTGGCCTAACAAGGGTTAAGGGTATTTTTACCGGGCCTATTTGTAAAGAAAGAGGCTTTGTGATATGAAAATAAGATTTACCTGCAGAGGGTTGACTAAAGTAAAATAGGAATATTGTGTAAAATAGGACATTATACTTATAATAGCTGTACTTCTAGATCTTCACACGTTTCCTATACAGTAGTTTATTTTATTTATATATGAATTTATCTTATGGTATTTTACAAAATTTTCTTGTTAATTTGTGTACCTTGCAAATCGAAGGTTCATATACATTTTGTTTTGTATAAAAATTCACATAATCATCTGAACAATTTTTGAGTTAATATTAAGTTATATATACGTTAAGTTTAATTAATTTAAGTTCTGCTGCGTTACAATATTGCCACTGCTAGGTTAGTCTACTGCGCTTTCTTCTATAGCTTATTTACTCGTGGTATTTTGTTGTTGAGGACAACAGTTGAAGTGGACATCATATTCCCACTACAAAACGGGCAGTTCCAGCACTTTATAATACGGGGCCTCTCATATCATTAAAGACTCTTTCAGGAATTCGCTGTTTAAAATCTGCACTCTCAATATATCTATATATTAATACATGAAGCAAAATTTTTGTACCCTTTTTTAACGTATTTCCCATTTTTCCACCTACATTCAGCAATGATATCATAATATATACCTATTATTGTAGTGTTTATTATTTTTTATAGTGAACTCACCTCAAATGATGATAAAAAAATGAGCCAAATAATAACTAATAAGAATTTTGATTTATAAAATTTATAAAAGTAATCCATGACTTAGATCTCTGCTGTTACAATGTTGCAATTCAACCTCATGTAGTAACAAAAAATAATTTATTTTCAAAAGCTAATGGTAGTATTAAAAACATCTTTATCTTGGATTCACCATTTGATTGTATTGTGCATCCATTACTTTTCCAAACGTCATGATACTGGGCATATCACTATTTCTCATAATGGACAGACTACATATAATTCAATATCACCCAGAAATACCAACCACCCATGGTGTCATGTAAAATTAATTGAAAATTGTGTCATTGGTTGCGATTAATTTCTTTATTTTCGTAAAGTTACATTTACTTAGAATTTAAAAGCTTTACCACGTGATTTTTGTTTCAAATTTATAATTAATTTCAATTTTCATTTACACATAGATTTTTTTATGTTTATATAATTAAAGATCATGGCAAATGGCAAATAACTGAGTAGCCATGATAAAAACCTTTGATTATAGAAGTATAATACCCTTTGACAAAACAACCCTAATAAAGTTCAAACTTTAAAAAAGCAAATAACCATGGTCGAATGTCGACTACTGGGCGCCCACTAGTTATTGATAATCTAATGTATGTCCGCAAAAACTTAAGCTGGATTTCTGTAGGTGGTAGAGCCACGTTGGAGCTATTGCTAGCTTCAACATGAATGAGTCGGCTCGTCCGGGGTAGTACCACCCTTTCACAAAAAACCGACTTGAAGTAACAGTGCTGGCGTTGTTGCGTTTCGTTCGGTCAGTGAGAGCCCCGGAAGCTCACCTCCCCTCACCTTCCCCCTCTCCTTTTCCCTTCTCTTCCCCTCTCCCCTAACACAGGTTGGCAATGCACTTGCGACTCTCCGGGTGTTGCAAGTGTTCATGGACGGTGGTGATCACTTAACATTAGGTGTAGTAACCTCTTCGTTTGTCTCCTATGATATAAAAAATAGTTATAGACCAACATAATTAGAATATTAGAAACAATAACAAACTGGTCACTCCAGGTTCACTAAGACCAGTAACAGTTTTTTAGGTAATAGCGTTAGGTCTTATAACAAAAGCCCAAAGCACATTACCGATATGCCAGATAGTAAGTTCAAGTAATATGTCAAGCGGGTTTTAATACAAATAACCTATCATAGGGTGGATCAATTATGTAAACGATGGTGACGTCTGGAAATGACGCTCCTCTCTAAGCGTTCACTAGAAACGAATGTAACATCTATGATTTGTAAAAATACGAGTGTGTATCATGAAAAGAAAAACCAGATCGAGTTTTTCGCCGGTTCTTCTGGATGACTGGTTAATTTTTGATGTTGACAAACAAACAGACAGACAAAGGATATCAATATAAAGTACACGAATCGAGCCACTGGATACTGAAATCACGTTTGCGACCATTATGTATATTATTTATTCACGGAATTAAATAAATGGCTCCTTTTTGGATGAAAACTAGGGATTTTTTGACTTTTAAATAGCGTTAGGCTTATTTGCAGTAAAATTAATATTTCGAGAGACCTGGAGACTTACAAAAGTACTTTTGAAAAGATTATACGTACAGGCGGTCTGTTTGTAAATAGATATGGCTAAATATTTTAAAGGATCGTTCATGTTATACCTACCTATAATAATTTAAGGGTTTATATTATAATGGAAATGGAAGATATTATTAACTGGATGTGCTGTCGGTTTTCTACGTGTTTATTTTTGTTTGATAATTTATTTAAACTCTATATTTAACTTGTCGATTCCCGCCTGCTTTTTCTATACTTTAATCGTCCTATTACAAAACTAAGTTAAATACACGTTCAACCATTGTTTATAAAATTTTGATCACAAAATACTATCTTTACCCTTGTTTTAAGACAGATACCGCCGATTATATTATATACTAGTTTCTGCCCGCGACATCGTCCGCACAGAATAGTTACTATGGGCTAACGTTAAAAAAAAATTGAATTTTTTCTTATTGGTGCTCCGCTCCTATTGGTCTTAGCGATATCGAAGCTACTACTAAGATACTAAGCCTATATATAACCTTTCTCGATAAATGGGTTATCTAACACTCAAATATTTTTTTATCAGATCAGTAGTTTCTGAGATTAGCGCCTTCAAGTAAACAAAGTAGATACGGCCGCCTAAAATTATTATTTAAAAAATATTTTTCGTTAAATAATAAAACAATTTTCCTTAAAACGAAACCGTGGGTTCCAACTAGTGCCATATATATTTTATACACTCACCGACACAATTAAATTCTCTAATTTCAATACACGATTCACTGGAGTTCCTACTATTTTAAATAGTTCCACGCATACAAATGTTAAATGAATACCAAAGTTTTATAAAATAAACAGTGTATGTTCGGAAAACATAAAGTTAATAGTGTATCATACTTAAACAATGTAAGGCGGAAGAGAACTCTTAGAAAAAGAGTGTCGAGGGACCTTCCACTGGCTATGAAGGAAATGCCTCGAGAGTGCCTCTTGAAATTGTGTGAAAAATCTTTGTAACTTAAAAGAACTTGAAGTGAATACACGTAATATATACAAGTAAGTTATTTGGAGACCGAAAGTAAGTAAGTTTATGAAAGGTAAATTTAAAAATATGGTGTTATTACAACCGTGTTCTTAGAAAAAAAACTTAAGAGATTTAATGTTATAAATACATATTCATATCTACGTGTTACAACCTATATTGTTGTTACGATTTTGTAGTGCAAGCTTCTTTAGTCGTGTTAAGCCATTTTTGGTACGGGAATAGCTCGTGGATTCGTGTTACCAATGACCTTGACATGCTCCTAACGCGTAACCGACTACCTCGACATGCTCGTCACGTACTACGATAGTTGAAGTGAAAACTTCTTTACTTGTAGATGGTAGAGTCATGCTTATGCTGTAACTGGTTTCAGCATGAATGGGTCGGCTCGTGTGGTGTAGTACCACCGTCTCACAGAAAAGCGACATGAAATAATAGTGCTTGCATTATTGCGTTTCATTCGGTCAGTGAGAGCGCCGAAGGCCCTACTCCCCTTCCCCTCCCATCCCCTCTCCCTTTCCCTGTGCCTCTAAACACAGACTGGCAACGCAATTGCAACTCCCCTGAAGTTGCTGGTATCTATGAACGGTGGTGATCACTTAACATCAGGTGAGCCGCCAATCCGTTTGCCTCCTATATGATATAAAAAACAGCGTTGAATGATTTTTGGTTGGGATAAAGCTTATAAATTCGCATCACCGATTGACTCGACATGCTTGTGACGAATTGCGCTTGTTAAAGTAGTGTGGGTAATGTTCATTCTAATTAATTTAATGTATTGCTGATGTATTCTATGTTAAAAAAATAGCTTTATGTACTTCTCTTCTATATAAACTCTAACTAGTCAAAATTTCACGTTCATCTGTTCGCGCAAATCGCTTAAAAAGAGGTACAAAGTTTCCGCTTCACGTATATACAATACATAGATTAGTTTTGGATCTGTAACAAACATTACTTCAATATATATTTAAAATATTCTTTATTTTTCCCGTACCTACATGGTGGTGGGATGTTAATCCAGCAACGATTGACGACATATTTAAAGGAATTAGAATCATCGTAACATATAATATACCTAGATTTCGCAGAGATTTCCATTTTTATATTTGAATAGGTCGATAACTGAATACATCATTAAATATGGCCGTCAAAAAATCACGCTTCATTGTTCCGCATTATATTCACGAATCGTAACGCTAATGATTGATATTTGCAATGAGAATCGAACTCATGAATAACTAACGAATTGTATCTACACAATCAATAGAACCGTCTCAATTATGTACGGATACTTGGAAGCTTAATATATCTCCTCTGTTTGAGAGGATTTTGTAAAGACATATTTATCTTAGTTCAAATTGGCGTTCAGACGTCGAGTAAGTTGCTTTATTTAACACCATCTATACATACAGGCTGAATGTTTAGACAGTAGCAATATTTATGGAGGACATTCTGCACTCGATTCTCGACCGTAGTCCGGTGAAGCTGTTAAGACCTTGCTGGGTCAATAGCGTAATCATTTCGAAAAAAAAAATCGATTTTCGTTCTAAAACAATAAAAAAATAAGTGCTTAATATATGACCTTATTATTTAGAAAAATACAAAATATCTACACAATCCTCTACGCGTTTATTAAAGCACAGTGTCAATAAGCGTCGAGTGATTTCACTTTCACTTGAAAGGGAACGTGGGAATGGTAGGAACAAAACAATAGGGCTTTATTATCCGTTTTATAATAGAAAGTCATTTACGCCGGGTCGCCCATTGTAGCTTTTGGCACCGGTCGTTGCACTTAGATTGTCATGGTTGTTTATTGGCATCAGTTTTAATATTATCATTTTATTCGTTAAATGTGATCATGAAGTGTCATATAATACCAAGAAAACTGCGAGTGTTTAACCTTTCACCTGGTATAATAAGAATGCAAATCTAACGTGCCTGAACTTTTTAGATTTTTATGAAGAAAATTGTTCAGGTCTAAGAATAATAAAATACATCTCAATCATTTTTAGAAACGTTTGCATTTCTGTGTGTCTGTGTTTTTGTTTCCACACGCATCATTGCTAATATACTGCGTTCACAATAAAACCTTACCAAGAAGATCATAAAGCATATTCTCTAGTAACATTAAGACTTTGTTTCATTAAAATTAATTGACTTTATCAATAATTTTGTAATTTTAATGACGACGTCACTTAAGTACGAGAAATAAGTAGATAAGTAAATGGACTTAATGCATTCAGATGGTTTAATAAATCACTGTCTTTTGCATTAAGTTTCACATAGACGAAATCGTGGACACAACTAATTCAAAATGTAAATAAATGTGCTCCCTGTTTTAATTTAGTTTTAAATTACAGTTCATTCAGTTGATGAGCTGAAACAGATTATGTGTTTCGGAAGTGACCCGTAAAGTATGACAATAACAATGAATTGCGCAGTAGTATTTCCCTGACAGTTCGCCTCAAACCACCTTCGTCCCTCAAACCTCGCACTAAGTCACGCGGCCCGTCCGAACCATTCATTGTTCGTTCCAACGCAGTTTCTGACCTATACTTTTAATAGTATGTTCTTCTACTATATTAAAAGCCATAGTATGATATCAGATACATTATAACTTCAATTAATAATTAAGTATCACCTAAGTGACGTCTGAGCCGTTATACTTCAAATTCAGTTAAATCTAATTCTAATCGTTCATATACCATGTTTCATTGTTTAAGTTACGTAGGTTGTAGAGCCACGTTGAAGCTACTACTGGTTTCAGCATGAATGGGTACTACTCCCGGTACAACCACCCGACCAACAGAAACACCGACGTGAAGTAACAATGATCGCATTGTTGCTTTTCGTTCGGTCAGTGAGAGCACCTGAGACCCACCTTCTCAACACTCTCTTTTCCTCCTCCCTCCCCACGTTTTTTCCCCAAACTCAGGCTGGCAACGCATTTGCAACTCCCCTGGTGGTGCTAGTGTCTACGGACGGCGGCGATCACTGAATATCAGTTGAGCCGCCTGTTCGTTTGGCTTCTATAATACTGATTTAAAACAATAGGATTTTCAGTCTTTATACACCGAGGACAAATTTCAAATTTTGCCGTTAACAAGGTTTTCAATTTTTTTTTATGATCTTCATATTCTCCATGAACAAAATTTGAAGATTTTGAAAAATAACGTAAAATATTAGGAAGGACTAAAATTGGATTTAGTTTATTTTGAAATGTTACGACTCACCTATGGGTTGTTTGACTTTTAAATAATTCATTACAAATTATGAAGACTGGGTTATCAATAACAATGAATGCTCAATAAAATTTTCAGTTACAAAGCGCTGGTCCTGTTCATTCTTATTTGTTTTTTTAGCCTTCGCCCGCAGCTTCACTCGGATTAATATAGCTCTTATCAATAAAATCGGGATACCACTGGATCCACATTTTCTGTACTTCGGGCATCATGTAGATTTATTCATGTCTGTTAGTCGAGTTGTTATACCGTGCAACCGAGCTGACGATATTTTTCTATTCCACGGAAACAGGAAGTACTTCCTTTTTGTGATGAAAACTATCTTATTTTTATACCCCTGACAATATGTTTGTAAAATGTCATGATAATTGGATGAGCAATAAGGCGTATGCGCATTTATAATTCTAGTTAGAATTATAATACTTGAAATATTCTTTACAATACCTACTAGTTTTTCACGTTTTGGATTCACATCCGTAGATTTAAGGAGCTGTATATCTCTCTCTTCTTCCTCTTGGGATCATATGTCCCCAAATTGTGGGGGTAGAGGTCAGACACGATGCTACTCCATTTAGTTCTGTCTTCACGTTTCATTTCACTCCAAGTAAGCCCAATCTTCGTAGACTCTGCGAGTATAGATCTTCTCTAGGTTTGTCTAAGTCGATCATGTATCCGCCTGCCTTGGCAATTCTTGTTCAATGCTTGATTAGGGATATGGTTGTCATCCATTTGCAAAGTGTAGCTGATCCAGGTCTGTGTAAAGACTTCTCTTTTATTTTAATAAATCTATTTTTTTCTTTTTTATGCTCTTAAGAGTTGAATATCAAGGATTTCCTTCTTACAATTTCTAAAATATAATGTTAACATTAGCCTGCTGCTTCCAAGATTACCTCATACATCTGAAAGTGCTTTGTGTAGAGCCGAAAGAGAATTGACGATCGCAGGTCTCATCTGAAAAATGTTTTTATTTATTTTTAATTTTGGTTTTAACTTTTACTATTTGCAACTACATAAAGAGCGTAACTACGAGTTCAGAAGTTTTTTTTATCTCTAATTAGCCGATCGAGCGAACTTTGTACCTCCTTGGAATAAATAAAAGTTGACTTATCTTATTCAATGAATTCAATTCAGTTAATTATTATGATAAAATGAATTAAGTTCAATAAATATATAAATAAAATAAAAAGTCTTTTAATCACATTGAAATGAATGTAGACAGTCGATTATGCCATGCAAAATTTTATATATGAAAGTAAGGTCGATTAGTTAAGGATGATGCACAAATATCTTTTGTAAAGATTCAATTCATCCTTGATGTTTTATTATACAGAGGGTATCATACTAAACCACCGTATTCTAGCATATTTTTGGCATAGGTATTAAATAATATAGTTTTAGTTTTGTGACTTTGAAGACTACAGTTTTTTATAACAAACCCCAATGAATTATTGTAGTACAGTTCTTTATTTTGTTATGTCTGCGTTTATACGTTTATTTGAAGTTTTTGCTTTGTTATTTCAAAGCGATATAGAATTGTCAGAGTAGTCAAACCACATGTGAGGCAACATGCACGGTATATTGTTTCGCTACAAACACAAATACTATAGTTCGTTGTATAAATATGGCGCTTAAACAAATATAAAATGTTTGTCAGCGTATAGTTTGTGTTCGAACAAGTTTTACCGAAATCTAGTATGGATTGCAATTTGTTTTTTTTTTCTATTTATGTTGGACTTTCAATAACAACTGAGTTTCTTTAAAAAATCAAAAATGTTTCTTTATATTTAAGCAAATGAATAGAAATTAATATGAAGACTTGGAAGATCAGAACAATTTCTTAATTAATTGTACTGATAATTATATAAAAATGACATTGGCGAATTCATATACTACTTAGTGTCCTTATTTGTAGGTAGTAGAGCCTGACTGAAGCTATTATTGGTTTAAGCATGAATGGGTCGGTTCATCCGGGATAGCACCACCCTCTCACAGAAAACCGACGTGAAGTAACAGAGCTTGCATTCTCGCATGTTCGTTTTATTACTAACGATTCCGTTATTGAAACAAAATTCCTATTTAAGTGGATTCACAAATAAACTAAAACCGGATAAGTGTATACATTGTGCGGAATTTTCAAGTAGCCTTTACGTTCTGATATCCGCCGTTGTGGCTCGATACCATGCGATGAACTCAAAGCAAGAGCGGTACTTAATTAAAAACTATCGAAAATAAAGTGAATACTTTTAAAATAATTCGTTGTTTCCATTTTTTAATCCGGCTAAGAGCTATGTTCTATTTTTTACTATCACTCTCAACGCAGTTCGGTGTGCATTCAATAAAACATGAATTTCATCGTATGATCAACTCGCCCTCAACTTCCGATAACTCAAGCCGTACTACACGGCCCACTTGCATTATTACCTCGTTAGTAATTGCTCCGTTCCTAAAGGTTGTAGCGCAATGTTATTTAGCCAACAACTTCTTCAATAAATAGGCTTTAACATGTTAAAGTCTCCCTTATATAGTTTTAGAGATTAGCGTATACAAACAAATAAATCAAAGACTTTTTTGGCGGGACCTCGTAATGTCATATAGTGGATTTTATATTTTATTCATAATTTTGTGTTATTTGACGTTATATTTTGTTATATTGGTGGTGTTTTACCTAATATACTTTGGTTATTATGCATAGGTAAAGTGGATGGGAAAGAAAACCACAAAACATGCATTCTGACTTACCATAGAAACTCCCTGGAAAGGTTTACCAAGACGGACATAACCTTGTTAGTTACTTGACGATGACAGTAATAATCTACTCGAAGATTGGTTACCAAAAATAATATAAACAAAGAAATCAAAACAAACAATATATTCGTTATGAATTATTAGTAATATAATAGTTAGAGACAAATCAAAGTAAGTTTTCAAAACATCAACTGGTGAGGAACGTCTATGCAAAATACAACATGATATATTGATACAATAGCGAGGTAAGTTGCAAAAGCAAATGTAGTTCCTACTACATTCGTTCCTCCAATTACCTGACAACGTTCCGAATCTGTATAGCATCTGTGTATCACGTGCACATAAACGAAGTGCCTTCCCTAACACGCAGTTTTTGTTTTCACATGTCGCGATAAAGTTTTGATATATTGTGTACACGTTTCACCGCTAAGAAAAGGAAAATTTTCGCACCTATTTGTACGATATTTCTCTCCTGGATAATAATCGTATCAAGAGTGCGGAAATGCGAACATTTAACTGTCAGAAAAACGCGAAACGTTGACGAGAAGTGGCCAATAAGAGAGGAAAGGGGTAAGGGATAAGTGCTGACAACTTAAAACTAAATGAAGTCACCACCCATCGTAGTGTGTTCAAGCAATTGAAGCGAAAATATTACATAAGAATTAGCGTTACCGGCGGACGTTGTCCTGCCTTGATAAAAAAATCCTAAAATTCAACTAGCAGCGCCACCTATCGTGTCCAATTGTGAATCTAAGCTATTCTTGAATCCACTCCTAACAATGCCATTAAAATCTGCCCAGCCGTTTAGGAGAAGTTCGGTCACATACACGCAGACAAAAGAATTATGTATACCAAGCGGCTGTTAGTCGCCAGTAACCTTTTTACAGGATAATCATTAGTCATCTAAATTAAACGCAGTTTATAGCTTTTAAAATTATTATATTTATAAGGTCCAGCTGGTTGGCGTGTGGTAAGACACTTTTTTTTTAAACAAGTTTTTTTTTTTATAGCTGCACGACAAAGTGTCTGTGCTATGCCTGGTGGTAAGCATAGTACAATCCAAAAACAGCGGCAACCACCGAGAGACAGATTATCCATCACTGGTCGCCGCTGTCATGCCGGCCTGTGTAAATGTCTCTTCACGTTACGCTTGAAGGACCCCATGTCATAGGAAGGAGGGAACACACTGGCCGGGAGATTGTTCCACAGTTTCACGGTGCGGCAAAGATATGACGATGCGAACTTTTACTAGAATACATTGTGTCTACACTTGGTCCTGTCTCGGATCACTTGTTTTATCACTAGTAAATTATGTTGAGTCAGATCTGTATTCCGGTATCTGGTTGCGTTGCGATCACCATACATATAGTAAAAAATCCGTAATTTTGTTTCATTCTCTCGTATTTTAGGATTCACCACTTTATATCCAGCACTAAGGAGCTTACAGATCGGCTTAACGATGTAGACTCCCGTTGAATCGTAGATATTTAGGTGGTTCTCCTTAGTTTGGATTGTATTATGCCTATCATCTGATATAAAGATGTCCCTATAAAAAATGATAATAGTGCTGTCACCGTCTAACCTTGTACAATTTCTGCCACTCTTAGAATTACTCATTTATTCTACAAATTTAAGACCGTAGTTCGGAAATCACGCAAAAAGTACTTGATAGATTTCAATATTTTTTTTTATCTGCCATTTGCTTTGACACTTACTCCGTATGTAAAAAATATCATGATATTTTAATTTGATATTTTGGGAAAAAGTTGGGCAAGCGGTTTCGTGCTTATGTTTTTTCCTTTGTACATAAAATACATTGTTAAGGTAATAAGCGACGCAGATGGAGTCGCGGCTATTATTGAGTTTTTAAAAGGGTTTGTTCAAATTAAATCGTTAAAAATGCACTAAAATTCTCACCGTAAGTAATAAAATCTGATCGCTCTTCGCAGTGATAAGAAAACAAAATATAAACAACGATAAAAGTTGTTAAATAAAAAAAAAACCTAAGTAAAAAGAACAGTTAAAACTACTGTTGTCAACTGAAAATCTAAGAACTAATAAATTACTTCCAAACGGCTCTCTCATTAACGGATGGATGGAAGTTTCAACACTTGTTACTGTCGACGAGTTAGACCCTAATAAAATTTGTGTTAGACTGTCGAAAAAGGGTACGATGAAAAGTTTTGTTGTTAAAACCAAGATTAATTGAGTTCTTGGATGTTACATTAACGTAAATTATACATTACGGTGTGATATAAGTGTAAAGACTTTTACGATTTGCAAAACTAGTTATGCTGTGGTCTTATCCGCATTATATTTGGATGTCAGTTTCTTAACTACCGCTTTTGTTTATTCTTGTTTTTGCTTCGTGTATTTGCTTACAGCATGCTAGATTGCTTGATGTGATTTGATTACTGAAAGCTTAGCTCCGTAGCGTTGTATTTTATATATCCTAGACTGGGTTGTACGACGCAAAAATATTTTTTATAATATATGGCATATATTTCAGTGAATAGTTTGTCTCGTGACGACGTGACGTTTGAATATTCAAACTGATCAGCTTTGTAAGTACTAACTGACGCAAGGTTCACCAACCTGTATGTAGTTGTTGATATAATATAATATAGACCTTTGGAAATGTTCAAGAACATTTAAAAAAAAAGCAAAATGTTTCAAAAATATTTTAATTTAAATTCGTTCAAAAATACATGGAAATAAAAAAAAGGAACAGGTAATTGTGTATAGGAGTATACTTATAAACTAATATTATTACCTGTTATAAAAATAATGTCTGTCTCTCTCTGTCTCCTCGAAAGAGTGCTTACAATTCGATAACTGTTCTACATTATTCTTTTTTTACGCATATTGCTTGTATATATCCCTCAGACACAAGCTCACTTTGTATAAGACGTGTATCCATCCCGTGATGACATATAGCTGCCCCGTTTTTGCGCATATGTCCAAAGATAACTTTGATAAGCTGCAGGTTCTCCAAAATTGTGTTTTACGTAAAGTGACCGGTGCCCAGTGGTACATCCGGAGAGTCGATCTCCATAGAGACCTAGAGATCCCTTCTATCTGGGCATACGTAAAATCACTTACGATTAGTTATTTTGAAAAAGCCGCGAATAACCCCAGTCCGTTAGTGGTATCCACCGCACAATACGAACCCGTACCAAACGCTGCGCGTCATAGAAGACGGCCGCGACATATTTTTATCGACCCTCCTGATGAAATAACGGAAGTGAACAATCAGTATCAGCCTGTCTCTCCAAACAGAGCGTGCTCACGCCCATGCCTGCGTAACCACAGATCACGCTGCCGTGGTCTGGGGGTAGATTTCGCTCCCGTACACCTGATTAGGCCTCCCTCGGTAGCGGCTCAAGTCTGGGTTCGATCCCTCGGCAGGGAGCCCTTGAGTGCGTTACTTGCGCGATACAGTGACACAAAAATTTGCATCACTGCTACAACATTATACGATCACCCCCACACACGTGCACGCCTATACGCTTACACATGGAAGTGGAAGGGTTTTATTTTTTTCCCTTATCGAACTAAAAAAAAACTCTAATTTTCCGATAATAAATATATGGAGGGGTTGTTGAGACGTGCATGCTTGGTACACATATGCGTCTCAACAACTCATACATATATGAATGGTTAGCTAGGTTAGCTGAGATAGGCCGCGAGTTTTCATGTAATATGCAACAGCCAAGCCGAGGTGTGCCGTGCACCCTTGAGCTAGTTGCCCAAATAAATTCGGCTGAGTGCCTTAAGCGCTCGCCCTTGTAGTTCGGTGAAGCTGTTAAGATCTTGCTAGGTCAATAGCGTAGTTAGTTCGAGATAAAAAAAAATAAATGTATATATTTTGTTTCATTAGGTATTATAAGGAATAAATTATATGGTTAACAAGAAATAAATTGACACAAATTACTGTAACTGAGTTAGCTTGCAATACTCTATCTAAAACATTAGAGATTTATCGATAAAATTCAGTAAAAAATTGTTTAGAAATAACCAAAAGTAATTATCGAATTTTAAAAATATATATTCAAATTTAATATCATAATCACACTGATCACTTTTAAGTGACAAGACAAAGTAAAACGGTTAATGAATGTGACATGCAAAATATTATTTTTAATCGAATTAAATCACAATTAAGTATGTAAATCCTTTGGACTATAATTTGGTAAGATTAAATTAGTTTAGGTAATAAACATCTGAACAAAATGGAACTGCAATAAATATTTTAACATAAACTAAATTAAAAAAAAAATGTATATTATGTCACATCTGTCTTACATGGAGAGAACCCAGATCACTACTAACGAATACTCATTCCTTTATTTACATTTGAAATATAAAATGTTTTTCACTCAATATTTAAATTTCAATTATGGTTTCAATTTATAGCATCTTCTCTTACCTATCACATCCATCAAAATGCCAATTAAGGCTTTGCTTCTTTATACTTTATCAACGTTTTGAGTTGTAATTTATCAAAAATTCAAAGGATAAATATATATTTTGTAACAAAAATTATACAAGTAATAATCGTCAGAATGTATTACTCCATGAGTCTATACAATATTTTTTAGTATTGAATTTTTCATAGTATATATATTAGTATGACAATTTTATTGATTTGATTTTTTATTGCTTTTTTATACAGTAAACGTGCTTCAGTTTCAAATATGTGGCTATTGATTTGATTCACTTTATCTATTCATCATAATAAAATGATTGGTAGAGAACATATTTAATGAGTAACTACTTTCTTATTTATACCAAATTTTGAACATTGCAGGTACATTCAGTTCACATTGAATGACATAAACGGGAATACCATCATATGCTTTTGTAAAACGTAGATATGCTTTATTAAACCATCCGGTTAAGCCCTTGTTAACCAAGTCAGCGAGGTGTTAAGGGGTCTTGTATGTTATCAAACTTCGTGTTTCGACTGTGAAATATTTAGTATAGAAATTGTGGAGTTTTTATGTACAAAGTGTAAATACTTATATAAGTTTTTAGCATTTCCTTTATAAATTAGTGATTAGTAGTTTCTGCATACGATGTCGCCCGCGTTAATGAAAGTTGGACTTTCGAGAACAGTTCTTTCTTTTTATAAAAGGCATTTTTTCCCTTTTCTGCACTTCTGAGAATGCCTATGCAAAATTTTATGATTTTTGGTTCGGTAGTTAATGCGTTAAAGGCAGTGGTGGATTTGCAGGCCAAGTAGTAAGTACCAGCCACCACTTTTTCATATTGAGTACATAATGAATATAGTTTTTTGACAACTTTTGTATAAGTATCAGTTGATAGTACTATGAAGAACAGTAGTAATTTATACGCTTTTAGTATCCTTACTGCAGTTTTAAATGTGAACACCTAATATTGTGTAACAGTGCGTTTGTTTAACCTACGAACGCACGAGCGAGTGTTTTTAAGGATCGCGCGTATAATATATTCTTCCTAAATCGCTTATATATATGTATCAAATAACTTAAATGTAAATTTTATATGAACGAAATAATTACTTCACATTACATTATCTTTATTTTATTTATAAATAATAAAAAAGTGATTTAGGAAAATTATTGTTAACGATGCGGTGCAGTGCAGCCCACCATAATTTGCGCGAGCCTTTAGAATATTTACATACTTTGATTTATTTCTAGTTGTCATCAGTGAATTTTTTGTCACGATTGGCTGCCCCTAGGTCCGGGCCTTCTAAACCTTAGGGCGAATCCCCCACTGGTTAAAGGGATCTCAATCAATATGCTCATCTTTCACATATTTCATACTTCATCTATCTACCTAAACGTAATAAAGCAACAATGTTGTTGTTTGAGTATGATTTAAAGGATATGATTATATATGAGACTAGCTGACCCGTGCAACTTCGTCTGCACTAAATTGGTTATCACTGGTTTCAATTGTATTTTTAAACGCGAAAAACTTAATAAAACTGGTACCCGATTGCAACCACAACTACCGCTTCCAACTGTGAATCCAAACTATCCACGTACTCACTCAAACATATACCCAGATTATATGTGATTTTTTTTTAATTAGCCTCGAACCCATTCGTAGCATCATCTTCCAGGTTCAATTAAGATAAAAACTAACCTACATAAGACTAAATAAATGTCTCTACAATTTACTTTATCATAACTATCTGCACTTGTATTAAAACCTTTTTATACTTCATTGTATTGAAGAAAAATATATGAACACCGCGTCGAAGCGTCAAACATCGCGCCGAAGCGTCAACTGTCACTTGCTTGTAACTACTGTCTAAGAGTTAGAAATGGTTGCGAAAACAAATTTTAAATATATTTCCAATATATTTTTATAAATAATCTCTGTAACACTCACAACATAGTGTCTATTACCTTTTCGTAATTTATCTATAATGATATGTTTCTATTGTAGATTATTCTACGTTGTTACACTGAATATTTGGCATTAAATTCATAACGTGTATTTGTCACACTTGATATTGGCGAAATTGCCTACACAGGCAGAGGTCATACCGGAAAGAATCAATCAAGCCAGTTTTATACATTATATTCATCCGACGTAGGTCCGAGCTATCTGGCTGCCGGTAAACGTTGCGTTTATTTGTGCATATCGTACCTTTGCTGACAAAAATATTGATTTTGAAATAATTTTAGGATGTTTATTTTTGACTAACTTTGAAACGTTATTAAAATGGAATTATTATTGAAAGATATTTTCAGTACAAATATTATTTTACTGACTAATCCACTTATTTACTCAATATTTAGACCGATTTATTGCTATAAAAATAATATGTGTATAGAATAACTTCGCTATAGCTACAGTTTAGTGCAGTACTGGCTGCACGATAAAGATAGCGATAATTGGAGCAGCGTATGTTATCGACGCATATATTTAAGATGGCGTCAGTCCTAAGTTTACGTTTACATTTACGTTTATCGTTGTTTCGTTGTATATGATGAAATCTTAATATCAATCATGTTTAATAAAATGAAATTTGCTCTTTGCTATGGAAAAAAATAATTGGTTTGAAATTAATCATTTTATTTACAAAATATATCAGCGGGCGTATGATTGTTTATAAAAAAATTTGTCTGACTGTGATAAATTCATGTTTTTAAATGCGTTTAAAAGTTACTAAAAAAATGTTCCTAAACTTATTCATAAATCAAAATTAATTAAATCAAAATGCTCATTAAAAATACGTTAACCAGCTACCAGGTGTCCTAAATTATGTCTATTGATATATTGATAATTTGTATAGGTGGTAGTGCCACTTGTAACTGGTTTCAGCATGAATGGGTTGTCTCGTTCGGGCTAATACCACCCTCTCACAGAAAACTGACATGAAATAACATTGCTTGCGTTGTAGTGTTTCTTTCGGTTAGTGAGAGCGCCGGAGACCTACCTCTCTTCCCCTTTCCTCCTTTCTCTTCCCTTACCCCTCCCCCATATACAGGTTGGCAACTCACTTGCGACACCCCTGGTGTTACTAGTGTATATAGACGGTGGTGGTCACTTAACATCACGTGACCCACCAGTTCGTTTTCCTCCTATGATACAAAAAAATATGTATTAATATATTAAAGAACCACGTATTCTAAAATTCTTGTTCTTCCAACGTAGCCGGCTCTTGTACTAAGGTGTCGCAAAAAAGTCTAGTTACGTTAACTACAAATTTTTATTTTTCGTTATCATGGAGAACCTCTTGCGTTTTATGGTACAAAAAGTATCCTGGATGTAGCCTTGTAATATCAGTTATCACTATGTCAAGTTTCGTCAAGATTGGTTCAGTACTTTCAGAGTGATGCGTGTTCATAGGGACAGACAGACAGACAGACAAAAATTGTAAAAAGATTATTTTTGGCTTCTATATCGATAACATAGTTGATTAAAATTTTCAAAAAATATTTAATGTACAGATTTCGACTTGTTACAGTTTTATTATAGTAATAGATGAGGTTAGTGTTCTCTAAATATAGCAACAAGAGATAGTTAAATATACCTACTGAGTCCGCTTTACACATGTTCTGCTGTTTGATATATTATGCTTGAGAATTTATAATAAAGAACATTTTACTGTTTGTTACCATATATAAATATCTTGGATCTAGGTGTTTTTCGTGTTCTTCAATTATATGTTTGTAAATGCTTCCTGATGTAGGACCCCAAGCAACATAGGGGAGCTATATCCAAAAAAAAAATACAACGAAAATTAAACCGCAGCCAAATTTGAATGATCTAATTTTTAACATTGTTTATACTTTCTAATTTTGTATGTTTGGTCATAAATCGTTTTTTGATATTAAATGACAGTGTGGAATGATCCACATACATACATACATATGATACACTAAATGTAAAAGAGAACTGGCCGTCAAGCGCAGTTGCTGAAAACATCAATAGTATGCTTGGTTAGGTTTTTGGGGCTCGAAACTGTGCATAATGAAACTGTTGAAACCACTCGTTAATACGAATGTGTTTAGATATTACATAAAAGAAACGTTATTAATTCAATTGAGTCAAAGATGCCATCATGATATCGCAATCATGTAATCATCGCCATAATAAAAAATTTGGTTACTCATAAAGCATGCTGTCATCAAAGTAAAAACAAAGTTTTGTGGTGCGGTAATTCACACGTACTCTTCGGCGCATTTATCTAAATATATAAAAACTCAGTATCTCTGTCGCTGTCTTTGTAGATTTAGTTATCTTAAAACATTTAAACGGGAGCTTAGGCTTTAGTTAAATCATTTTTGATAAATATTACGTGAGTAATATATCTTTAACCCTTTATTCAATAATCACTTTAGGCTTAATATATATATGTATATATATAAAAACTCAGTGTCATGATGTTTATCTACGATGAACTCCGAAACGACTCAGCCGGCCTTCAAGAAAGTTGGCATTATGTATTATTTGGTCCAACTTGAAAGATAGAATAATTTATATTTTGATTAATGGTCTCAATATTTTTAAATTACAATTTAAATAATTGTCAATGTTGGCTATTTTTATTAATAGTAAGTTTCATCAGTCTCGAACAGATGGCGCTTTAACGTAGTCTGATGACAGAAAACTGTACGACCCCTTGTTATAATTAGCTCTTAGATGGCGCCACATTTTAATTTTGAATTTCTTTTTCAACTGCGGTTTATTTTACGGTGCGTGCATTTTATTTAATGCGACGTGTAATAATCGTGCCCCAGCTAGTATATAAATATTAATCAATTGCCGAATGTATATAAGGGCATTACTTTGGTGCAAGTATACCTATTTAGTTAATTCTTTATTTGTTGTATTTATAATGGTCAGGACAAAGTTTATATGAGAGAAAATGTTTGAAAAATCATAAGAAAAAATGACAACTTGAGTGAAAATTCTCCATATTAATATGTAAATAAGACGGAAAGTACAAGGCAGATATTTAAACATTTTGACAGAATCGAGAGATTAACGTTCGTTTGTTAAGCTGTCATTTTATGTAATTACATGCTAATATGCTAATATACATGCTAACGGGTATATTTGATAGCATTTTCTACGTTAGTAGGTACATCCGTGCGAAATTGGGGCGAGCAGCTAGTGTTTAATACATACGTTCTTTATAATGCAAGTGAGGTTTTTAATTTCAAAACAAGAAGATTTAATTAAAGGTGTGAAAATTTTTAACGATATCGTCATGTTTGTTGTGATTTGTTTTTTATTTTGTTTTATGTTATAAGAGGCAAAGTCTGTCACCTGGTTTTAAGTGATCACCGTCGTCCATAGTCACTAACAACACTAGAGAAGTCGCAAGTGCGTTGCCAGCCTGTGTTTGAGGGGAGGAGGGTTTAGGGGCGAGAGGGAGGGGTTGTGGTCTTCCGGCTCTCTCACTGACCGAACGAAACGCAACAATGGAAGCAGTGTTACTTCACGTGGGTTTTCTGTGAGAGGGTGGTAGTACCTCGTACGAACCGAACCATTCATGCTGAAGTCAGTCATAGCATCAGTGTGGCACTACCACATACAAAAATATAATTTTTCTATTATTTTTATATTCATACCTCCTTACCAAACAAATTGAAGCGATAATGGTTTAGTTGGTAGCATGTTCGGATACCGCATAGATGGATATAGGTTTGAATCCTTACAACTAAGGCGGAGCTTTTCGGTGAAGAAAAAATCGTTTTGAGACCATAGCATGGTGATGGAGCATTTTCTATGTCCGCCTAGTAGCACTATGGTCAACTTGAAAATCTGTCGCCGATCACCTATTTGTGTATTGCGGAAGATGCACTTAAGATCCCTCTCTAGGTTTATCGTGTTTGCCATACTTGATCCCCATAGTCATTTAACATTAGATGAGATTGTAGTGAAAGTAATGATGTTATAACTAGAAAATATCACTAAGTGAAACGCTAACCTTTTAAAATATTGGCGGGCCCGGCAGACGATATCTATATAAAAAAAATCTTGACATATTGTATACCTAAACCTTCCTTGTGAATCACTTTGTCTATCGCTGTAAAAAGTACAAAATCCGCTCAGCAGTTTTTGAATTTACCGCGAATAGACAAACAGACACGTGGCAGAAAACTTTGTTAAACGTCCAAATAACTTTCGAATTGTACGTCACTTTTTTGTTAGAACATATAATGAGTATAGCGGGCTATCCTCAGAAGATAGATTTATGACCCTCATAGACTTCTTTGTAGATCTATAAAAGGGAAATATCCCAGCATACATTGTTTTGTTATATCTCACAAGGATATATTATTATTATTATTTTATAACCTTGAAAAATAATACATCTAAACCTTCTTCATTAACCACTTTATCGATTGGTGAAAACAGTATAAAAATCTTTTCAGTAATTTGTGAGTTTATCGCGAACAGACCGGCAGACGTGGCGGAGGATTTTGTTTTATACGGTGTAATAATTATTTATACTATTATTATATCATATATCATATTTAACTAACGCTTAGAAGTGGGACGTAAACAATAGTAAGAGAAAAAAATAATAAAACATGTTTCAATGATTTTATTCACTCTACTAAGAGATTACGTCTTCTATTATTCTCAAACGATGAAAGAATTTTCTCGAACGAGACTGTCAAATACTTCAGTTGAATGCTTAAGGTGCGAATAGCCTGAAACAGTAATTACTTGGGAAATTTTCCTACGCCCTTTCCCTTTACCGTAGTCCACAGTCGAGATTTTCATTTGAAGGCAGAGAACAGTTCCGTATATCTTACAAAAAAGAAATGTCTTTCAAGCCCGTTTATTTCTTTATTCATTATATATATTTCAAGTTAACTTTTGACGATGATTCTGCTCTTATTAGGAAATCTTAGAGATTAGGATTATATTTGACAATGGTGATTTTAAAGTTTATCCAGTTTTAATTATTGGAAGATGTTGAACTCTCAAAGAACCATGTAAGAACTAACAAATGACAAAGGTTGTGATAGCTCTTACGCTTTGAACGAGTTGTTATGAGGCTAATTCCATCATAGTAGGGATTTTTGAGCAATTAACACTATAACCTCTTTGTTGGGTTATTTACTATTTAAATTGTAAAATGGTTGTATAAAAGTTAAATCACAAAATCTTTAAGAATACCACACCGTTAAAGTTATATACAGAGTTCTGTTTTCTATTCATAATACCTACGCCATTACAAAAGTCACATATATTTCAAACAAGCTGTGCCCGCGACTCCGTCCGCGTGTAACTTTATGTAAAAAAACAGTGGTAAAATGATCTGAATGTATTAAGTTTATTTATTCATCAATAGCCTATTACGAAATGATGTATTTATTTGAAATCGAGAAATATATTTATTGGGGAAGCCACTAGTCAATACTTCTGTCCGTGCTATTGACTATATCGGGAGAGTTACTAATGACCTGAAACATCATTGGTTGGAGTTATTGGTTGTTTATTTATCTTGGTACTACTTAGCCCGTTCTGTGACGCCATTGGTTGGAAGTATCGGCTGTTCAATGTTCATGTAACTTGATTATTATTGGCTGTGAGCTTGCTCTGGATGCCTTTTAAGGCGACCGACAACTGGATACGGGGCATTCTATCTAAGACATTTGGGATAATCACATCTACGGATATTTCGAAACTACCTTCAATTCTCTATTAGCTAACTTTTAATTCGATTGTTCTTTATGGATTCATAGTTAAATCATGATGTCACTATGAATGACGTCATACTTTAACATGGACGTCATTTTATCTCTGCTCCGACATATTATTTGACCTATTGTTAACATCCTAGTTTGATTTTATTACAATAGACCGTTGCTTCGGACGTCATAAATCTCAGTTTTAAGATTAATCATACAGCTATTCTCGGTTTCCTGGTCAATTATTTCTCAGTTAATTGCGTGTGACATCTTATCCGTTGCCAGAATTCAGACGAAAGGCGTATTATTCTTGAGTGGCCGTTATTTATGTTGGACGTCTTCGCCAATAACTGTAGTTAGGTACTATGAAAATTAGAATAAAAGTCACAAATGACGTGAACCTTTTTTTTCGAATTAAGTATGCCATTTATTTATTTTAGGTGATAGAGCTACGCTGAATTATACCTCGTTTCAGCATGAATGGGTCGCCTCGCCCGGGGTAGTATCACGCTCTCACAGAAAACCTGAAGTAACAGTGTTTGCATTGTTGCGTTTCCTTCGGTCAGTCAGAGCGTCGGAGACCTATCTCCTCTTCCTCCCTCCAACCCACACTCCTCCCTCCTCCAAACCAAGGATGGCAACGCACTTGCGACTCCCCTGGTGTTGCTAGTGTCTATGGACGGTGGTTGTCACTTAACATCAGGTGGCCCACCAGTTCGTTGGCCTCCTATGACATAAAAGAAAAACTTTAAATGTGATAACTTTGATAACCTGCTGATCAACGAACGAGGCAATGGCGATAGTGGGGTGGTAGGGTTTTACAGCCCGATTGGGTCACAACCACCATGTAGATGGCGAAAAAGCCCGTCATAGTGACTCGCTTTTGCACGTCGCGTTTCGGGATCAGCCTGTGCATATCCAGTACCAGGTGACTTTCGTCATTATGGCCGGCATGACAGCGGCGACCGACGATGGATGATCTGTCTCTCTGTGGTCGCCACTGTTTTTGGATTGTACTATACTTACCATCAGGTATAGTGTAGTCACTTTGTCGTGCTACAATAAAAAAAAAAAAAAATGATAACCGCATTGAACAATTTTTGGTAGGAGAAAAACTTATGAGTTCGTACGACATGCTCGTAATGTATTGGTACTTGTGTCAGACAAGGTACGCGTAGTAGTGGCCTGTGTAAATGTAGTATTGATATTTTGTATTGAAATTGTGCAGCAAACGTATGCATATGTATGATTAATTGCTAAACTGTATAAAATGTATATTAGTAAACGGAGTGACAATAACTGTGAAGACTAGACTAATGTTAATACTTTCAAATGATGGAATGTAAATAATGAATCAGACTGTATTTCATATCAATATTCAAAAAAGATAATAGTTTTTTCATTGTATTGATTTTTTTCTTCTGTCGGCAGTGTAACGGAATCGTAAATATGTGGTAAGGGTCACAATATACCATAATTTCCGGAGCACTTTTCGTCGTACAAGGATTTCTTTTATCTACAAAAAGATCAAAACTCATGTGCCAAGACCTCGAAATAATAAGCGTTCTATTAAAGTAATACGAATTTTTATGTTTATCTCCAACAGCTTTTCGCTTGCAGCTTCTTTCACATACGTTATAAGATTATGATACTCTTTACGAATAAACATGTCGATAGAAAGTTAAAGTATTACTATCTGATGTTGAAGTCACCAGCGTTCGGAACAGTCTCTAGGAAAAACCATCAATATCTATACATATAATAAAAATGAAGCGTCTGTATGTAATATCAAAATAAAAAAAATGACCGATTGGGTATGAAAGTGTACAAGCTTCGTATAACAAAAATGCAATTTTTAAAATTTTAGCCTACCTGTTACCCATGACTTTATCTGTACGAAATTTAGCTAGATTTCAACTCATTTTTTAATTTTAATTAGAGACATAATTATCAACTTATTGATTATAATTCATCATAATTATTGGTAACTTCGAAGATAAACGGAGACTCCGTTATCCTAATAAGATCATACACGTATAACGTAAAGAGTTTCATAATACAATTTCTTTATTTTTTTATGGTCACAAAATCTCAATAACAATAGAAATGTATATTAGATGTAATGTAAAAGTAAATCTTTATGATAAGATTTTAAGTTATGGTTTCATTAGTTCCTTACACAGTGTAAGAGTGCAATAAAGTTAGTTATATGGTGGGTTAAAATTCCAAATATGTTACTGATGGTAAACCTCATTAGGCACGCTGTTAGTATTTATGTATCTAATGTATACATTACATGTTACTGTAAGTGCTGTGCGTGTCGTTTTTACAATTGTTTTTAAAGAGCATTTCTATAATTATACATAGTAACAAAACTGTATAGTTATTCAATACAATAAAAAAAAAACGCGTGCGGAGCTGTAGGTACAGCTAGTATATAATAAGAATGTAAATCGAAAGTGTCTATACTTTTTCGATTTTCGCGAAAAAAAAATTGCGGGTGTCTAGAAGTAAGTAATAGAAAACATTCCAATCATTTTTAGAAATGTTTGTCTGTCTGTTTGTATGACTACGTACCATTGCAAAGCACTGAGTTCAAAATAAAACCTCACCAAGAAAATCATAAAGCATATCCTCAGAAGTAACTATTTTTTTGTTTCATTAAAGTTGATCTACTCTATTGAAAGTTATTGTAATTTGAATGACGAATGGAGTTAAGTACGAGAGAAGAATAGTAATAAATACATTTCATTACAAAAGAAGTATATTATTGCATATGATAATATCTAAGACATATTAGACGATGAACAATATTTAATTAATTACTTTTTTACACAAATAATAATAATAGCATAAATGAATTTCATGGTTACATAACGAATGAGCTTAGCAGCCAAGTATAGCTAAAACAGTCCATAGATGGCGCTAAATTGAAATATTTTGAGGCATTAAAAGTTGTACATTAAATACATAATATTAACACTACATATGAGTCTTTGGCGGGATATCAGTCTATGTAGTGGATTTTATATTTTGTTCATAATCTTGTGTTATTTAGCTCTATATTTTATAAATTTGGTGGTGTTTTACGTAATATAGTTAGTTTATTGTGCATAAGTAAAGTGAATGGCATATAATACCACGAAGCATGAAATTCTGAGATGCCACAAAAACTCCCTGGAAGGTTCTAACAAGGGATCCACCATCTTGTTAGAATATTGATTCATACGACGCTAAATATTGAAGTGATTACAAGACGCTTGTAATATTATTGACTACGCGACAATGGCAGTAATAATCAGAAAGATTGATAGCCAAAATAATAAAAAAAACACTTACACATATGCAAGTTTTTTATACGTCATGTTTACTTTTTCTCTCAAATAGCAATTAATATTAATATAAATTGATTTCATTAGATAATAAGAAAATAAAATATAAGATGGCGCTAAACATATTATATTAATAGTTTGAAAGGTTACTCTTATGTTTATTTATTGCGTTTTTTTTATTTGGTTACTGTATCTTACCATTATAAAATTAAATTGAGGCACATATGATAATATTATTTCTATCGTTGTTTTTATGCGTGTCACGTTATAAAGATGGTATCTGATATATTTTTGAAATAAAATGATTACCTATTCATATTCAATTTATTTATTTGGATACTCAATACATATAATAAAAATGTAAATCTAATGTGTCTGTAATTTTTAGATTTTCGTGAAAAAAATTGTTGCAGGTTTCTGGGAATAATTAATAAAATATATTTAAATCATTTTTAGGTTTATTATGCGTACGGCTGAATAAAATATCCATCTGATATTGCTATTTCAAGAATCATTTTGATTGATTACTCTATGTGTTGATGCGAAGTTTAATTGATGTGGAACAATGCAGTGGCCAAAAACATGTTATCATTTAGCACCACTTGGGGAGCACGTGCAGAGGAGAGAGGTACACTGTCTGCGGACGCAAGTCACACCAATTGTGTATTAAATAATGCGTTTTTTTTTCGCAATGAAAACGCTGTTGACCTGTAGAGGACTTTACAGCTTCACCGAACTATTGAGGCGAGCGCTGAAGGTACTCAGCCGATTTGGGATGCTTGGGCGACTAACTCAAGGGTGCACGGCACACCTAGGCTTGGGCTGTCGCCTGTTTTGTGCAAAAATCGCGAACTATCTGAGCTAACCTAAGCTAAGCTAACTAGATATACGTATATGAGTTATTGAAAGATGCATGTGTACCAAGCATGCGTGCCTCAACAACTCCTATATGTATTTTGTGTAGGAAAAAATCGTCTAAACAATATAGGATAGGATAGGGAAAAATAAGGGTAGAACTCTTTGTCGTTTATTTCTCTGAAAAAGAAAAACAACGTGTAAGTGTGTAAACGTGCACGTGAGTATAGGTGATGTGTATGATGTTGTAGCAGTGATATACGGTTTTGTATCACTGAATCGCGTGAGCAGCGTACTCAAGGGATCCACGCCGAGGGAACGGACCTAGGCTTGAGCCGAAGTCGAGGGGGGCTTAATCTGGTATTTTTATGGTAGGTTTATGGTAAATAAAGAGCGTTTCGTCCATCTAAACTAATATTATAAAGCTGAAATGTTTATTTACTTAAACGTGCTAATCTTACGAAGTACCGATCCAAATTGAAAAATATTTTCAGTGTTAGATAGCCCATTTATCGAGGAAGGCCATAGGTACATATTGTCACATTAAGACCAATGAGATAGCGAAGAACTAATGAAGAATGTTTCAAAATCGGAGTTAACGTACGTATTGTTTAAAAATATTTTACCTTCTACTTAAACGAATCGAGATCGATTGCCGAATGTATGTAAGCATGGCTTCGGAACAGCTAGAAGTATTTGACTAATTCTTACTTGCTGCGTTTCTAATCGTCAGGACAAGGTTTGTACAAAAGCAAATATTTCAGTAATGGAGAATTCTTAGTTTACATATTCTCCACTTAACAAGAGAGAGAGGGAAAGTAGTAAAGGGAAGATTTCATCCCAGTAACTTCGCTGCGAAGCCGAAGTAGTCAGCAGGTTTTAAATATAAAAATCTGGTCATACTAAATTTCTTCATTTCATCTTAAATCTGATCATCTCTTTCTTGCATCACTTCAGAATCCATAAAACAGCGAAGTATTAGGACTAAATGTGGATTTGCTTTTATATCTTTGAGCAGTAAATTATTACTACATGAGGAAATCCGATCTCCGAAATTGCCTATCAAACCGTGTTGTATTAGCTTCAATTGGTTGATCATCGATTTTAAGGTCATTGGATCGTACCGTCCGCTTGACTCGATGGGCCTCGATCGAATTGTGACGGGGAATATTGTCAATCTCGTCGATATAATTCCAGAAGCGGAATTTGCAATAATTGCTGTATTTATATATTTGTATGTTGATACAATCTCATGCCTGCGACTTTGTCTTCGCTATAAATCGTTTCTTTCTTCAAGGAAACTTGTTTTATCTAGATTAATTATAGATTATCTTTATTCATATATCTCTTTTATCTATTTCAACTTCTGTCTGTTAATCATTTGTATTACTGCTTATGTAAAAGTCTATATCATTGGACTTAGACTTAGCGTAAATAACACTTTAACCTGGCCTTTATGTAACGTAAATATCATACTATAATCGATTCACTTATTTTGGAGATTATTACGGAAGAAAGCAAATCTTTAATTTATATTTGTAGATTCAAGAGACATTATTTCTACACAAAAGAGATCGATTAAATTCAGTAATTATCTATTCCGTTAATATTTACTTGTGAGGAATTTAGTTCTATAGTAATTAAGTGTGATTCATATTGACTGTTCGGAGTTACACCGAACTGCTCTTTAGGTATTATACATAATATTTGCACCGTGTGCACTTTTATTAGTAAGACAATTTATTTGTATTAGTTCAGTTTGCAATCAACCACGAACGGCTCACCACCACTGTTCCCCATTTACCATTCGTGGCTGATTACTATAAACATTTTTTATATACTATTGGTGACAAACGAACATGCGGGACACCTGATTGTAAGTGATCACCCCTGCTTATAGATACCTGCGACACGAGAAGAATCACAGATGCGTTGCCGACCCTTAAGAAAGGAGTAGGCTCGTTTCTTGAAAGATGATAAACTGTAATAGTCCAGGAACACTGCCGCTGGGAGTTCGTTCCAGAGAATTGACGTACTTGGGAAAAATGAACTTGAGAACCGCACAGTGGAGGAAGTCCAACCATCGAGATGGTACTGATATTTATTCCACTAAACCATTTACCAATGAAAACATTTCTTTCTTAACTGCGGATCTGTTTAAGTTGTGAAATAACTTGTTTTAGGGTTCTACCCGCTTTTAAGCTCGGTTGTTACCCTTAAGACCTTCAATGCATCTTATTTCAAATATCTGACATGCCACTATTATGTAGGGTGTTTAGAAAACGGGAACATTGTCTTCTGAAGATGCTATTAAAAATAACAGAAAACAAACTAGAAATTTAGAGAATACAAATTCTATGATCTCAAATATTTCTTTCAGTTTCTTTAATACAGGTTTTTTCATTTATTTACTATAACAAAAATATTCATTTCTTTATTAGTTTGCAAATATATAATAGTTGCAAACAAATATTGCTTGCTATACACCAATAGTTATTTCCGTACCAAGTGTTGACGTCACGGTTACACAAAATTACAAAATCACGCGTTTTGTAATATTACTACACTAGCTCCCTTCCTGCGACATCGCTCGTATTATTTAATTTCTTTATTTTTCGGAACCGTGCACTTTTTCTGGAGACCTTTTTATTCAGTCCCTGATTAATATAAACAAAATACATAGTTAAAATGTAACGACAAATCAATATTCAGAATAACGAAGTCGTGGGTACAAGAAAGTTTAAAAAATATTTTATGTTGTGCGCTATTTAATGAAAATTGTTTTTATTTCATACTATCTAAAACTTGCGAATTTAAATATTTTAAAATAAATTAGAAATAGAGAAAACTCTGTTTAAATATAATGTCGATTTAAGTCAGTGCCAGATGGCGAGTTGCCTAAGATATTCCTATCGTCTAGGTCAAAAGGCAGTGTTACTTAACCTAAATATTAATTCATGTTCTTACCTGAAGGATCTAGAAATATTTACTAAGAGTTTCTCTATAGGAGTGTACATATTTTAAAAAAATCTTTATATGTATATCATAATAGGTCTTGACCTATGAAATTGCCGTTCTGCAGTACTGGCCATTTCAAATCAAAATAATTTTTGTTTAGCTAAAAATTCTAATTTCAAATTAATTTTATTTTAAAAACATGAAATGCCTTTTCCAAAAGTAGTCATTTGTTTATTGATTAGTGTTACATTTTCATCGCATTTCAATCGTTTTGTCGTCATGGACACGTTAAAAATTCGAGTAATTATAGAATATGAGCACTGTCGTGGCAGCAACGCGGCACAAGCCGCACGCAACATCAACGACGTTTACGGAGCTAACACTACAAACCAACGCACCACCTGTTATTGGTTTGCTCGCTTCCGTTCTGGGAATTTCGACTTGGATAATGAACCTCGCGGTCGTCCGAAGACTGGTCGACAATGACGAATTAAAGGCGATTGTGGAAGCTGATGATACACAATCTACGGCTGAATTAGCAGTAGCTTTCGACATTAGCGTCAAAACAATATGGTCCATTTGTGTCAAATTGGCAAGGTAAAAAAGCTTGAACTCAATGATCGCCAGCGCGAAGTACGCGTCAAGACGTGCCTTGTACTGCTCAACAGACACACAAATGAAGGAATTTTGAACCGCATTGTTACCTGCGTTGAAAAATGGATTCTGTTTGATAACCACAAGCACTCAGCAAGCTAGTTGGATCCTAGTTCAGTACCTAAACAATGCACTAAACGAAAACTTACCCCTAGTAAAGTGACGGTCACTGTTTGGTGGTCTAGCGCTGGTGTGATTCATCACAGCTTCTTACTAAACAGTGTCAGCATTACGGCAGATGTGTACTGTGAAGAACTCAACACAATGATGGAGAAGCTGGCACATCTCCAACCAGCATTGGTCAATCGCTCATCTCCGCTGCTCCTGCACGACAACGCGTGACCTCATACTGCACAACAGACGGTCTCCAAGTTGCAAGAACTGGGGTTGGAAGTTCTCCGTCATCCACCCTACTCACCAGACCTACCGCCTACAGACTACTACTTTTTCCAGAATTTGGATAACTCTTTGGCGGGAAAAAAAATCAATACCCTAGAGGTATTACAAAATGCCTTTGAAGAATTTGTTGCCTTCCGTCCAGCTGAATTCTTTAAGAAGGGCATCAATACTGCGGCACTGCGTTAGCAAAGATGCATTGATTGCATGGGTGATTACTTCGATTAATAGAAATAGAAAATACATAAAAAAAATCTTTTCAATGTTTTCATACAAAACGGCAATTTCATAGGTAAAGACCTAATTAATACATATCATATAAAAAATGTTGCGTATTTTTTTTTCAAATATATTATTATTTGCATTAAAATGTTCATGACTCTCATGGTGCTGGAATGACGTCACGTAAGTCAATACAGCACTACTTTTCTTTGGTATACATATACAAACATACAGATCTCAAAACAATATATGTAAGCTATGACGTCATACGCTATATAAGTGTTTATTTTCACGTAATACTAGATTTCGTTTTGTATATTATAAATAGATTTTAAACATATAAATACAAATTATATAATAATCATTCATTTGTATATTATGAACTATAAATAAAAAAAAAATTAAATTAAATAACTTTGCAATTAGTTATTACAGTCCTTTTATTATATACTAGCTGTTACCCGCGGCTTCGCATGCGTTTTTTTTAATATATTAAATAGATGTAAAATTGTGTTTATATGTGTAAAATTACAGAAATACTCTCGCAAAAATGTCTGTAAGTACGACACTGGCTTAAGAATACATAATAACTACATATATTGACAACTTCAGAATTAGCAGTATGGATTAATTCCTTTGACTATCTTATTGGATGAATATTATTACTACTAAACTTTTTGCATAGCAACACAAAATAAACTTTAGAAATGTTTGCGATATAAACGTACCACGTATAATTAAAAATTGGAAACAAAAATAACGTAGAATAAACTGTTTGCATAGGAACACAATATAAACCATGAAAATATTTGCGAGAGAATGTTATCGCGTTATCATGGCAACGCATATAGTACTGATATTAACACGCAGCGGAAGCTTCCAAAATAACCCGATTTTGAGACATTCTTCATTAGTGCTCCGCTCCTATTGGTTTTAACGTGATGATATGTATAGCCTATAGCCATCCTCGATAAGTGATCTATCTAACACTGAAAAAAATTTTCAAATCGGACCGGTAGTTCTTGAGATTATAGCGTTCAACCAAACAAACAAACTCTTCAGCTTTATATATTAGTATAGATTATTTTAACCTTTGTAATTCTTAATATAACACTAGCACAATGTCTAACATAATTTCATTTTAGTATGTTTTTAAGTTTTATTTAAATCACTATAAGTATATATACCCACTGTATATTACCTCATTAATCGATAAATGGATGGAGTTGTGAACAGCTAACTCGGGCATAGGCAACTAAAGCGACTTAATACATCGGCAAGCCAGATATGACGACAATCTCGGAATATAACGGAATCAATTAATTTGCTTTGGAATTATATCGAAGTGCTCATAACAAGCAATTTATAGTAATAATCTAAATATTAAATTGCATTAATATGATTTTACGTCTGTTACAAATAAATATTAAGGAAAATATAGTCCTCGTTAAACATTTGGCCACTCTGATACTAGCTTTATATTTTGCCTTGCGCGTAGTACAGACAAGAGGTTATTTACAAAACAAACTATATCGTTATAGGAAAATTATAGGAATTTGAGATTGCCTTTGATCTTTTTGATAGGTAGTAAAACTGCATGCTTTTCTGGATTCTGCATAAATGGGTTGGCTCGCCCGGGTAGTACCAACCGACCCACAGAAAGACCCACGTGATATAACAGTGCTTGCATAGTTGCGTTTTGTTCGATCAGTGAGAGCGCCTGAGGTCCACCTTTCCTGACCATCCCCTCCCCAATAAAGGCTAGCAACGCACTTGCGACTCCCCTGGTGTTGCAAGTGTCTATGGACAGTGGTTATTCACTTAACATCAGGCTACAATACATCCATACATATCCATAGCTGATTTGAACAAGGGAAAATTTCGAATCTACGTCTATAGACGTGCTACTTGGACGTGTTAACTATTGGGCCATCATTAGTTCGAATAAATGCACTAGTTTTTTCCCTGTAACGGTAAATATCTATATTGTATGGAGTATCCGTAATCAATTACCACTTAGTTCAATATCTGCGATCTTGGGTAACGTAGTTTCATAAACATAATAGCGTATTCATCAAGTAATTATTTACTATACGACAATCAGTGTCCATTAACTTGGGGTTCACAAGAACTCGTGTGTGACCTTAGTGTACCTGCGTGACCTGAGTGGTAGTCTTAGAGGTTTTAAGGATGTAATAACAATCCAATGGCCGCAGGTTCAAAGCCCGGCACGTTCCAACAAATTTTACGGAATTCACATACGTTTACTTATCTACATTGGTAACATTATCCGTTGACGGTGAACGAAAACATTCTGAAGAAACAGGTTTGAAATGAATGAAACAGAAAATGTCTAAGTAATATTCCAGTAGTGCCATCGTATGTAGGAAGATACAGAACTATGGATTTGCCTTACTTTGAAATCGCAAATAGGTCGTGGACTTACGTAATTATGATTTTAGGTACTTTCCTTCGGGAAGAGGCCTGTGGCTCTGTAGTGGATCTCTTACACGCTGATGATGATGATAACAAACTCCTTAAGCTTGGTTTGAGGAGGAAGTAATCTATAAATCTCGAACTACTTTAATCTATATATTAATACGTGAAGCAAAAACTTTGCATACCTTTTTAAATGAATTACGTGAATTTTTTTTTTCTCGAACTGACTACGCTATTGACCTAGCAAGGTCTTTACAGCTTCACCGGACTAAACTACGTGAATTAATGAACCTGAAATTTGGCATAGTTACTTAGTTACATAAGTACTTTAACGTTTATATGGCGGAGAAGTGCAGAAAGCTGTTTATTTCATATAACATGCATTAGAAGTATATTAAACTGGTTAAAATATGTACTACTCACACTACTGCTTGAAGTTGACACAACATATACACACATGTAAATAAAAAAGACATTTTGACAGCCTGACGACTTCAAAAAAGGTTGCGAAGGAGGTTACTATGCTCGATTATATGTATTTTTTAACTCTTACGTTCCAATTACCATTTTTCATCCTACATTCAACAATGATATTATAACGTATAACTATTATTATAATATTTATAACACGACTTGAACTATGGTCGAATGTCGACCAATGAGCGCCCACACGTTTAATTAAATAGACTTAAATTTTCCGTTTTAAAAACCAAAATTTAATTCGTCTTGGGGTACTTGTCCATTATAATACGACAAAAATTTATGTTAAACCATTTCACAGGATTGTTTAGTATTACTTTATAATTAAGGTATGCAAGTACATAGTAAGAGTTATGTTATAAATATAATACGGGTATGTGCGGCGAGATTAGACGGCTCCGTCGTCACCGCGTTCGAGGTCGTCCGCGAGCCCGTGCTCCGACCTACGCGACGATGCGCAAGTCAAGCGCTCCCTCGTCCGCTCCGCCTCTTGCGTCGAGCCGACGATCCACAAAAGGCCCTTCTCAGGGCCAACCAGACCGCCACCCGATGACCCCTAGCCAGCCTACGGATCCCGCCGCCCCTTCTACTTCATCGACCCCTGCTACGCCCATTAGACTCCGCACCAACGTGCCTGCCCTTCGCACGCCGACGCCGGATGCGCGTCAGCCGCTGGCCGGCGGGGCGTCCGCTGCGACGGAAGCGTACGAGAGTGATATCCTCACTCTCGCCCAGCTAATTTTAGCTGGGGCTCTGTCGCAGGGGATGCTTCGCTGGATGGCGCTGTTCCTGCGCGTCCAGGAAGTCGCCGCCGAGGGGAAACCGCCTTCCGCAACCGACGCGGCTGCGCTCGCCAGCGCAGCCCGCGGCAAGCTCGCGCCACCCGCGTATTCCGACGCGCCGAACAGCCCGCTCGGTCGAGCGCTGCGCCGAAAGCGCGGCGAACCCGATGCAGGGCCCGTGTCCGCGTCCGAACGCGCGCCATCATCGCCTGAATCACCAGATGCCCAGCCACCTCCAGAGAAGAAAGCCTGCAACAAACCAATCGCCTCACAGCCGCGCGAGAAGCCCGACACCCCAGCGAAGCAGGTGCGCGCACCCTCACCCGCCTCCACTCCGCCGCGAAAGGTTACCCGCGAGCAGCCTTCGTACGCGTCGATCGCAGCGCCACCTGCGCGCGATCCGCTCGAGAAACCGGTAACGCGCCTGCGGAACCCTAATCTGCAGCCCGTGCGCGACAGTGCTGCCGCCGCGCCGGAACTAGAATCGCCTGTCTCACCCGACGTGAAAGGCCCGCGTTATCCGCCGATAGTGATCGAGAGCTCCCACGACTGGGCTAAGCTACTCCCACAGTTGGCGGCGCGGTTGGGGCGCGGGCCCAACGTCCGCGCTTACGGGAACGGAGTCCGCTTCATCCCGGAAGACGTCGAGGAGCACCACGTGACGATCAAATTCATAGAAGAGCCCGAGGGGGCCAGCTGGTTCACCTACACCCCTCCCTCGCAGCAAGGCCTCAAAATCGCGATACGCGGCCTCCCAAGAGGTTTAAGTCCTGATGACGTCATCGGGGCCCTCCGCAAAGAAGGCTTCGTGGCAGAGTACGCCCGCGAGATCAACGGCCGACGTGGTAGACCTGGGTGCATCTACCACGCCGTGCTGAAAAGGACGCCCGGGTTGCTACCCGCGATTTATCAGACCACCTCATTAATGTGCATGCCGGCCATCCAGATTGAAGGCTGGAGGGGGGAGCGCCGACTAGCGCAGTGCTTTCGCTACCAACAGTTCAGGCACTCCTCCCTTCAATGTCACAGGAAGATCGCCTGCGTCCGGTGCGGTGGACCACACATCGCCCGGCAATGTGACCGCCCTAAGGAGGAGCCGGTGACCTGCGCCAACTGCGGGGGCGCCCACTCCGCCAACAATCGAAGAAGCTGCCCCGTCTTCAAGCGGGAGCTGAAAAATCGCCGAGCCGGGACCGCGCCCAGAACATCTGGATTCGTGAAACGCAGGCCGGCGATCGAGAGAGCCCTAGAGAGTGCGGGGGCGTCACTGATAGCCCCCGCCAACGACCCGCCCCCGAGAGGCGCTAGCGCCAAGAAAAGGCCTAGACGAAGACAAAGACGCCCACGCAAACCCGAAGCCTGCCCAACTGAGCAGGAGACGCCGCGCTCGCCATTAATCGGCCGGCAGAGCAGCATAGATGAGCCAGAAATTGAGCTCTCAGTACAAGAGGCCAGGAAACGATGCGACGAACTGGGCCGCGAAAGCTATGTCAAAAAGAAGAATGCCAAAACAAGAGAAGAGCTCGAGGCAGTGGCTGAGCACTACGCGCCACTGCTGGCAAAAGCGGTCATCGACCTGTTGGACGCCGAGGACCGCGAGAAAGACCGGGAAAATGCGAGACAAATACCGCAAACACTACCCAGGAGGGAGTGACGCAAGCCACCCTCCGAAAAACAGTGACACCCCCGTCGAAGCGGGGGGAGAGAGATGTCACGGTAAAAGGGGCATCCCTGAGACCGTTTCCCCGCACGCCCCCACAGGGTGAGCGAGAAGTACCCAACTATCGCGGCGAGATTTAATATTCACCATAATATGTAGTAGTAATCATGAGAGATAGAAATACTGTAGTACGACCAAAGTTTTTGATTTAACTATCCTTAAACATGGCTTTGACAATGCCGGCGTAATATCCGAGGGCCTTAGTGCTTTCAATCTCAATTTACATAGTTGTGAAAGTCAAGAATCTTGCTCTCGAAATTGGTACGTTACATGAAAACGACAAACTACAAGAATTTCATAAATTCTACCCCGAGAACTGTCGCACACTGATGCGGACGCGTTGTGGGGTGTTGAAAATTTAAGCTATTCGTAAACTAACTTAATACCTGACCAACTTCCATATATTTGCATTTTAATCAAATAAGCTAGTACAGAAGTTAGGGACGTTTCTGCTTGAAATTGGTATAGTCTATATACAGGTATATATGTTTTTATATATACACAAGCTGTGCCCGCGATTTCGTTCGCGTAGAACCTAATGTATAAGTACAGTGACTAAGACAATCATCTGAATGTATTAAGCCCATTTACTTATCTACTTTTCTTTCATACTTAAGTCCAGTCGTCATTAAAATTACAATAAGTTTTGATAGAGTTTACCGATTTTAATGAAACATAAATTAAGTAATTCTCAAAGATATGCTTTATGATCTATGTATGTATCTATGATCTTGTGTAGTTTTATTGTGAACTCAGTACTTTAGCAGTGATGCTTTTTCATACAAACAATCAGACATACAGACAGACAAACAACATTTCTAAAAATTATTGAAATGTATTTTATTATTTATTCCTAGGTTCTTGTAACAGTTTTTTTTTTCACGAAAATCGAAAAATTACCAATAGATATAATAATACATACTGGTGGGTGCCCAGCGGTCGATATTCGACCATAGTTAATATATTTTTTAAAGTTTGAACTTTATTAGCGTTCTTTTGTCAAAGAGTATACTTCTATAATCAAAGGTTTTCATCATGGCTACTCAGTTATTTGCCATTTGCCGTAATATTTAATCATATAAACATAAAAAAATCTATGTGTAAATGAAAATTGAAATTAATTATAAATTGGAAACTAAAACCACGTGGTAAAGCACTCAAATTTTAAGCAAACATAACTTTACGAAAATAAAGAAAATTATCGCAACCCATGATATAATTTTCAATTAATTTTACACGACACCATGGGTGGGTGGTATTTCTGGGTGATATTGAATTAAATGTAGTCTGTTCATTATGAGAAATAGTGTTATGCCCAGTATCATCGTTTGGAAAAGTAATGGATGCACAATACAATCAAATGATGAATCCAAGACAAAGATGTTTTTAATACTACCATTAGCTTTTGAAAATAAATTATTTTTTGTTGCTACATGAGGTTGAATTGCAACATTGTAACCGCGGAGATCTAAATCATGGATTACTTTTATAAATTTTATAAATCAAAATTCTTATTAGTTATGATTTGGCTCATTTTTTTATCATCATTTGAAGTGAGTTCACTATAATAAATAATAAACATTACAATAATAGGTATATATTATAATATCATTGCTGAATGTAGGTGGAAAAATGGTAATTGGAACGTAAGAGTTAAAAAATACACACTGTCGAGCATAGCAACCTCCTTCGCAATATTTTTGAAGTTCGTTATTGCCGGTTGTCAAAATGTCTTTTTTATTTACGTAAATGTGTGTATATTTTGTGTTAATTTCAAGCATTAATGTGAGTAATGCATATTTTAATTAATTTAGTGTACTTCTAATGCATTTTATATAAAACTAGCTGTTACTCGCGGCTTCGCACGTATTTTTTTAAATATATTAAATAAATGTAAAATTGTGAATAGATAAGTAAATTACAAAAATACTCTCTCAAAAATATGTGTAAGTACGACACGCACATCATATATTGTAATAGGTAACACGTACATTTGGGGCGATCACAATAGATCACTACTGGTCGCAGTGATACAGGACCATTAAAGGCCTGCATAGCCACATTCTCCAGAATAAAAAAAAAACACGTACATTATATATACTAACAGAGTGTCGAATGGGATGGGATGTATCATCAGCCACATACCTGGAACTTTAAACTACTATATACTATCCTCAGTGCTCACTTATACTATATAAGAAAGTATTAAAAATATTCAGTTATATATTATCGAACAATATGTGTTAAATCTTGTGTTATATAGATATAATCCGTTCTCGGATCGGTCTTGTGAGCCACCTACGAAAGTGCCGCCACAATGCTACTTGAATCTAGAGATGAAAAGGCCTATAACTAACTAACTATAGATATAATATGCCCATATTTTCGATATAATTAAGTTATTGATATACGTTGCTATAATTTAAATCTCATAGAAACATTTGAATTTCAATTATATTTATTTTTGGAGTCCAGTACAGCGCACGTCTCACGCACATGTTTACAGTGAACAACATATTCTTGATCAATTTCACATGGGTGGATGCGGGGGTAACAGTTCATCACTACATAATGTAAAACAAAGTCCTCTACCACGTCTCTCAATATGTCGGTAAATATCGCAATAAGATCAAAAACTACAGAACAATATACAAAATGATTCTTGGACAAGGTTTACGTATAGTTTGTCTTATTATCAGGGAGGGCAACGTCTGCTGAACCCGCTAGCTTAAAATAAAACAGCTAATTAGTTAGTTATTTGCCCGTAAAATTCTCGTTCAAATAGGTCCAGCCATTTCAGAGATTATCTTGAGATTATATTGAGATAATCTTGTCTTACTTGACTCTATATTGTGTTAAATTGGTGGCGTTGTATGCAATATGGTTCGTTTATTGTGCATAAGTGAAATAAATAAAAAAAAATACCACGGAGCATGAATTCTGTGGTCTTGAAAATTAAGAAGATAAAAATTTACGAAATATTATTATATAGAGGATTTGGCGCTTATACCTTTTCAGCAACTTGGACATAAAAGAAAACTGGCTAAAGAATACATAATAACTACTTATATTGACAACTTCAGAATTGGCAATATGGATTAATTCCATCGCCTGTCTTATTGAATGAATATTATTACTACTAAACTTTTTGAATAACAACACAAAATAAACTTTGGAAATGTTTGCGAAATACACGTACCACGTATAATCAAAAAATGGAAACAAAACTAACGTAAAATAAACTTTTTGAATACGAACACAAAATAAACCCTAAAAATATTTGCGAGAGAATGTTATCATGTTACTATGGCAACGCATATATACCTAATACTGACGGTAACACGCAGCGGAAGCTCTCAAAATAGTCCGATTTTGAGACATTACTCATTAGTGCTCCGTACGTATTGGTTTTAACATGATGATATGTCATATCCTATAGCCATTTCCGATAAATGAGCTATCTAACAATGAAAGAAATTTTCAAATCGGATTGGTAGTTCTTGAGATTACCACACAAACAAACAAACTCTTCAGCTTTATACATTAGTATAGATATATAGATGTAATATACATATAATAACAATGTAAATGTAAGGGGTATGTATTTTTCAGCTTTTTGTAGAAAAAAACAGCAATTAAATCATTTTTTTTGAGACCAAAGAAATACGAAAAGCCCTGCTAAGGACCCCCCTAAAGTATATCTATGGTAATTGTCTCGCTTCTAAGACTTGTAGCATAAAATTACATAGCCTAAAATCTTCCTTAATAAATAGACTATCTTTTATTCATAGACTGGTAGGTCGAGAAATTAAGGCGTACAAACAAATAATTTCTTTTTCAACTCGATTTCTAGACAGCCAGAAATAGATATCATTTATATGTCCTGTTTTATTAGGAATCGTTGGATTTAGGCAACAGTAAGTCAAAACAGGTTTTCTTATGTGTTTTGTAGAGTATATTCAAATTATATAATACAGTTGTGTGTCGCGTATATTTTTATTTTATAAATAAAACTCACTATTTAAATATTTATTTTTTATTTTATTCTTGCTAACCAATCTAACTAGCTAACCAAGCTAACCATCACAATATGGTGGCCTCCCCTGTTAGAACTTTTTAGGGAGTTTTGCGGCATGTTAGAAATCATGATCCGTGGTATTATTGTCTATCCAGTTCACTCGTGCACAATATTTGAATTATATACGTAATATGCCATCAATATTACAAAACATAAAGTCACATAACACAACTGTAGGTGGTAGAGCCACGCTGAAGCTATTACTGGTTTCAACATGAATGGGTCGGCTCGCCCGGGGTAGTACCACCCTCTCACAGTAAACCGACGTGAAGTAATAGTGTTTGCATTGTTGCGTATCGTTCGGTCAGCGACAGCGTCAGGGGCCCACGTGCCCTCCCTTCTTCCTTCCTCCCCTTCCCTTTGTCCCTAAACACAGGCTGGCAACGCAATTGCGACTCCCCTAGTGTTTCTAGTATCTATGGATGGCGGTCATCACTTACCATCCGGGTCACCGCGTATTCGTTTGTGTCTTACGATATAAAAAAGACAAAATTATGAATAAAATATTAAAGCCACTACATGATAGAGTATGATCCCGCCAAAAACTCACTGTTTAAATATAGATAAATTCGTTCCACTTGAAATAACACAAAACATTTTACATCCATGACTATTTAAACAGCATTTAGTAAATCATATTTCAATATAATTGATTAATTATATATCCTATCTTGTTTTTTCATACGTTAACTATTTCATACACGAATTCATTTTCAGTTTTTCGTTATTTCTTTTCTTTGTCTAACACTTGCCAATATTTAGTTCATTATATAATTGAATATTTTTGTTGCTACATCTGCATCAGATTGATCTGTCACCTAAAAATTTTGACATCCAATAAAACCAAGGAGAATTAATTAATAATTATTTCAGTGGTTCCATAAATGTACAGAAGGTAAATTTTTTATATATATTATGAATTTAGATATTGTATTATTATAAAATTAACTAACAAACTGACCAATTGATTTCAAAGGGCATATAAGGCATGCAACGTCATTCATGTTAAAATTATTATGTTATTGTAAAATTAACCTGTAATTTGACCAGTAAAATTCAAAGAGCATGTAAGGTATGGAACGTAAGATGTGTTATAAATATTATAATAATAATTATATGTTCTAATATCATTGTTGAATGTAGGATGAAAAAGGGTAATTGGAACGTAAGAGTAAAAAATACACACAGTCGAGCATAGCAACCTCCTTCGCAACCTTTTTTGAAGTTCGTTCGTTATGGACGGCTGTCAAAATGTCTTTTTTATTTATATGTGTGTATATGATGTGTAAAATTCAAGCAGTAGTGTGAGTAATGTATATTTTAATTAATTTAATATACTTCTAATGCATTTTATGTAATATTAATAGCTTTCTGCACTTCTCCCCCACATAAAATTAAACTATGCCAAATTTCAAGTTCATCCGTTCACGGAAATCGGTTAAAAAGGGATACAAAGATTTTGCTTCACGTATTAATATATAGATATTGTAACTACAGTACTACAACTATCTATGTGATAAAGCATTGTAGGTCTTCAATTTAGATTATAACTTTCTATCATTGGTATTGTATTATTGTTGTTTACTGATGATATATCCACATTCGTAAATAAATAAATAAACAAAGAAATCATCTCAATAAATCTTTAAGTGCTTGCCTCCTTGTTAAAGCACTTCAATATTGCTCCAATTTAGTTTTATCTCGGTTCAAATGCTGCCTGATCCCACATGAGCCTAGGCGCTTCCCAAATTCAATTCCTTTTTCCGGCTCGGCGAGCCTCCCAACCGTTTGGTCTAAGTCCGTCGAGCCACGATGTGGCTTGACTTAAGCAATGCCACAACTTAGTTTACGACAAATAATATATAAAAATCCGCTTTTCGTGAAATGTTTATGGGGCTTAAAATGCCTAGATGAGATTCTGGTGAGTAAAATCTGCGCTTGAGAATAATTGGTAACTAAATTACAGAACTAATTTGTTCTTTATTTTACAAAATTAGAGAGAGGTCCTGATTTCAAAACACCTCCTTTTAGTTTCGTAAACGTCATACTTAAAAATTCATGGAAATTTAAAGCCCACCTACCCTCCCTCTCCCCCTCCCACTTCCCTCACTCACTATCCTCCAAAAGAAGGCTGACAACGACTTGCGACTTCCCTCAAGTTACGAGTGTCTGTGGACGGTGGTGATCACTTAACGTTAGGTGACTCACTTGTTGGTTTGCCTCCTAAGATATAAAAAAAATGATATGAATTTTGAAAGATTCAGGCTTTAAACTTAGAAAAACTGCAGGATTTTGGAAATACTAGCAGATTGATTAAGTACTGCTATATGCAGCTAGTCTTAGTAACAACCTCTATCCGTTAGTTTTTGAATTAATAAAAAAAAAAAAAACAAAAGCCACATCCGACCATAAATAATATTAAAAATAAATTACATATTCAAACTCATCTCACGTCTAAGTGCCGATAACTCATTATACAAATATCACTCCATAGATTACAAGTAATGCTTACAGCTTCCATAGATTAAACAATGATAACATTTTAGATACCAGTGTTAATTATACGACCAATTGAATTGGACTTGCAAAACGAATTACTGTCTAGTAACTTTCATGTTTACCAAGGATAACATTCACAAATGAATGATCATATTGAATTAGAGACATACTGGTTCATTTACTCAAGCAGTTTACTCGCATTGTAACTCACAGAAGTAGATTTTCTCAACTGTGAAATCTTTAGCATATTGGATAGAATCAATTCCCATTCCTAATAACTTACCTGTATTCATATTACAAAGCTCATGTTTTCCCGTCTGTTTGAATATACTTATTTCTGGATATATCGATGATTTGATTGATTTGATTGATGATTTTGATTTTGAGTGTTGAACAGAAATATATTTTTACTATATAGCGATTTAACCATAAGCTTCGATCTTTAAAAATGAAATAAATGCAAAGTCGAAGTCAGCGGGTTAGTTAAGCGAGAATAAAGTATCAATGCAGGCAGGCCGTGTATGTGGCGCGAAGCTTGTAGGTCGAAGGTAAGTTGTCCAGTTGAGAAACGAGCAATACTAAGAAAATTTGATTTATAAATGCCTATGTTACCCAGGTACCGCCTTATCCTATTCTATCCTATATAGTTTAGAGGAATTTATCCGACACAAAATACATATAGGAGCTGTTAAGGCACGCATGCTTGGTACACATGCATGTTTCAATAACTCATATACGTATACCTAGATAGTTTAGCTTAGGTTAGCTCAGATAGGTCGTGATTTTTACACAAAACTGGTGACAGCTCAAGCCAAGGTGTGCAGTGTACCCTTGAGTTAGTCGCCCAAATATCCCAAATCGGCTGATTGCCTTCAGTGCTCGCTTCAATAGTTCGGTGTAGCTGTAAAGCCCTTTCCAAGTCAACAGCATTTTCATTTTGAAAAAAAAAAAAAAAAAAACGAGGTACCATGTCATTGGGATTAGCTGTGTTATAGGCTCCCTACGCCAGAGTTGTATTCAAATTAAAACATGAGTGTTGATAGTAACTCAAAATTTATTGTATTGTATATAGGTACATCTGGTAGTTGCAAACACCTAAACAAATTATTTTAATCGTTGATTCAAAAACCTGAACCAACTGCTTCAAGACTTAACAATATTTAAAGAATTTTTTTTTCGAAATGAAAACGCTGTTACCTGGAAAGGTCTTTACAGCTTCACCGAACTATCGAGGCGAGCGCTGAAGGCACTCAGCCGATTTGGGATGTTTGGGCGACTAACTGAAGGGTGCACGGCACACCTCGGCTTGGGCTGTCGCCTATTTTGTGCTTAAATCGCTATCTATCTGAGTTAAACATGCATGTGTACCAAGCATGCATGCCTCAACAACTCTTATATGTATTTTGTTTCGTAAAAATTCTTCTAAATTATATAGGATAGGATAGAGATAAATTTAAAGAAGTCATTTTATCAAATATCTATACAAAATACGTACTGACAGAACTCTAATTGAGATTCAAAATATTTCAATTTAGCGCCATCTATGGACCCTTTTATGGACCCTGGAACCTTTACTGTTTTTTTTTCTCGAACTGACTACATTATTAACCTAGCATGGTTTTAACATCTTCACCAGACTACTAAGGCGAGCGCTTAAGGCGTTCAGCCGATTTTATATTGGCAACCAGCTCAAGGGTGCACGGCACACCTCAGCTTGGCTGTTGCCTGTTGCATGCAAAATCGCGACCTATCTTAGCTAACCTAGCTAACCATTCATATATGTATGAGTTGTTGAAACGTATATGTGTACCAAGCATATACGCCTTAACAACTCCTCCATATATTTATTATCGGAAAATTGAGAGTTCTTTCAATTCGATAAGGGAAAAAAGTAAATCCTTCCACTTTTATGTATAAGTGTGTAGGCGTGCACGTGTGTGTGGGTGATCATGTATTGTTGTAGCAGTGATGTATATTTTGTGTCACCGTATCGTGCAAGCAACGCACTCAAGGGCTCCCTACCAAGGAATCGGACCTAGGCTTGAGCCACTATCGTGGGAGACCTAATCGGGTGTGCGTAAGCGAAAGTAACCTCCAGATCACGGCTGCGTGATCTGTGGTTACGCGGGCGTGGGCGTCAGCACGCTCTGTTTCGAGGGACAGGCTGGTACTGATCGTTTGCTGACGTGATTAAATCAGGAGGGTCGGTAAAATGTGTTGCGGACGTCTTTTATAACGCGCAGCGTTAGGTACGGGTTCATAGTTAGCGGGGAATACCACTAACGGACTGGGATGATTCGCGACTCTCTCGAAATAACTACTCGTGAGTGATTTCATATACACCCAGATGGATGATAAGCCTAAATCCTATTACATATTAGGTACAGTTTTGTTTAACAACTTTGTCGACGTTTCCTATGTAGTTGAAAGTTTTAGATACAAATTATATATAACCGTAGCTCAGTCGTCAGCGTACAGGACTTCATACATATCGACGACGGTCGACGGGACCACTATTCGGAACCAAACATTTTTTTTGTTATTTGTTTTTTTTTTAAGTAGCATAGAGAGATGAAATATAGATTAAATTTTTGACTAATCTGTCTAATATATACAGCATAAAGAAAAAATACCAAAATCTATTAAGAATTTCATGAACTTCAATTTTTTTACTTTCATCCGTTATCCTGGAGAACCCCTTAGACAAAAGGTATCTTAGATGTAATCTCGTAACATTAGTTATCACTATGCCAAGATTGGTTCAGTATTTTCAGAGTGATGCGTGTTCACAGGGACAGACAGACAAAAATTGTAAAAAGATTAATTTTGGCTTCTATATCGATAACATAGTCTACCCTGATTAAAATTTTCAAAAAATATTTAATGTACAGATTTCGACTTGTTACAGTTTTATTATAGTATATAGAATAGATAGATAGATAGATAGAAGATTCTAGTTGGTTCTCAAACGAACTGTAATGTTATGCGGAAAACACATGTATTTGTTGTTTCTTTACGATAACTTTCCTCAACATTTAATAAAACACAGGATATCATTACTTAGTATAAAACAAAGACCTTTGCTGCATTTGTCTTTCTGTCTGTTCGCGATATACTACTGAACCGATTTTCATACAGTTTTCACCAGTCTATAGAGTGATTCACGGAAGGTTTAGATATATAACTTGTTTATTTTTTTGTAAATTTTAAGCATATTTACTTTACATTAGTCTGTTTATTCTATGAATATTTTCTGAATAACCTTCTGACTTCTACTTCAGTCACTCAGTTTTTGTAAAGAGATGTTTTGACAGAAATTTTTCAGTGTCGTACGATTTTTCAAAAACTTCCTTCAATACTAATCTAATCTGATAAATACAAACATAAGAAAACGAATTATCCAAATAAGACTTCAGTATCCTAACAACATGGTGACACTGTTATAAGAACTTTACAAGGAGTTTTTGTGCCACATACGAATTCATGCTTTCAGTTATTATTTCCCATTAATCTCCCTTGTGTAAGATAACCGAGTTATAACTCACGATGTAATAATAATATATTATACAACGTAGGGTTACGTAACTCAAGATTTTGGATAAATATATTTGTTTAAGCATGTAGCTTTCATAAATTACCTCTTGATAGGTCAAGGTCCAGTCCAAAAATTTCAAAATGTTTATTATTTCCAACAATGTTTCTTATTAACAGTTAATTTTGTTTTTCTAATGGTGCAGTTTGATAGAGAGATATTAGATTGTTTGTATATATATCACATGAAGTTCCTATAAGGAAGGAAACACATTGTAACTACTAATTTTATGCCTTCGAAAAAAAGGGGCAAAACATCTTTAAGAACGACTTTTAGTATCTTTGCGTTAAGAGCCCCGTCACAGGAAGGTACGTGATTCTATTCCCTATGCCCTGTAAAATAATTATTACATAAAAACACTATTGTTAAGACATGAGAGTCTGAGGAGTATATGATTCATGTTACACTGTAGAAACGTATGTGAGAAACAAAATGTGTTGAAATTGATTGGTTGATCTTCAAAAGTAACGCAATGTACTCATTTACTATAAGTGAGGTCTAGCCAATCAGATACAAGTACCACACAAGCTTACATTCTCTATTAAAATTCGTTATACGATGTCATCATCGATTCTATTTTTAGACTCAGAGCGCGGCACCCCTCGCTTAAATTCCAAA
>JACEII010000182.1:151979-174443 GCA_014332785.1 Antheraea mylitta
TTATATAGCTGTCAAAAGAATGTTACTAACTTCGTAAATTATAATTATGTTAAAAATATAGCACGATATATTGCTGTTGCTAAGTGACGAGTGTTGACGCAAAATAAAATCTCTACATACAATGATAATACAAATATATTGTAATATCATTGTCTACATAGTATAAAATGAAGCCGCTTCCGCTGTCTGCTTCCTTAGGTCTTTTAAACTATGCAACGGATTTTAATACAGTTTATAATTAATAGCAATAATACAATTAATAGCAATAGTACAATTAATAGCAATAGATAGAATGATTTAAGACGGATGTTTATATATATAATGGAAAAGATTTGTAATGTGATATGGAGGAAAACCTTCACGGACCGTCAGACCTGGAAGGGCATGAGCTGAGTCGATCACCCACTGCGTACTCGGACGGAGACAGTGCCTTTCCGTAACTTTAATTGACTTAAAAAATTCTGCAGCAAACATACGCCGCTCTATGGGGGATGTCAAGGGGTTCGAAAATAGGCTCCGCAACACCTTTAGACGGCAGTCGTTTTCGCAAGTCTAACCTAACCGAACCGACACGAGATGAATGAATTGAGATAAACAAATAGTCCACCAATACACCCTTATACATGAAAAAAAATCAATCACAAGGCCTATTTTTAGACTGTCTGCATTTAACCAGCTTCAGTTGCGTTGGCCTTAATACAAAATTCGTTTGGAGCAATCTGATTGATATCGCCTGTCTTGATTCGGTTAGGTTAAATTATACTTGTACCCCACAGTTCGTCTTCCTAACATCCGCCTCTCCCTGAGGAGTCTACTATCTTGACCCGCTCAGGCCTCAGAAGAGGCCCCTTATGAGAGGCCGACACTTGCCGGGTGAGTAGACGCAGTGCCGTAGGCAGTTCCTACTCCCCGCCAAATAGGTGTAAAGAGGCACTATGGGAATTTAGTCTGTGTAAATCGGACATACCCTACCCTCAGCTGCCCGGCTAGGGTGGATATCCGTAGGAATTGCCTCATGTAAAAAAAAGACACTGCTGTGGCGTAGTTCGTTGAAGCTGTCAAGACCTTGCTAGGTTAATAGCGTAGTACGTTTGAGAAAAAAAAAAAACACTGCGGTGGCTTTAATACGTTACAACCCGTGCTTATTATCTTGAACCAGCTCGTCATTTAAGATCCGTTGATATTGTGATCAAAAGTTAAAACCTAAAAAACATAAAATAAACGGAGTATATTTGTACACATATGTAATTAAGGTTTTGTTGACTCCGGACTGAAGTGGGCGTATAATGTCGAAATAATAAATAATTTCCTCTGATATAACTACCCCATGGAAAACACCACTGATATTAATTCTCCAGTTCGTTGAACTTGACAAAATGATATTAATATTATGATTAAAATACGATGTGTGGAGTTTACTTCTGAGCTTTAGCGTTTAGAGAGAAGTTAGAAATAATTTTACTAATCCTATAAGTTAATTAATCCCCAGCGTAGCCGCAGATGTGGTCGCTCTAAGCAAATCTGAGGAAGACCTTTACTCGCGGAGGCTAATAAAATTGCTATATCTTCATTTTTTCGCTGATATTATACAAAATTAAAATATTCAATATGTTTATGGATAGTTTGTTACAAAATTATAATTAAAAATTTCTGAAATTATTTCCTTGGTAGAAGAAAAGGATTAAATTGATTTTTATGGTCTACATATTGTCATTAAATTTTGTATTATAACTAGCGTTCCTTACGGACGTTGTCCCTCTCTGATAATAGAAAAAGCCTATTATCCGACCGTAGCGCCAGCTACCGGGTCTAACTGTAAATCTAAACCATTCTCAGATCCACTGATACACGTACAGGACATCTCATCAAAATCAGTCCAACCGTTTAGGAAGAGTTCAGTAACATACAGAATAAATTTATATGTAAAGATAGAATCATATGAAATCACAGGGGGTTATTAGTAGAATAAAATAATACATTTTAAGTGTTACAATAGGTATCATTTGAAAATTCCTGAATAAATTTGAATGTGCCTTTCAGATTGATATATGACTGAACCGTGGGAAGGGTTGGGGTCATATGTCATTAAACTTCCTTATGAGACTAAGCGGAAATTCTAAATGACATCCCGCTCTTAATCCATACAATAAATCCTAGTGGTCGCCATGTGCTTTAAATTCGACTATAATTTATCCATCTTTGTAATTTTAATATTGTCTTTGTAGTATTATTTATTAAGGCAGATTTTACAGCTATGCTTAATTCTAGTTCTAAAGATACGACTTGGCAACATGAAATGTAGGAATATTGAAATCCAACTTCAACTAGGAACTTGTCTGTAAGAAAGACTGGGTATAATACTCTCCTTCAAATTCTAAATACACGCTTTGGTCGTTAACTCTTTAAAAACAAAAATCATGTACTAAGTTCTGATTGATACGTATGAAACAGAACAGCCGTGACAGTTCCATTATGGAATCAATAAACTGAAATATCTTGATGGAATTTCGACGGAGTTTCGTAATGTTTTTTTCGAGAACAAATAAAAAACGGCGCCCCTCTTTTATCATTTCACTGTGAAGTTCCTCTTCCTTATTGCATTATAAATGGCGAACAATAAAAATCAGGCCGCGCGTCAGCAACCGCGACGTGTTGTCGACAAATAAAAAATATATATTTGTGTTAAAATCTTTCGTTTTGATGTATTTTTCAAGCTCAGTTCTAGATTATTTTGTGTTCGTGATAAGTAATGTGAAAATGTAACAAAATAAGTTTAAAATTAATCTATACAAATAAACAACTGTTTAACCTCATTCCATTTTCTTTCCACTATAGAACTACACGAGCGGGTACAGGGCTCCATAGTTTCACAGTAGCAACCATCCCGACAAGAACGAAGAAGTTCGAAAGATCTTATTTTTGTCGTATTGTGAAGATGTGGAATCGCCTCCCAGCCAGTATCTTCCCTTCCTCATATCACATGGGGTCCTTCAAACGAGGCGTGAAAAAGCACTTTTGCAGGTCGGCATAGCGATGACTGCCTTTTCTATTCAACAGTGACAGTCGCCGTTATTTATAGACTGCTCTGTACTTTCCATCAGGTACCGTGCAGTCATTTTGCCGAACCAGTTTAAAAATAATATATATATACATGTATATCAATTGTCGAATGTATGTGAATGAGCACAACATTTCAGAACAGCTGCATCTATTTGGCTAATTCTTGTTTTGTTGTGTTTATAATAATACAACGTTTTTATCAAGGAGGATGTATGGAAATCGCACGGTTAAGTGTAAATTTTGGAATAAAATATGTCTATATAAAATGGGAGTAAGATGGGAGACAGTAGGACGATCCTCCATAATATTGTCAAACGTTCAGGTATTCTATTGCCAGGTTATTTCATTACCTTGTAGTACTGTAAAGGAACGATGTTACTTCTTTTTTCAATAGTATACCCCTACGAAACCGTGAGGGGCAGTTATTATTTAATAAAAAATAAATTTCAATCATTATTAACTTATGTATATGTAGCATGAAGAATTTGACTAACGGTCGAGGTACAACCGAATAGTTACAAGTTACCTAAAAGACGTACCTACAGATCTAAGTGTGATCGAAATTGAAACCGAATGGGATTTGACATCTAGGCGAGTCTAAGTGGGATTTGACATCTGTTGCTGACGAGTTCAAATTGCTTGAAAATTGAATCGTTAGCTATCTGCAGTCGCAACCGTGAACCTATGGATAAATCTTGGAACATGACAGTGTAATAAAATAATGAATTCCATTTTTATTGGGAGTTTATTGTAATACATTTAAATACAGTTTTGAAAAGAAACAAAACGCATCAATAAGCGGGATGTACATTTTAACGCATTACGAAACTTTAAAACGGTTTTATCTCGAACAAAACCGTGCTCTGTGCCAGCATTTGCGTTAAACTTTTACAATATTGCGCTGCTTTACTTTTGCTTGTTTCTCTGCAATCGTGATTTATGTATGCACTATTACGGGATAAAATTGTTTCTGAAACAATTCTTGAATAGATTTTTTAAATCACATTGCTTTCTAAATTTTTGTTATGATATCATGTGAAGTAGTGTGTAGTAATAGATTTGGCATTTAGTTAGCCTCTGCAGTCTATAGTTCTTTTGCAGCAGAAATAGGTGTGGATGTGATGATCTTGCAGACGATGGTTCTACAAATTCCTGAATTTCACAATAGCTTTAGTATAATATAATAAATGTGATATTAAGTTAGATGATATCGCAAGGTACACGAATAATATATTAAAGAAACTATTTCAAATTAGGAGAATACATTTATCTACTGCTGATATGGGTTTCGTCTTCTTTAAGCGATGTCTCATGGCCTTACGCTAAGTTCAATTAGAAATTACTCATTACCGTCATCATACTGTCGCAGAACCAGACCGTAATCAGCAGTCATTTTTCATTTTTCACCCCTAGGCCACTATGCATTTTGATCCATTTCATCCATTTTTTAAAATCTTGGCAAGATCCCACTTTAACCTCGTAACTCGATTAATAAAGTCTTTTAACCGGTGTTCGCCTACGTATTTCTGCATTTGGCACACGATTCACGAGAGAAATGCCTAACCTAATTCGCTCGAGCTATAAGATAAATCTTGAAAAATACCTTCTACTTCATAAAATTTGCATAAAGTTTTAAGAACAATAATTCCTTAAATATACTGTAATCTCTTGAAGGCGGGAAACAATGAAATTAAGGTACACGTGAGCACGGGCCTGCTATTCTGAATTACTATTCGTAATGTGTAACATAAATAACTCTTGAAGCGAGGAACGTTCAGAAGTTTTAAAGTTAAAGCTCTTTGCCAGACTTTTGTGTTGGAAATTCGATGTGGAAAATACGGATGACCGAATTGGAAACACAAATAAGAAATTAATACCGAACTTAAATAATTCGTATATTGGGAGAATTCATTTTCTTTTTACGTGGAAAGTTTGCAAATGTTGTAACTTAGGTCACTATGTAATTGGGATACTAAGTAATTGATCCTAAAGTGAAATATTTAGGAGTTATTTTTTAGATTGATATGTTTATTAGGCTTTTACTGAAATCCTCATTGATGTTAAATGATTTTTGGATCCTACTGACGACATGTAGATGTAATATGCTAAGCTTAGTGTACCCGGTTCTTCAGTGCAGCTCCATAAACAATGTGTTTGTTGAAAAGTTTTAATCTAAAACATATTAGAGCTACGTGTGCCGAAGTTAAAAAATGCCATAGTACCGAGCTGTGTTCTCCTAATCTTCCCAAGGTGTTTTGCTAACTTAAAGGTTAGAAGCATTATGAGATTCGAACTTATATCGGTTAACGCAGAGTCTATTTGTCAACGCAGCTCTTGATACAGTTTGATATAAGTAAAATTTTAGTATTGCTATTTTCTTATCAGTAGTTCAGTAAGGATTATCATTTGTAAAGTAATTAGTTTTACTTATTCTGAGATTTAATTTATAATTCTTTACAATTTATCTATACTTTATACATATGAATAAAATCGAAGTATCTGTTCGTAATTACTGAATAACATTTTTTTTTCTCGCACTGACTACGCTATTGGCCTTGAAAGGCCCATACAGCTTCACCGGACTACACTAAATAACAACTTTTACTAAATGGATATGAAAATAAATACATGAATAATTATTACAAAGCAAACAATTTTTAAAATTTCTTAAATAATTACAATTCATAATAATACATTGTGAAGAAATGGTGATAATTGTATTAGACATTTTTGACAATGACTTCTCAATTCCTTTTAATCTTATATGTAAGCCATAATGTGTGTAATTATTTTTTAATTCCTTAACCATTCATAATATTATAGAGATCTAGTACAGTTACAAAATAAGTTTCGAAAATGTATAAAGTTCAATAATTATCCATACGAGTGTTTAATTTTATATAGGTACCACAGTATAATAGAACGGAAATAAGGTATATAGTAATAGTATGGAGGGGGCGATAGAAAGGTGGAAGAAGGACCTTGCGGACGCGCGCTACAGAACATACACCATTGACGCCGTCCGCCCGGTCCTGCAGGAGTGGGTCGCAAGGGCTTCCTGACGTTCAGGATGGTGTAGGTACTCACCGGACACGGGTGCTTCGGGTGGTACCTGCATCGGATTGCTCGCAGGGAGCCGACCGCCGCATGCCACGAGTGCGGCGCTGGAGAGGATACCGCGCAGCACACTCTCTCCGAGTGTGCTGCGTGGGAGGAGAAGCGCCGCACCCTGGTGGTGGCGGTGGGAAGTAACTTAACGCTGCCGGGCGTGGTTTCGGCCATGCTCGGCATCGAGCAGGCATGGCGAGCAGTGGGCGAGAGGCGGACCCCCTCAGTGGCCGTCTTCGCCAACGCAGGACCGACAGGAGGAGTCGGCGCTTTGCCCAACTCCTCCTGCCACCGTAGTCGGACCTGAGGGGATGTAGTCGGGGGGCTCATCCCCTCATTGCACAGGTCCGGCGGACGAGGGCAGGCACCTGGTGTGTACCCAGCTGCCTCTCTATAGGTAGGAGCCCGGCGGCCACCTTCCGCCGGGCGGACCGTTGGAGTGGCTATCTGAGGGGAATAGCTTAGAACGATCCTTTGCCGCCTCAACACTACGGTCTGTCGGTACACCGTGGGGTTTTAGTCCGTTCGAACCGGACATAACCCACCCTCTCCCCCGGGAGGGTGGGTATCCATAAGGGATTTCTCCACATAAAAAAAAATAGTAATAGTATAAATAGTAAAAATTAAAGTAGAATACGTTACCACAAAGTATGCTTAATAATCCTATCTGAATACCTTACCACAAAGTATGCTTAATAACCCTATCTGAATACCATAGTTAAGTGTATGTACAAATATCTGACCTAAAAGGTCCCAAAGCGCATTTTTTACCGAATACGAGTATTTTCCGTACAAAGTTAGAACACTGATATCGCTATGGGACGGGACGTTGTGTTAAGCACTGTTTGAAAAACTGTCCCATGTGAATTTTATTGGTGAAACTTTGTTCCGTGTTTTGTTAATACATACAACACTGTACTTGTATTTATACTTTACTGATATAAGTGACTGAATTATAAGTGGACATGATATGGATTATTGGTGAATTCTTGCCGTGTACTAAAATGTGTCTAGTTTGTTTGTGTATGTTATGTTTTGAACTAGCAAAGTTTTTGCTATATTTGAAACTGTGTTTTTCTGTATTCGTGTGTCTTTATGAATTTAACAATAAACATTTTATGTTACAATGAATACATATAGTGTATGTATTTGAATAATTTTAGATACTTACATGAAAATTTATTACATAGTACCGTCAAAGTACAATAGATTTCGCCTAACTTGTTCAAACAAATACGAATTTGTACGTGAATGTTATATAGTTGCCAGGACTTCATTGATGTGAGTGTAAGTTTCATATTTATATTTTCAGAAGCTAATCAGTAAAAATTACAATGAAGGGAAATAAATAAAACTTAATTCAATTCACATGACACAATATATATTATTATAAGTATACTACAAAATACATTTTGCGTTTAAAAAGATAAACTCACTATTTCCATTTATTTTCCATAGTCGTCGAAGTGATAATTCTGTATTCAAGTAGAAAACTGACTGTAATAAAATGCAAGTACTACAGTATCGTTTACGTTCGTTGCAGTCTAAGAAATATAACTCTATGTGCTATTCAAACCAGCCTTGTTCCAAACAGGAACGCCCTTTCATGTTGATTAAATTCAATTTCAATATATTTTTTCTTTTTTTCTGCAGACTCTTGGTTCGGATCGTTTTCTGCTTTAGTTTTCTTATATTAGTCATGTAAAAAACTTTTTCAAAATGAGTAACTATCGTTATTATTTTACTTAACTATATCTATACTTAATTATATATCGTTTTTGTTTTTAATTGGTACGGCAAAATGACTTTATAGTACCTGACAGAAAGTACAGTCCACAAATAACGGAGACTGTTGCTGTTAAATAGCAACGGCAGTCATCGCTATTATGCCAACCTGCATATGTGTCTCTTCACGCCTCGTTTGAAGGATCCCATGTCATAAGAGGAATGGAACACACTAGCTGCGAGGCTATTCCACATCTTACGACAAATGCCTTCTTGCCGGTATAGTTGCTACTGTAACTCTGTGGAAACATGTACCCACCCGTGTAGCTCTATAGTGGAAAGGAGAAGATGGGATGAGGTTAAACAACTCTTCAGAACACTCGCCATGATAGAGACAATAAAACACGCTCAGTAAGGCGATGTTTCTTCGTCACTAAAGCCGTTCAAGGTTGTTGGTAATGTCTGCATCATTCACAATACGGACAGCCCGTCGCTGCAACCTGTCTAGAACATCAAGGAGGTGGTATTAGGCAGAACCATCCTATGAGATTATTGCCTTTATAGTAACTTTCGTTTTACCTTTTATAGTCATTTTTAAATTATAATTTACAATAGCCTACGCCGGAGCATTCACGGCACGTTAGATGAACCTACTTATTACGTCAGTCGCGTCAGTATAGTAAACATAGGTGTTGGTGTGTTTGGATTTTGGTACTATAGCATGTGAAATGCTATTCTGGATATACATCCTTCTGCTCTTTGTTTGCAGGATCACCGCCGATTTGATGGTTAATCCTTAGGATTCATGGAGTGTTAGAACTCGTGATTCTCCTGCCCGTAGCCTTCGTTTATACGTCTATTGGAAGTGGCAGTACGCTTTAACTGACATCGATTAGATGATATAATGAAACTTGTGCTATCGATACATACAATAAGCATGTAAATGTAAAGTGTATGTACATTTATATGAAAAAAAAAATGTTGCAGCTGTCTAAGAATAAGTAATAAAATGTATTTTAATCATTTTTAGAAATGTCTGTCTGTCTGTCTGCCCGGTTGTATGAATACGCGTCAATGCCAAAGTACAGCGTTCATGATGAAACCTTTTCAATAAAATCAAAAAACTTACTTTCGAGTAACGTATAGTCTTAGTCAAATTCAAACTCAGTTGCAAATTCAAACTCAGTAATTACAGTGACGTATAATATATTCAGGCAGTTCTATTGTACGCTCATTTTGTTGGTGTGTATTTTTTACTTCTAAAACTAATTCTGTATTATTTAGTCTTACATTTGTGATTACAGTAACCATACTTCTTTAGTGTGACTTTCCGTGACGTGTTAAGTGTAATTTTTACTTTTTTTGTTCGTTATTAATTTTATATTTACATTAATATGACCGTCTGAACGCCCGTTTATCAACATATCGGCTCCCATCGAAAATCAGCGCTGCAGTACTACGGTATTGCACATTTTTGCTGAATGGGTTCGCCAATTGTTGGACATTTATTTTTAGTTTTCAAATGTATTTTTTGTGTTTAACTAATTTGTTTAATTCAACTTAAGTGTATGTTTGTTCCAACAATAAAGTATTTCTTTCTTTCTTCTTTCTTTCTTTCTTAGTTTCATTAAAATTGGTTAGGTCTATCAAAAGTTATTGTAATTTAAATGACGACGCAATTAGTACGAGAGAAAAGTAGATAAGTAAATGAACTTAATACATTCAGATGACTTAATTAGTCACTGTGTTGTACATCAGGTTCTATATGAACGAAGACGGTATAACTAGGAATATATAAAAGTTGGACGGTTAATTTCCCTTCGAACTGAAGTAGGAAGATTGATAACACCCCGAAGACTCCGAATGTTAAACGTGTACGAAATAAATTCTGTTAAAAACGCCCGGGGGATAGATACCTCGGAAAAACGCCGCCCGCCTTTATAATGTGCGAATTAATAACATCGCTGCGATGTTTTACTAAGCTTTCTGAATAATTACATTTCCTTGGGATAATGTTTTGAACAACGTTAAATGAAGGGAACACAGAGAGAATCTGCGTAATTATATTTATAAAGGAGTAAAATCTCGCTGAAGAGAGATGAACGCAAAGTAGAAATTACTTAAGCTATTTTTTTTTTCCTTTTTACCTTATTTAGAAACTTTTAACATTTCTGATATAACAGTCCCATAGAAATTTAACTAAAAGTCATAAATAAACCTACAAAATAACAAGTTTATCAAGTACATAAGTTAACATAAGAATTGCAAATAGTATAGGTGATAATAATCCACATCGTCGATATTAATATCAATTTTTTTAATACACCGCATCCTCTGAATATGATTTTCATGACATTCTAACGGAATCTATTTACAGTACTTCCTTTTAAAATCAAAAAAATATAATTTATTCAATTAAGGCTCTGAAAAGGCGCTCTTGATCGGCAAATCACCACCGATTCGGAAAACAACCCAATCATTGAAAAGAACCGGTAACAAACTCGATCTGGTTTATCTTTCATCATTTCTCATATATTTATACGTACATACAAAGTCATATACATAGTAGACATTTGCATTCATTTTTGGCGGATGCACAAAGAGGACCATCATTTCCAGATGTCACTCACGTTCGCATATTGATTCACTCTATAAGCCTTAACACATGGCAATCCGCTTGATGCTTCATGCTTTATCTCACTATCCGGCAAATTGGTAATGTGCTTTGATTTCGTTATAAAACCTAACACTCTATATGCTTATATGATATTGATATGAATGCAAAAATAGAGCGAAAAATAGTAACAAACAACAGTGATAATTTTATTTATTTTTTGTTATAGGCAAAATCAATCTTATGGAGTTCAAAAAAGAAGATAAAATAATGTAATGAATAATAATTTAGCGCGAGTAAAAGTCGTTGATACAGGCTATATTACTTCTTATTTGTTGTATTCGGTGATCCAATTACCAACTTATGTTGTTGGTTTACCATTTTATCGCCTTAATTTTATTTATCGACTTAAATCATAAGTTCGGTAGTAAAGTATGGAAAGTTTTTTCTTCTCAAAGCAACAACATAAAGGGAAACCATTAAATAATAACCATTTATAAGCGAAACTACTTACACCTTACATACAACGGACTATCCAAAAAGTTTTCCAATTATGGTTTTTTTTAAACAATTGACTATTCTTTACTGGCACATCTATATAAATATTATTTTCAAAAAGTATGTATATAAAAAAATTCTTTATATTAAAAATAATGAATAAATCACCTGTACTATAAAACTAAAAGTGAAGTAGATTAGGAAATTAATAAATGTATTTACTAGCTGACTCACGCGTTGTTGCGGCTCAGTTATTACATGTTAAATTAAAACACGTGCACCGTAAAATAAATTGGATTGGAATAGAAATTCAAAACCAAAATGTAACGCCTTTTTTGATTTTTGATATCTATAACAGTCGGTCCTACACTTTTTTGGCAACAAACCCATTTAAAGCGCCATCTGTTCGAGGCTGATGAAATCTACAATTAATAGCTATTTGCAACATTGGCCTTCGTTACTTTATAATTAAAAAATATTGAGATCATTAATAGAAATATAAATTATCCTTTCTCTCAAATTGGACCAAATTATATATAAATGCCAACTTTCATGAAGATCGTTTGAATAGTTTCGGAGTTCATCATGGTCAAATGTATGACATTAGATTTGTACATATTTATATTAATTTCACTTCAATTAACCAAATACATTCCACCTCTTATTGGAGTTTTTTTTTATTTACTCCCAGTGGGTACCGTAACAAAGGGAAGATATTTGCGAATTCATCGATGGTGTTTTTCGAAAATATATATTCCTTTCTCGGGGCGCGAAAAAAGGAATCGTAGACAAATGATGCTAATCACATCCCATTGTTGTTGGTTCTTTTCTGATTATCCTTTTTTTATAATAAGGAGAATGAAAAAGGCGAATGTTTTCTTACAAAAATAATAATATGGAAAATAAAAGAAGCATTAACTACGATTTATGTAAAAAAAAAACACTTTTATATTCTTTTAAATGAGTAAATTGTTCGCTTTGTAAGATAGAAATGATAATAAGATCTAAGCTAATACTCGTAAATACAAGGATTCAATCTCACATTAAGACATTTTATTTGATACTACTTTCATACTAATATGGACACCAAAATAATCGTAGACTTATATAAATACTAGCTTTTTTATATCATAGGAGGCAAATGAACAGATGGGTCACCTGATGTTAGGTGATCACCACCGTCCATAGACACTTGCAACATCAGGGGAGTCACAAGTGCGTTGCCAGCCTGTGTTTGGGAGGAGGGCGGGGGGGACAGGAAGGGAAGGAGGAAGGGGAAGAGGAGGGTGTCTCCGGCTCTCTCACTGACCGAACGAAACGCAACAATGCAAGCACTGTTACTTCACGTCGGTTTTCTGTGAGAGGGTGGTACTTCCCCGGACGAGCCAACCCATTCGTGCTGAAAACAATAATAGCTTCAGCTTGGCTCTACCACAACATGTGTCTGTGTCTACAAGCTGTGCCTGCGACTTTGTTTGCGTGGAATCTTATGTAACAATGATTAAAAAAGTCATCCTAATGTGTTACCCGATTAAGCCTCCCACGGCAGCGGCTCCAGTCTAGGCTCGATGCCTCGGTAGGGAGCCCTTGAGTGCGTAGCTTGCGCGATACAGTGACACAAAAACGTACATCACTGCTACAACACTACACGATCACCCCCACACACGTGCACGCTTACACATAAAAGTGAAAGGGTTTTATTTTTCCCTTATCGAACTGAAATAGTTTAGAAAAATTATCCGACACGAAATATATATAGGAGTTGTTGAGGTATGTATGCTTGGTACACATATATGCTCCAACAACTCATAAATGTATGAATGGTTAGCTTAGGTCAGCTCAAACAGGTCGCGAATTGCATGTACAGCCCAAACCGAGGTGTGCCGTGCACTCTTGAGCCAGTTGCTCAAATAATATCGGCTGAATGCCACAAGCGCTCGCCTTAGTAGTTCGGTGAAGCTGCTAAAACCTTGCAGGGTCAAAAGCGTAGTCATATTGAAAAAAAAAATCATCCGAATGTATTAAATTCATTTAGTTAATCCATTCCAAGCATCGCAACGAGTGTGCCCATGCGTTCTGGCTGTAGTACTGTAGATGTAACCAGATTCAAATGATTCGTACCACTTACAATTTTCATTTTTTCACTCCAAAATTTTGCACGTATGTTTGAGAATATTTAACTAAAACTTATAGAAAAAAAAACAATGGAAAAAATAGATCAAAGTTAAAAAAAAATGATTATAACAATGCACTATATTTTGTTTAAAAAAACCGGACATTGTTCTATAGGTTTTTTTAAATCTTGTACGCGTTTTTTTTTTTTTTTTTTCTCGAACTGACTACGCTATTGACCTGGCAAGGTCTTTACAGCTTCACCGGACTACAAACCTTGTACGCTTACACACAAAGTGTAATGAGAAAATCTTATGTTCGAACCTTTTATTACAATTAGTCTTTAAAAGAAAAGTGTTTTGCAGTGTACGGAACTTTAAAAAAATCATATCACGAAATTTTCAAGTATCACATTGAAAACTATAATATGTGTCGGTTATTTTCAATCAGAAAGAACGAAAATAAATATTTCGTCGAAAAATAAATGTTGACTGTAAATCTACCGTGAAATGACCCATATATACTCATCAAAAAAGTCTAAGCAACATGTACTAATTTAAATTTTAGGATGGTTCTTCACATTAAGGCGTTGTATTTTATTTTTAAAATAATATCTTTAGGGTTCTATGATGTAAAAATAACAGCTGTTGTCTTTATAAGTTCTTTTAATAACAGAAATGAACAATATTAGAACATACTGTAGAAACTAAGATACATAAGAAACTAAACTTTTTTTATACAAAATGAAATTTCTAAAGAAAATGTATTTATTGTGAAAGAATAGAACAATTTAATACAAAGTATGGTCTCCTCTGCTATTCAGAACTTGTCGGCAACGATTATCCATTGAATTAATGAGACTGTTTATGTCATCTTGCGGTATTCGCTCCCAATGGGATCGTAGCAAATCATTCAGCTGTTGGGTTGTAGTCGCTCCGTCCAAGTCCTTCAAAACACGTCTCTGCAGCATGTCCCATGCGTGCTCGATGGGGTTGAGATCTGGCGATTGTGCAGGCCAGGGCAATACCCGGATGTTCTCCTTTGCAAAGTATTCACTGGTTCGCCGAGCTGTATGTGAACGCGCATTGTCATGCATTGACCTAAAATCGGAGCCAAAGGTTTGTGCAAATGGGTAGACATAAGGTCTGAGAATATCCTCAATGTAATTTTCAGCATTCATGTTTCCATTAACAAAAACGAGCTCAGTTCGCCTGTTCTTCATAATACCCGCCCATAACATAACTGTTGAGCCGCTGTATGGATGAACTTCCTGAACGCACCTGAGCCTTTCAGTATTTCCGGGCCGACGATACACTCGCACCCTTCTTGTATCAGGCTTAAACCCGAATCGCGACTGATAGAAAAACATAATTTTATCCCATTGTTCCTAGGTCCATGTTATGCGTTCTCTACACCATTCATATCGACGAGCGCGATTCCCGTGACGTATCGGTGGGCACCTGATTGGGCGTCGAGCTCGTAGGCCGTACTCACGCAGTCGATTTCGCACTGTTTGAGGACTTACATCAACATCACTTGAAATTTGTAGCTTCAAACTTATCTCTCGAGCGGTTAACATCGGCTGGCGTCTTGCAGTCAGTTGTATGTCTTGCCGAATGGTTGTACTCCTTTTACGACCTGGATGCTGTTCAGCGGGTTCTCCTGTATTATTGTAGCGCTGCCAAAGATGACAAATAACACTTCTATGAATGCCAAAATGTCGAGATACCTGAGATTGATTACTTCCCGCTTGCAACATCCCTACAGCTCTTTGCATTTCATCTGCCATCAAATGACGTCGCTTCATGACGTAAAGGATATCTAACAATTCAATTTTGTCGCTAACTTTATTTAAATGGTTGGTAAAATTATAAAATCAAGACTAATCGTAGCAATTAAAACGCATTTAAATTCAAACAAATTCGCAATCATTTGAATTTTATGAAAAAACAAAACATAATCAAATTTTTTTTTACAACCAGCCAGTATGTCATCAATAACAAAAAAGTTTACTTACCTACGCACTTTGTTTGAGTAAATACTTAGAAATTAATTAATATAAATGGTAAAGTTTGTAATATCACGCATGTTGCTTAGACTTTTTTGATGTGTGTATATTGTATATGTTAAAAATATAAATCAGTTCCAGATTCCTTTCCGGTTCTTCTCGATGACTGGGTTGTTTTCCGACACGGTGGTAGTTTTGACGTTCATAAGTGCCTTCTTGGATCCTAAATTGAATAAAGTATTTTTTGATTTTGATTATTATTCCTTATACATATTGTAAAACGTAACGTCACTCAGTCTGACTGTCATTGATCTTACAACTTAAGAATCGACCAATTTACGTGATTCGTTTTGAGTCATTGAAGTATCTTTTGACCGGGTCTTAGTAACTAAATCGATATAAAATGCCCATCAGCATATTCTGTTTACAATAGTTTAGATAAACAATAAAAGTAATTATATAGGTATTAGCTATGTATTATTTTTTATTTTTTTCGAAATGACTACGCTATTGACCCAGCAAGGTCTTAACAGATTCACCGGACTACTAAGGCGACCGCTTAAGGCACTCAGCCGATTTTATTTAGGCAACCAGCTCAAGGGTGCTCGGCACACCTCGGCGTGGCTGTTGCCTGTTGCATGCAACGCGACCTATCTTAGCTAACCTAGCTAACTATTCATATATGTATGAGTTGTTGAAACGCATATGTGTACCAAACATACACGCCTCAACAACTCCTCCATATATTTATTATCGGAAAATTGCTATGTATTATCTATACTAATATTATAAGAGGTAAAGTTTGTGAGTTTGTGACGTTGTGATGTTGTGTCGTTGTAGGGAGTAATCTTCCTTAACTACTTGTCCGATTTGAATAATTCTCTCAGTGTTATATAGCTCATTAATCAAGAATGGTTATAGGCCATATCATCACGCTAAGATTAATAGGAGCGGAGCACAGATGAAAAATATTTCTAAATCGGGATGCTTTTTCCTTTTCAGAATTGCTGCGTCTGCTGTATCTATTGTATTCCACGCGAACGAAGTCGCGGGCAGAGGCTAGTTCATTATAAGGTAACATACGATTTTTGTATTAGATAATATATACTAAGTTTTTATATATAATTCACAGTGATGGCTTTTATGTGACAAAGTAAACTAAAAATGCTTAACTCGACACGCCAACATTAATCTCTATCGAAATAACTTTCTTTCGTCATCGCATTAAATATATTAGTACGTACGTCATCTTTTAAATAATAAATATTATGTATACTTTTTATACTTTTATAATAAATTTTGTTTATACATATAATAAGAAAGTAAATGTAACGTGATTGTACTTTTTCGATTGTCGTGAAAAAAAAAATCGTTGCAATTTTTTAAGAATAGGTTATAAAAACATTTCAATCATTTTTAGAAATGTTTGTCTGTCTATCTGTTTATAAGAACACGCATCACTGCTAAAGTACTTCACAGTGCAATCTTAAAGCAAATTTTCGTGTATAATTTAGTCTTTGTTTCATTAAAATCGGTTCACTATATCAAAAGTTATTGTAATTTGAATGATGGCTCGCTTAAGTACGAGGAAAGAGTTTTTTTTTCGAACTTACTACGCTATTGACCCAGCAAGGTCTTAACAGTTTCACCGGACTACTAAGGCGAGCGCTTGCGGCACTCGGCCGATTTTATTTGGGCAACTAGCTCAAGGGTGCACAGCACACCTCGGCCTGGGCTGTTGCCAGACACGTGCAATTCGCGACCTATCTGAGCCGACCTAAGCTAACTATTCATACATATATGTGTTGTTGGAGCTTATATGTGTACCAAGCATACATACCTCAACAACTCCTAAATATATTTCGTATTGGATAATTTTCCAAACTATTTCAGTTCGATAAGGGAAAGAAACAAAACCCTTCCACTTTCATGTGTAGGCGTGTATGCGTGCACGTGCGTGGGGGTGATATGTGTACTGTTGTTGCAGTGATGTAACATTTTGTGTCACTGTATCGCGCGAGCAGCGCACTCAAGGACTCCCCAATAACTTTGCATAGCTACATGGAATGTTCGGACTCTGCTGCACAATGACCGAAACTTGTGTCCAGAGAGAAAAACTGCTCTTATTGCAAGGGAGCTAGCTCGATACAAAATAGACATAGCTGCAATCAGTGAAACCCACCTCAGTGATACTGGAGAGCTTTGTGAGCAACTCGGCGGCTATACATACTTTTGATTCGGACGTCTTTCTAGTGAGAGTGCGGGAAACGGTGTAGACTTTGCGATCTGAAATGGTCTGGTTGGAAAATTGAGTGCGCAACCAAAAGGTATAAATGAGCGCCTTGTGACTCTACGCCTTCCAGTATACAATAATAAGCATGTCCATCTTATAAGTGCCTATGCATCTACCATACCTTCACTGGATCACGATAAAGAGATATTTTACCAACATTTGCGTCATATTCTCGAAAATATCCCAAAATATGATAAACATTTGCGTCATATTCTCGAAAATATCCCAAAATATGATAAAATTATTTTGATGGGAGATTTCAATGCCCGCGTTGGCCGTGATTCTGACACTTGGAACGGAGTACTGGGTAGGCATGGAGTGGGGAAATGTAATGACAATGGTCTTAGACTTTTATCACTATGTGCTGAATTTGACCTAAGCCGTACAAATATGTTTTTCCGGCTTTCTGAAAAATGTAAAACCTCATGGATGCATCCAAGATCTAAACACTGGCATCTTTTGGATTACGTAATTGTTCGTCGAAAGGATTTACGTGACGTACTTATAACTAGAGCGATGTGCGGTGCACTTGGCTGGACTGACCATCGTCTCATTCGGTCAAGTTTGCGCCTAGAACTAAAAGCACCACGACGAGCACCCCACAAAATTACTACAAAACTAGTCTTTTCAAGATTAATTACCTCTTCACATCTTGGTAATAAGTTGGACGAAAGATTTGCTGCCGGTATTTCGCAAAACTAGTCACCCATCATTGATGAAGAATGGAGATTGATTGCTGAACACCTTCATTGTTGTGCATTTGATACATTAGGTAAAACACAAAGAAAAAACCAAGATTGGTTTGATGGATCAGATAATGAGATCAGAATGGTGGAGAAACATAGACATGAATTGAACATAAAATCTGCGGATGCTTGCAGCAAAAAGGAAAATCTACGTAAATTAAGAACAAAATCCGCGAACTGAAGGATACGTGGTGGAAGGAGAAAGCTGCTGAATTACAATATTTTGCAGATACTCATCATTTGGGTAAGTTCTTCGACGGTATAAAAACAGTTTTTGGTCCATCTACTAGAAAGAATGCACCCATTTTTACTAGAGACATTCAACACCGGATTACAAATAGGACTGATGTACTAGTTCGATGGGCTGAGCACTTTAATGATGTCTTGAACTCTAACACACGAAACATCGACCTATCTTGTGTTGATTCGTCGGAGAAACTGCCAGTTTGCAAAAATTTTGACGAACCACCGAATTTTGAAGAGTTTGCGAAAGCAGTTAAGCGTCTCAAGAATGCAAAGTCACCTGGTATGGATCAGCTACCAGCCGAAGTATATAAATACAGTGGTAAACACATCTTACACAGACTGTATTGCTTTACCATAAGGGTGTGGTAAAATGAAACTGTTCCACAAGACGGGAGAGACTCGGTAATATGTAAGCTGTATAAAGGAAAAGGAAATGTTTCCGATTGCAGCTCGTACAGAAATGACCGTCGCTTGCCAAAAGCAGTCTTTTACTCCGAGATGGCAAAGGGTAAACGAAAGCACGGCGGCCAGCATCTTCGTTATAAGGATGTGTTTAAAAGACATTTAAACGCTTGCAGTGTTGATTATACGTGTTGGGAAAATCTCCTTTTACAAAGGTCGTCTTGGCGCTCTACCATCTTTAAAAGTGTTGCAAGGTTTGAGGCTAACCGATTGCAAACAATTGACGACAAACGCCAAGTACTAAAAGATAGACCGAAACCTTCTTACACATACACATACAATCAAAATGGCCAGCTCTACTGCTCTGTATGTGATCGAGTTTTCAAGAGCAAGTTTGGTTTCGCAAGTCACATTAGGGCCCACGCTCGAAAGAAATGAAACGTTTTGGAGTCGCCGTTATCGAAATCGATGAGGAGGACTATATATGCTAGCTGACCCGCGCAACTTCGTGTGCGCCAAATCGGTTATTACCGATTCCAGTTTTAAAAATCTTAAAAAACCTACCGGTCTAATTTTGAATCCAACCTATCCTATATATTGGTAAAAAATGTCTTCTCGGTATCCCCTGGGTTGCTCCTCTGGCCCTCACCTACGCAATAACTTTACTTGTTTAAAGTTTTTATTTACCATCTTCTAACCAACTCCAACAATTAACATGCTGTAAAAAGTAAACTTTATCTCCATGAAATTTTCAGTTTGATTTAGCTATTTGTTTTAATAAGAATTTGTAAAGTATACATGGAATTTGTATCTAATAACATCATCCACATCATAAACTTTAACTTTTTAATAATTGAATCTTATAGATACGAATTCTATGAGTATCAAGTCAGTCATGGGAAAGTCACTTTATAGGTAGTATTAAATTTTTATTATATAATCTAGTTCTTCCCGATTAGTCCACTGAAATACGCTAAGACAAGCACAACACTTACAGCCATCATGCCTTAAATAAACATATATGTGTGATGTTAAAGTTTCATTTTGTTACAGCATATACAATTACGCAGAGTATTGACAAAAGAAGAAAATATGCCTTGGTTAAAATCAGACAGATGTACTATTGTTAGGTAAAACATCATACAGTACACTAAATTAGGGCAATTAAAAGAAATCTGTTCTAGAGTGCCTTCATACAACCCAAATTCTCATACTGATTTATCTCTGATTCTGAGCTTTGCAAGATGGACTGGAGAGCATACCTCTACAAATAGATCCTTAGCTTACAGATGGTAGACTCAGCAATCTTGCAACAGTCGCGAAATTTATAATACCCGGAATGTCATCCCGAATGGAAGCATATGATTTGCCAGTAATTTGGCTAGATATATTCCAGTTTGAGTTCTATGATGCAAACAGATCAGTCTTGTTTGGAAAAATCCTGAACACATGTTTTATAGTGGTCAAAATATCGTCTAGATAGCTTCAGATCAACAGCTTCGCTACCCTAGATCCCACTATGTCTTGGTATCCATGTCAGAACTACATGAATTCCTAAACAATGAATTGATACAAATTTAGTTTGATAATTATGATAACTGAATACTTAAGAAAAAATCGAACTATGCTGAATAGTTTCTAATCAATTTAGAAAAATTGTCAATATGATAGCTTCTATTATAGCAACTACTTTAGAAGTGTAAGATAAAGAAGGGTATTTATTACCTCTTTATAATATGATTGTAGATAAAAACGATATACATATTATACAATGTCCCTCATTGTCATATAAATAAATATATTATTGCGAGCATACGGTTACACAAATGTCACTACAGAATGACGCGAAATAAAAAAAAAACATTTAGCGTAAGTCATTTTGACCTAATATGACTAATTCGGAAGCAGAAGAATTATTTATATTCGATTAAAATATGTCAAAATAATATTGAAATGTAGTGTCAAAAGTTTCAATAAGAACAAAAACTCTCTCATTCTTTAAGGCAAACAATGTTATTAATATAAAAAAAACGTCTCCGTATATAGATTGTCTCTCGGTGTCCCCAGAGTACTCTACTAAATTATTATCACAATCTGATCAGTACTTTTCGAATGCATAGAGGACAAACATACAAACAATGATTTTTGTATACCTATAAAGAGAGATGAATAAATTCTGACAAACACTCAAATACTTAGATTAATCAATTCTACTAAATAACAACACGAAACGATTAAAAAGTTCCATAATAATAAGTATTTTAGTGTGTATCTACCTGCTTAAAAACAAAAAATATAAAACAAAAATGCAACTTTTAAGACGATTTTAAGAAGCTGCATGAAATTCTTAATGTAAGTAACGTATTTCAGTTGATCAATACTGTATCCGTTTACATAGCTTTCGAACTATCCCATTCTACGTCACAATTTTTTTAGAAGATATAATGAGTAGTATCCTGGGCTTTCCTTAAAGGACAGTTATAACTACAGTTAACTGTTAGGAAAAGTCTCGTGAAAATCGGTACAACAGTTTCGGAGAATCCATCCGGGCGAAACTACGGGTAACAGTTCATCTATACTAATATTCTAAAAAGGTAAAGTTTGTGACGTTGTACGGGGTAATCTCAGGAACTACTGGTCCGATTTGAAAAATTCTCTCAATGTTATATAGCTCATTTATCGAGAAATGGTTATAGGCTACATATCATCACGCTAAGACCGATAGGAGCGGAGCACCAATGAAGAATATTTAAAAATCGAGGTTTCTATTCCACGCGAACGAAATCGCGGGATGAGGCTAGTTTCCTATAAATTAAAATCAGTTGTATAAAATTTTGTACGCAATGCATTGTAATAGACAGAAAATCCAAAACAAACCTAGTTGGTTTAGTGAATGATCCACGTATGTGTGGAAAAAAATGATTAGGGCGGATGTACCGCCAACTGTTATTAAGTAACATCAATAATTTCCTTTTGTTTGAAGTAGGAACGATCGTTAAATCATTTGGATATTGTTAATTAAAAAATACTAAAATCATACTACTGGGAGAGTAGGATCAAAGATGTAAATTTGGGATTATATGTATTTTTGATGGCTAATAAGAAAAAAAATTGTTAAAAGAAATACAAAAAAGTCAGAATAGGGACACCCTAATCACCTAGAGGTATAAAATTTACATTATGATCTATTCTCATACCTACTAAATATACCTTAAAAATTTCATAAAAATCGCTTTAGCCGTTTCGGAGGACATCGAACACAAACACCGTGAAACGTGATTTCGATATATATTAGAATAAGGATAAGAATGTGCATGAAATGTATTTAAGTTCATAATTATTAATATTGTATGCGTCTAAATAGCATTAGAATTGTACCTTTTTATTGAACATATAATGAGTATAGTTGGCTATCCTTAAAAGACAGATAGCCCTTACAGACTTTTTACACCTGGCTAAAAACAAAAAAGAAAAATTATCATGTCATTGTCATTAAAACCGTCAATACATTTTGTAATGGACGTCACTTTATTTTATTTTAATCTATACATACAAAAGTAAACCTTAATACATTTACCCATTATACATTGTTATATCTCAAAATGATTATGCAGCGTTTTCTATGAAAACTCCTAGGCGGTTTGACTTTTTC
>JACEII010000182.1:179443-198249 GCA_014332785.1 Antheraea mylitta
TAATTTAATTGATTTTTTTAATACCATTCGGAAGTAATATAAATTACTTAATTAAATAAAATATAATTAACTAATTATTATTTAAATTACTTAATTGCAATTCCTATAATATTTAATCTTTATAGTTTAATAAGCACCCATATCACATACTTTTTTGAGGTGATTATAGTCCTATCTTTATTCGGGAAGAGGTCTTTCCCAGACCTGGTAATCAATTAGATTGCACGGTATCTTCCTCAGCGTCATATTCTTGGAATCACCATGGTCTTGATCTAACACTAAAATTCCTGTATACGTAATGAAAACATACCAAAGAAATGTATAAAATTAGCATATATTTTTCTATTGCAGCATAATTAAAAATAACAGGCTTCATTTGAATTAATTAAAGCGGTATGTTTCTTTATGCATCGTTTCTTTTTTTACTTCTAGATTATTCTACGTGCAGCTGTTATCCGGTTAAAAGGGAAAAGTAAGTTTATAATTAATACAGATATAATACAGACAAATAGTTTCGTGCAAATGGCTTAGAGCTATTTATTTGTTATTGAGATATTCATTTTTTTATTACCTAATACTCACAACTTTATTCTTATGAGAAGGAACTTTTGTTTCATGAAATCTATGTTTGATTTGGATTTATGTGGTTTTTAATAACACGCCTCCAAAACCAAAATACACGCGTAAAGTAACACTAAACTGTTGTGTTATAAGCGTTTAATTGTACATTAAAGAATACTATTAATTGTAATTGTAAATTAATTGTAAACATAAATATTATTACGATAACTGTTGTATAAATGTGGACGGATCAGTAGAAGAAGACCAAAAAAGATTTGGTTTGAATAGGTTGTGTGAAAAATCATGTATTCATAAAAAATATATATTTAACTAGGTAGTCTAGAGGGCTTATTAATTTTAAATCGATTCAAAAGTTCAAAATTATCAACAAGGTTATTGAAAAGGTTATATAAAAAGTCATGATTAGCAAAATTCTTCTATTGGACTAAGAATTGGGTTTAACTTCTTTCAGTTTCTCAAAATACGGAGCAAATTTCTTAGAGTCTCATAAGTAAGCTATAGTATAACGTCTTTGAATACTTCGATACGGTTTAGTCGAAGTGGCAAGTAGGCGTAACGACTCAGCCACAGTCATGGATAGTTCCCCATACTTGTCCTCAATTGGAATTTGACTGTGTATGAACATCACGATGGAACGGTTTTATGTACTCATGTTGTGTGATCAGTATAACTCTAGTTATTACAATCTGTTGTCCAGTTGTGGAATATGTAGTGACAGTAGAAAAAAATATACTAAATAACGGTGTTACATACCTTCGGGATATATTATGCGTTTATTTATTTAAATTAAATCATATTTACAATATATAAATAATGAGGTCTGACAGGATTGTGGTAGAGGAAAACGTGTTTTGCCGACCCTACTTAGGTAGGATAAGGGTAAGAATATGGTTAATTATTATTGCGTCTACTATGTATGATGCGTTGGCTCTCTGAAGTCAGGTACTGTGCTGTGGTGGCAACTACGTCACTATACTGACGACCTAAGTTTCATAAAGGGGGCGGATTGTACACCATACACAAACTGTGGACAATCTTATCTCTTTTAATTACATTTTGTCATTACTGCTTAGTCCGAATGGATGAGCGTAATGATGTATACTCTAGATCAGGGGTACTCAAATTTGAATTGCTGTCGGTCCAACTCAATAATGCTAGTCTACGATCGCTCGACCACAGTATAAATATCAGAGACACTACGAAAACTACGAATAATCGTTCGAAAACGGCACACTCATATAAATATGCGCGTCGATGAATGGTTTTGAAAATAATTTTATGGATAGCACCGCGAAACCCGCTTAGGGGCCTCTTCGATGCGCATGTTTGTGTAAGTGTGCCGGTGCGAGCGTTTATAGATAGTTTCCGTACTGTGTGTTATGAGTACTGTGGCTCGACTCTGAAAGGCCGGAACTATCTGTGAAGCAGGCTTTTCGTTTAGGTAGGTGTAGGTAACTCCCGCTTAAAAAGATATAAGAAAATGATTAGAAAGTAATTGGAACGAAGTTCCTTATCGCGCGTTGTGAAAGGGGGCTAGACGGAAAAAATTCTTACGAAAAGTTGTAACGACACTTTTTGCTATAGTAAGCTATTGTAAGCTGTGCGGCGTCGCATGTTTCTCTGTCTGTCTCTCTCTCTCTCTTATAGAAAGCAAGCCAGATATTTTCATTTCTATTTCGCATTGAACAGTGTGGTGTCGCGACGATTATTTTTGTTGAGTGTATAGAGGTTTTTTATAAATAATAAATAATAAAAAATAATAATAATAATTAATCCTGACAGTGTTTCTGCACAAGTTCTGGATATTGCTGATGGAGTTAGGTAAGTAGAGATTATGTACAGATAATAATAAATGCTTTTGTATTTTTAGCAAGTACGCACTATAACCTCTCTTTATTATTGTGCAAATATAATTGATGCAGTTTTTTCAAGACATTTAAATAAAATAGAATCCCAAACATATGTTTCCTACTTCAGTTACCACAAGCCAATTATTACGAAAATTGAGCCTACTGATTAGGCTTATATAACATTATATTTGTTAATAATAAAAAAATATTATTATAACTTAAAAAAAATAAAATTTTATTACAATTCCTTCACTAATTAATCGAAAGGAACTTCGTTCCATCCGGGTGTCCCTTGACACCTCTCAAGTTTTTTTTTGGCTTAATTATGGATCAAATCAAAGTTAGCCGTTTATTCATTACACTTTGTTTTAGTTACCTACCGACTAAAATAGAATCTGTGAATTTTTAGTTATATCGGTAATTTTTTTTTCGCGATCAACCGTTTGAGATAAGCCCTGTGAAGCTGACAGCGATCTTCATTCAATAGCGATAGTAGGTTCGATGAATAACATGTAGGTATATGGTATTTTTCTAATTTCCCAGAAAATGATTATGTTACAATATAAAAACTACAGCATGAACAGTTCACCGGTCACGTATGATCTTAAGCGTCGCTTCTATATGGATACAAACTTAGTTACTCCACAATAGAACACGCTGTGTTGACTGGCTACGGCTTAACGCGGCCAATACGTGAGTCGGGTACAAGTGTTTAGTAAATATACATTTACTTAACTTTATATTAAGCTAAGAAAACATCTGACGTTGCGGTTAAATTGAAAACAGACTAGATTTTAATATAAGAATCTTGTTGAATTCGGGCCAACTTCTATAAATAAAAACGCGCGTTAAACCTAAGTCTAAAGAATTTAATAATGGTGTTATTACATTTTCGGCTATTTTTAGAATAGTACAAGTATGTATACTCGCATCTATTCGACTAATTTGTACGCGATTTTTTATTAATATAGCACTACACAGTAACGTCGCCGTACTCCGGTGAAGCTGTTAAAACTTTGCTGTAGTCAGATCGGGGAAAAAATAATTCAATGTACTCGAGGGTAAGTCCAAAATTATTATAAAATAGCGGCGATTATGAAGACATTTGTAATTCCAAATCAAAATTAAAGATACTTTATTCAATTTTAGTTCTGAGAAGGTGCTTATAAATGTTAAAACTACCAATGGTTTTGGATATAACTGAGACATCGAGAAAAACCGACGAGAAATTCGATCTGTGATATGTATTCGTTATATATATTTTTATAAAAATGCATTTTATTTATACAGGTTTTTGGTAGATGCAAAAAAAGGATGTTATTTACAGACATCACCTTATAACTTACATAATAAATATCCTTATTCCATCTCTGCCAAGCCTGTCTCTCAGCAGCTAGACATGCACTACCTGATTCTAAATTACAACGAACTAAAACTACTTGAGTGGACATTACTTTGCACTTTTTTATTGGCAGTTGCGACGCTCGTTGCAACAAAAAACTTATTATTTACACATTGTATGTCTGATAATGTTAAATCTGGAATCGGTTATAAAAGATCTATTAAGAAAGAACTCAGTAATACAAATAATTATTTTTCTGACATTTAATTACTAGTTTCAAATTTAACTTACTCGGTTTGATGTCAAAAACTAACGCTGTAGTGGGATGTAGCCGGCCAATGAATACTAGGCTGAATTGCAAAGTTACATTCACTCAATTATTTAATGAAAGATTTCCACAAAGTAACGACTTAGTTAATTAAAAAAGCTAAAAGAGAGTTATCGTATCACCGTGTGCAACAGTTATACCTAGACAAAATAAAACAAAAAATATTTTATTCAGTTGAGGCCCTAATAAGGCACTTATGAACGTCAAAAACTACCACTGGTTTGGAAACAACCCAGTCATCGAGAAGAACGGCAAGAAACTCGATCTGGTTTATCTTTTTAATACATATAATATTTAGACTATATTACAGACATGACAGAAACGTTTTTAATGGATGCACAGAGATGAGTCAATTCTAGACATCACTATCGTTCACATACTGATCCACTCTATAATATAGCCTTTTGAGATCAAAACCCGCTTGACATGGCGCTTAAATTCACAGTCAGGCAAATCGGTAATATCCTTTGGAACTTTGTTATAGAACCGTACACTATTTCCCAAAAAACTATTACTCATTTTACTAAGTCTAAAACATATAGTAATATTGGAATTTTAAATATTGTATTATTTTTAAAGTTATTGTTGTGATATTAGTCCTCAGCACAATTTTTACGACTTTCATTGGATCTTTGAACATGGTAAGTCGACAGACTATTTTCTTCGATAGATGTCGGTATGTCTCTATTTACAATCAAGCAAAACTTTTGTCATAACTTGTGAATAAATTAATCTATAAAATGTTCGATGATGAAGGACAAAACTGTTAAGGAACTCAAGAGTCATAAATATTTTGTTGCTTTTCTTTTGGAACTAGATGTGTAGTCATCCGTTGCTAAATCGTCTCTGTAGACGATCGGTAATAAATAAATTGAAATAATACGTTTTCAGTATTTTGCAAGATTAATCACAGACTGCTCCTACTGAAACCGTATCATAAGCGACAAGGATGAGATTCCTTAAAAATGAACCATTGTGTATTGAATATAAGGGCTCTCAATTACTTTCTATCAAAACGATATAACTCTCACTTTAAATTTGCAAAGTGAGCTATTGTTGAATATTAATAACTAAGAATTATAGCATTTTGAAATTATAAAACTGTTCTACCCAAAATTGGCGTTTTCGAAAAAAAATATTGCAAAATAATCGGGGTTCCATCATTCATTTTGGTTTTAAATAACAAAACCTATATTTCCCAATGGACAAAGTGAGAAAACCTTGAACATAAGCTATCGAAAGTGGTAGTTGCAGTTTTACCTGGATACATAGATTTACCAAAATATTTTACAACAAGTTATGGAGCAACAAACAAGATAAAATATTAAGATGAAATCGAATCAGCTAGGGAATTGATTTCCGTAGAATTTTCCTGTTTCATCCAATTACGCGTTCTTAAGGCTTTTAGAAACTTAATTAAGCTCAAAGGAAGAATCGCTTTCAAAGTACAATTCATGTATGTTTTTCGTATGCCAACTTCGGTTGGTAACAAAGTTTGCTGGTTTCTCCGTGTTGGTATATAAGGAGCTTGCTACCTTAATTGCGTAGGTACGTGAGATGACTATATGTTACTCAACATGTAAACATTTACCGTAATTGAAAATGTGATGTGATTCATGAAGAGGTAATCTCGTGGAAATTATTATAACGTTTTTTTTTGTAGCACAACCTTTGACTTTGAAGCCGTATTTTCTGACTTCTTCACCCCCATTATTGGCGGGTTTAATAAGGAGAGAAGTAGTCTGTATTTATTATTAATTTATCACAAGGTCAAGGATAGGCAGATAAGTTCAAACGTGGGAAGAAAAGATATATAGACAGTTGAGCTAAAGGAAATAAAATTTGCACACTTACTTGGCAATTCACATTGCGTAGGCACTTTTTTCAGGTCACTGTGCCACTGTGTATTATATTGATATTTTTAAAAACTCTATTATTTTCAGTAATATTTATTACAGTGCGGAAGTACGATGCAAATAAACCGATTTGTGGTTTAGTGGTAATATTATTGTTATTAGATCGAATGTTCTATTATGCAACACCGGACCCTTGCCTGAGGTTTCCAATTCTACCGTAACCAAATTTGAATTTGCTATTAATATCTATATATCAATGTACTTCTGCGCTTCTTGGTGGGAGAATTGAATGATATCTGTAAAGATGTTTTGAGCTTTGTTATATGTATAGCAAAGATTAATGAAATTAATCTCAGGCTTATTTAATTTCTTATTACTTAAATTGCAGTCATGGTAAACAGAATTTATCTCCCATGTATTTAATGTTATTCACTTTATTATTTATAGGAAACTACCTACTCTGACATTGCGTGGGTATAATGTACTAATGTGAGTATTTGGTGCCTTCATATTTACAGATTATCAGAGTCTTAGATTATATGTAACAATCACCACATAAACCTTTTCTTGTTGCCCGTTTTTTCTTTAATCTGTCATGTCCTCAAAGATATACATTGAAACAACACGTTCCAAAAATTATTTAAATCTTTATTGAATGCCTAACATAATTCAATATCAACGGAATTAAAAGAACTAATTTATATAATTAAAAAAAAACTTAAGTTATATTGATCGAAATAACGTTGCAAATAACGATTCCATTTTGATAATAAGTCATTAATAAAAAATATTGCATTGAGTTATTAGGAAATAGAAATAAACCATTGTGGGCTTAGGTTTATTAGCCAGCGTTTCAAATGTAAGCGCCTAAAATTTCATTATTACCAGTTTATTAGACCGATTTTTCTCTACTTCATATAAATGTAATGTATATACATTTTACACATAAATCTTCCGGTGAAAAATTTCTAAACGATAGTAACCGCACAAAAATCCGTTGCGTAGTTTAAAAACAGAATAGTATATAGATAACGTATCGTCTTTGCTTTGTAATATTTACATATTTCGTGCGTAAAAAAGTAATGTTTCCATAGCTATTTTTTTAGTGGATTAGGCTGTATGAATCATACTTTAATTGAGATTGACAGTGGACTTTGCATTAGGCTATCTATAGCTGACCGTTCCGCGTCATTCCCGTTTTATCTTAAAAACGATTAGCCCTTTAAAAATATGTACAAAATATTTGTATCAAATGTTTTTTGCTAAATTCAAATATCATGTTAACGCATAGGAAGCGAGAAAAATCTACTTTCATGATCTTTCATTAACTTAAAATGCGGACAAGTGACGTTGAAAGAATTTTTAAGCCAGCTTTTAATATTGGCTTGCCTAGTTGTCCGCTTATACATTTCTTCCTTTTGCTTGTCTTTGTGACTACTTCGATGCTTCGAATAGAACTGTCATCCGTAACGCTATGGTATGCTTGTATACCTAATAAAATGGGGATGGAAATTTCTGGAACGTTATCACAATTTGATTTATAACAGCGAAAGTACTTTGAGATGTACTATTTTTAGACAATAGTCAGAACGACTGGTTTGCGTATATGTGCAATGATATGTTAATATGTCAATTAGTCCTTAATTATCATTATGATTTTGCCGTAATCTCTGGAGAAAAGTCTAGAATTTACAGAATATGTCTTCAGTTTTTGGTTGACATGTTTTTTTGAACCAGTGATCGTTTTATAGTTTGAAGTATTAGGTTTTGTTTCAAAGTCCCAACCAACATTACCGATTTGCCGGATAATAAGTTAAAGCACCATGTCATGCAGTTTTTAATATCTAAAGGTACTATTATAAAATGAATAAATATGTTAGAGTATGCGGGTATGGTCTATACACTGAGATCTTTCAATTAATGTTTATGAACCTGTCTGCAGTATGACAGATTACGGCGCACATTGGTTAACTTAAATACTGCGTTTGAGACATGGCTTGTGTCCCTAAAAATATATGAACGACTAACCTAACACTCAGCGGAAGCTCTCAAGAGAAAAAATCCCAATATTGAAACATTCTTCATTAGTGCATTAGTGCTCCTATGTCTTAGCGTGATGATATATAGCCTGTAATCTTCCTCGATAAATGAGCTATATAACACTGATGAAAGAATTATTCAAATCAGACCAGTGGTTACTGAGATTACCCCTTACAACGTCACAAACTTAATAATATTAGTATGGTGACGTCATTTCCTGAAAATGACGCCCATCTCTATGCATTCACCACAAACGAATATAACTAACTATTTATGTTTGTAAAAATATGAAAATGTAAAGTAGGTCGAGTTTCTTGTTGATTCTTCATCAAATTTAAATTTTGAATATATCTTAATCTGTAGGAAACAATATTTTATGCCCTTTTTTGTTCTGTGTACTCAATGAGTTTCTTCAAAGGTATCATTATTATATATGATCTACAAGAACGTACCAACTTGAATATTCAGGTTTACGCTTTGCAAAGTAAATTAATCTTATATTCTCCCAACATTTAATAAAAACGAAACGCACGTAAAGTATTTGTACCTAAGATTTTCCCATCCAAAATTTAGTGGGCACGTTAACGAAATGAGAAATCCTATATACTTGATCAAATATTTGTTATCGGCTGGCGGAGACGTGGCCTTAGATATTTCTAGGCTAAAAGTATTTTTCTTTGATATTCTCGTATCAAAATATAATATCTATCCGTGATAATAATAAAACTCAGACGGGGGTTGATTGTACCTATATCGTAAGGTACAGAAAATATCTTAATTTAGACAAATATCAATAAAGGAACCTTGTTGGCGTTTCATTTTCTGCTATCTCTAGATATATCTTCTACGTTTTAGTGCTTACTATGTCTATTAGTAGCTTTCGAGAAAGTGACACTAAACACAAAGTAGCTTATCGAATATCGAATTCACATTGCGTCTAATTATGTTAAAAAAAAACTCAACGAAAAAAAAACTACTCTAGCAAAAATGGCACAAAACATTTTTGAACATGGATGGATTTGAACGATATATACTTTGGTTGTTACAAATCCACCAATATCTCAGTCACTAGTCACTATATGGTTCCGGTTCAAATTTGAGGAATTTGAGAAAGAAATATACTCTCTAGGTATGTAACTATCTACTCTTTGGTTGTCACAAACCCACCAATATCTCAGTCACTAGTTTCTATATGGCTTCGATTCCATTTTGAGGAATTTGAGAAAAAAATGTACTGTTTCTGTTGGAAAAATCAAATCTTTAGTAAAGAGCGAGGCCGTGGGTAATAAAAAAATGTCACAATGAAGTACAAACTATGTACATTTTGAAGTTAACATTTAGGTAGTAAGATAAAATATAACTGTAATTTTGTTCACGTTATCGTATTACAATCTAAATTGTTTGATTAGGAACTACCTGTGGTAAATATTTGTGGGTGTGTTAGGGCTGGTCACACGCGATCGTGCGTGTCGCCCATTACCTCTGACCATTATAACTCCTGGTTTACAATAGTATTTACATGACCTTGCACGAGTCGTGTTTTATTTTAATTTGCTATAAACTTGGTGTAGACTTTGTGGTGGAAAAGTAGGTGAATGCTGTAAACTAATTTCTAATTCAATTTGTTGCATTAATTATATAGAGTACTGTATATTATATAATGTTTATTACTTGAAATAAATCTGATATGATGTATTTATTTAAAACTATCTGTACTAACAAGACAAATCTTGTATTTACAATACGAACAAGTAATGTAATAAAATGGTATCTAAACAATGAACGTCGATCTGTCAATTTTATGCAATAATTTTAATGATTTGCCTACTGTCTTCTGTTGCGCTCACTGATTCACATTTTATATGGAGATTTATTAATCTTTTTTTTTACTTTTCCGTGAAACCTTTCTACCATTTTTTCTCCTTCAAAACCTTGTCCTAACAATTACAGAGACGATAAAATACTAGCCAAATAATTTAAAGTGATACTTCTATCGCTCGGTGGAGAACATTTTTCATTACGCGTTAGGGGTAGAGCCACGTCGAAGCTATCACAGATAATAGCATGAATACGTCGACTCGTCCGGTGACTACCCTAGTACCACCCTGTCACAGAAACACAGACGTGAAGTAACAATGCCTGTCTCATTGCGTTTCGTTTGATTAGTAAGAGCGTCGGAGGCCCATCTCGCCTCTCCTCTCCTCTTTCCTTCCCTCCTTTCTCCCAAACACGGGCTGGCAATGCACTTGCGACTCCCCTGGTGTTGCTAGTATCTGTGGACGACGGCGATAACTTAATTGTTCGTTTGACTCCTATGATATAAAGAAAAAGTTTACCTCCTACCAAAAAAATACCACTCAACGTGCCTAAAAGAGTTTTCACTTCAAAAATTATTGTCAATTCAAATGAGACGTTTCGAGGAACTGACAAAGGCCTTTAGAATATCTGAAACGGTTATATTTAAAATACCGCGGAGTTGCGAATTTCGATGCCAATTTGCTGTAATGATGCATGATTTATGTTCGTAACTCAAAGCGGAGCCGTGAAGTGCGTGTGTGTTGAGTTTCCGCGCCATTAACAACGCTATCGAACGGGTTCGATCAAAGGAGTGCACAGTCAACATTTGCTGATCACTAGATACTGGATATATAAAAATATTATCAGACGTGCATATTCTAAGCAAAATCTACATATTTTAAACCTAATTTTTTTTCATTGACAGAATATTATAGAAGTATTGGCCAGTGTCAAAATTGTATGTTCGTAGAATTATTCAAGTGAAATCTTTTGCCTCATTGGGATTTGAAATTCGATCAAACGAAAAAGGAACAAATATAGAATTTAATGGCGAGAAACTGAGATAGAATATATTATACAGTATACGTCTCTCTTCATTGTGTATTGCACTACTTAATACTTGTTATGATCGGCGCATTGTATGTATGTCTTTATGTGCGTGGTATATGTATTGTTTAAGAAATTAGGTGTCTTTTATTATTTTTTAAAGATGTTACTGCTTCTGGGTTTAAAGTACACACGTTTCTTTTCGTTTAATTTCGGACACGTACTCATCTTTATCAGAGTTAGCTCTAATGCCATTTCCTTCTATTCTAATGCAAAAACTACAAAAAACATAGAAACATCAATAATCCATCGCTTCTCAGAATTTGAAATACACTGGTGGTACAGCGAAAATTTTGTGTACAGTATATATTTCGATTGTTTAAAGAATCCGATAAATTTAAGTGTAACATTGCTGCGAATATTATAACCTCAACTATGTTAATACCTGTTTGGTTGGACACAAAACCGACAAAATCATTACAGGCAAGATACAAAATAGTTTAGGGAGAAGATTTAATACTAAAATAATGTAATTTTCATTTTCTTATGTTTATGCTTGCACGCCCGGCGGATGTTGTTCTGCCTTATTAATAAAAAATTCTAAAAGTCAACTACAGCGCCACCTACCACGTTCAATTGTAAATCTGAATCATTCTTGGATCCACTGGAACACACATACAAAATTTCATCAAAATTGATCCAACCGCTTAGGAAGAGCACAGTGACATATACACGTACAGAAGAAATTTATATACACAATATACACTTTTTAACTAGTGTCTATAATATGTATGTATTGGCTAAGCCATTTTGATTTATTGTTTTTAAAGATAAATTGATTTATGTTACAAGAAAATATAGTATTAATTGAGATTTAACAAATTTAAGTTCTTAGTCAAGTAATTATAACATAGTTTATAGGTTTTAGTGTTTTGATAGTAATTTATGAGCCGCTCTAAAATGGTAAACATACAAAATTTATAGGCAGACTGGGTCTCAAGAGCTGAAACAATTGTATAGGAGCTTGGTGACAGATTTTTAACTTGAGGGTTGAAGCTAGCTAGATGGGTTTGGAAAATTGTTTGCCACCATGTCAACGGTAAAGACCAAACTGATTTTAACTATATTTTTACAGACAGAGAGAGTGCTTTTCAAATTTTTATCGAAACTGCATGTTATGACACTCCTCTAGAAAAGTTTTTTATGTCATAGGAGACAATCGGACAGATGGGTCATCTGATGTTAAGTGATCACCACCGTCCATAGACACTAACAACATCAGGAGAGTCGTAACTGAGTTGCCCAGTCTGTGTTTGAGGTAGGCAAGAGAAGAGAGAGAAGAAGGGAAGGGACGGTACGTGTGCCTCCAGAGCTCTCGCTGACCAAACTAAACGCAACAATGCAAGCACTGTTACTTCACATCAGTGTTTCTGTGTGTCGGGTGGTACTATTCCGGGCGAGCTGACCCATTCATGCTGAAACCTATAATAGCTTCAGCGTGGCTCTAAGCAGTATCATCAACATTTAACCAGATGTAACATGAGATCAGTTTAAAGGATCACAAACACTCCTTGTTGATCACAATGAATCTAAAAACAAAACTTAGCTCCCGATAAATAACAAACCAATATCACGAGAGTAAATTTGCGAGCACAATTTAAGTCATTGTAAACACACCTAGGGTAATCTCTAAGTCTGTTTGGCTTAGACCATACGAGCTTAGAATCGTTTTAAGATATGGCTGTTAATTGCGAGGTTGTTATTACGCGCTATTAAACAAATCCTGGGTATTAATTATTTAACTTCAATCCCCCTTGTAAGTTTTCATAGTATCAAATCTTAGTCTGTTGAGAATCTATTTTCTCCTATATAATATATTTTCTCATACTCACGATTTTTTATTTAAGTAAGTATAGTATTAAATTCATAGTCGTCAAATAGCTCTAACCAATGGTATAATAATATGATTCTCATAAAATTTGTCATTTTTTGAACGGGCTTGTGGAGATTACTGCAGGAATTCCAGATTACGGTAATTTGCCGGACAAAAGTGATGGGAAAAAACGGCTTAGTATTAATTCCAAAATTCATTTGATACCTATTAAGATCTAAACAAAAAAGTGAGTGTGTGCGTATGACCACAAGATAGCAGTGAAAATTTTGAAATAAATAAATGCACATTAATGTTCAAGCAATACTTTTTTTTTATAGAACTGACTACTCTATTGGCCTGGTAAGGTCTTTACAGCTTCACCGGACTACTAAAAACAGTATTGTTAATCAATATGGAGATAAATAATAGTAATACTTCAGTATGTGCAATGTATTATATATACTTGAAATACTACACTGATTACATAAAACACATTAATAGTTTTTTTTTGTCATACTAGGCAAACGAACAGATGGGTCATCTGATGTTAAGTGTTCACCACCGTCCATAGACACTTGCAACACCAGGGGATTCGCAAGTGCGTTGCCAGCCTGTCTTGGGGAAGGGGGAGAGGAAGGAAAAGAGACAGGGGAACGGGAGGGTAGGTGGGTCTCTGGCGCTTTCACTGACTGAACGAGACGCAACAATGCAAGCACTGTTACTTCATGTCGGTATTCTGTGAGAGGGTGGTACTACCCCGGGCGAGCCGACCCATTTATGTTGAAAGCAGTAATAGCTTCAGCTTGGCTCTGCCACCTACAAAATAGTATTATTTTATTAATTACTAGCCTCTGCCCGCGACTTTTTCGCGTTCTGAAATGGAAAAAAACATCCCGATTTTGAAACATTTTTAATCTGTGCTCCGCTCCTATCGATCTTAGCGTGATCATATATAACCTATAACCATTCTCGATAACTGAGCTATATAACACTGAGCGAATTATTCAAATCGGACCAGTAGTTTCTGAGATTACCCTCTACAACGTCACAACATCACAACGTCACAAACTTTACTTCTTTATAATATTAAGTATAGACTAGCTGTGGCCGTGACTCCGTCCACGTGGGACCTAATGCAAAAAACAGCGATTAATAAAATTATCTGAATGTATTAAGTCCATTTACTTATCAACTTTTCTCTCGTACTTAAATCACGTCGTCATTAAAATCAAAATAACTTCTGATAGAGCGAATCGATTTTAATGAAACCAAGGCTAAATGTTACTCCAGGATATGCTTTATGATTTTCTTGGTGAGGTTTTATCGTGAACTTAGTACTTTAGCAGTGATGCGTGGTCAAACAAACAGACAGACAGACGTGGCTGACAGATATCCTTTGTAATATGTTGTGATAATAATATTAGACAATTCATATATAAAAATGATGACTGAAGCTCATTTGTAGGTTTTATCAGCGCTTGTGTCGAGGGGGGCGTGTAAACTCGATTCAACGTTACTCGCCAGAGTGTGACGAGTCAAGTTTATTAACTTATTCAATACGCCCAAAGAAGTTTGTCACTTCGAAACGTGGATTTTTCTCTAGAAACTTAACCGGGGGTGTAAGGGTGTAAGAGGTGTCGAATAACATCATGACTTGAGACACCCAAGCCAACCTCACCTGCACGTGGTGCACCCTGCTGAATAACGAACGAGGCAATGGCGCAAGCGGAGTGGTAGGGTTTTACGGCCCGACTGGGTCGCAACCACCATGCATATGGCGAAAAAGCCCGTAATAGTGATTCGCTTCTACGGGTCACGTTTCGGGATCAGCCTGTGCATATCCAGCTTATTACAGGCCGGCATGATAGTGGCGACCGGCGATGAACAGTGTGTCAATCGGTGGTCGCTATTATTTTTGGATTGTACTGTGCTTACCATCAGGCATAGTGCAGTCACTTTGCCGTGCTACAATAAAAGAAAAAGAAACCGTAACAAGATTCTGGTATTACATATGTTCAAACAGAAATGTTGATGCTTTTCTAAGATTACGATTGGAACATAACATTGACAGTGAGAAACATTTAGGAAATGTTTATTAGTAAGAGAATATTCAGAATTAATATATTTCTCTATTTGAAATCACAACTAGATGGTAGCGTGGTAATTAGGCCACTAGTTTCCTTTAAACGAGGCTTTTCTTAGTAGTGAGATGGCAGGCTTGCTATTATTATTCTTATTATTAAATTCTTAAGCTTCACTGCTTACCGGCTTACATCTTAAACTGATATGTCAAAACAGGTGAAATTTTGAGTAGATGTAAGTTATTTAACATAATGGAATGATAAGAAAGTATTAATTTACATCCTTCAGGATGTTTTTGATGGAAAACTTAAAAATGCTATATTAAAATGTTCGTAACATCTCGGTGATTTCGCAGAAAAGTTAAATTAAATAATTGCCATCGGTTCCTTTATATCGTAATAATTCAAATTAAAAAGTATATTTAGAATTTATTTACATTAAATTCACATAAATTTGTTTTATACTTTATAATTGTTCTGTTATACAAGTTGTAAAATTACAAAGAAATATCGTTATCTCACAATTTGTATAATACTTACTAACCTTTACTCGCAGTTTTGCTTGTGCTAATATAGATTTAACCTATCCCTCGAGAATAGTAACTTTTTCTAGATGAAATATAACCGTCCTTTTCTATAACCCTGAAAATAAAAAAGGCTCGGCAAGTCCGCGTTATCCGACTCTGGTTTTGGATGCGTTAGCGAACGCACGTGTCCGATATCTCCTTTGCTCGAGATCTTTTGTTCTCGATTTCATTGTGCTTTTTTTAGTGCTAAGTTGAGTGCAGCTGTGGCACAGTGTACAAAATCTACCTGAGTGAGTGAGACATTCCCTTATTTATATATTTACCCGTTTATTTATATACTCATTTTTCTATTCCTTATTCTTAAATATCTAACCAACTATTATTTATTTGTTTAATTATCTATGTAAGTACCTATTTATTATTATTTATCTATTTATTTAACCATTATTTATTTATGTTATAGTATTTTATTCATATACATGGTCTCCTGTCTCGCCTACTCATTTATTTATTTTGTGCTTTCGCTTTGTTTGGTTTTAAACAGTTCTCTTGGTCCGGACTCGATATAGTCCCGTAGCTTACCGTTTGGCGTGCCCCCCTGCCCTTAAGGTAGGGAGGTTGTTTCGCGGCCCCTCCCTCTCCTCGATCCACCGCGATAGATCCGTTAGCTGTGGCATAATATTATCGTAAAAATCTCCTCGAGAGCGGTTTAGATCCGGAGATTGTAAATTCAATTTACCGCAACGTAGCGTCGCAGGCCGCCCAGGGCCTTTTTAACATTCCGACCGCGAATTCCTTTGCGTCCCTCGCGCCGCAGTTTCCTCTAGACGCGCGCGACAAAGGTCTACTTGAGGCCTCGATTCCTAGCTCCAACTCGGAGGCCGGCTCCGAGATGGAGCTAGACGTGACGGCGTCCGCCGAGCCGATCGCGACCGCGACCGAGTCCGCGATTCCCGCGCCTTTAGCGCAGACAGACAAGGACGGATATACGATCGTCTCGTACAACAGGCGTCGTCCGACCAGCCCGACGGAATCGGGTTCCGTAGGCCCCGTAAAAGTCGCCAACATAGGTGGCGCTCGTGTGCCGACAACTCCGGCTATACCGTCGCGTAAGCCGAACGCGAATCAAAATAGCTCCGTCCCGCTCACGCAAGGTTCCGCAGGTAGGAAGCCGCGCCCGCCGCCTCCTGTTACGATACAGGACAAGTCCCAATGGACTTCTATTTCTAATAGATTGAAGGCTCGTAATATAAATTACACAAATGCCCTTAGCACTCCGGCGGGCATTCGCGTTAAATGTCCCACGTCGGACGACAACCGCGCATTGATCCGATTCCTTACCGAAGCAAAACTCGCGTATTTTACGTACGCTCTAGAGGACGAGCGCCTCCTGCGTGTCGTGTCACGCTGTGTCCCGGCCGAAATCTCGGTCGAAGACGTTACCCTCTCCCTTAAAGAGAAAAACTACCCGGTGCGTGAGGTACATCGTATGTACCACCCACGCACTCGCGCCCCGTACAATATGGTTCTTGTTCTCCTCGACCGGTCGCAGAAGGGCAAGGCCATCTTCTCACTCACTTCGGTGTGTGATCTCAACGGGGTCACCGTTGAGCCCCCACGCAAGACCCACATTCCTTCGCAGTGCCATAACTGCCAAAGTTATGGGCACTCCGCGAAGAATTGTCATCTTCGTCCCAGGTGCGTCAAGTGCCTGGGAGACCACGCCACGAAGGAGTGCGAGCGCACTCCTAGCACTCCCGATCCTCTCAGCTGTGTGCTCTGCGGTAACGCGGGTCACCCCGCGAATTATCGCGGTTGTCCCCGCGCGCCGCGCACACAATGTCCCCGTCAGGCGAGGCAGGCGCCCAGGGCACCTGTAGCCGCCGCCTGCCCTCCGCCTTCACCTCTCATGTCCGTGGAGGCCTTCCCGGGCCTGCCGGGCGCCTCCCGCGCCCCGGTAGCGCCCGCGCCCACGATGTCACCGCGCTCGCCACCCTCTGTGCCGCGCGCGGCCCAACCCGGGCGGGCCCCTATGGCCCCCTGGGCCCCCCGACTTTAGCCTCAGGCCTCTTCAAGGCCTCTGGCGCCTCCACCTAAGGCGACTCATGCTCCACCATCTCTCTCGAATAAGTTCGACTGGATGGAGCAGTTACTCAGAGAGCACGACATACAGGAGGTTCTCGCCTTCTATACCTTAGTCGAGGAGAAGCAGGGGCTAGAGCTTCTCTCCGCCCTAGCGCGTTTTCCGGCTATCGGAGCCACTATCCAGCGCCTCGCCCGTTCACCGTAATTTAAATAAGATTTAAAATTCTCGGAAATTAATAAAATAAAACCACGTGGTCTATGTCTCTCGTTTTTCAACGCGAGATCCCTTCGGACACAGCACGATCTAGTAGCTGACTTTTTGTGCGATAGACAGATTGACGTTTTCCTCATCCAGGAAACGATGTTAAAACCGAGTATGCGTAATCCGAGAATCGCGAATTACTGTATTGTTAGAAACGACCGTGTCACCCGCGGGGGTGGCACCTTAATTTATTTTAGGCGTTCGCTATATTGCATGCCTCTAGATCCGCCCGCGCTTACTCATATGGAAGTGTCAGTATGCCGTGTAGGTATGACGGGCCACTCTGATATTATTCTTGTCTCCGCGTACCTATCACCGAACAAAGAGTTACTTAAATCCGATTTGCAGGCGCTAATTAGCTTAGGTGACTCAGTCATTATAGCGGGGGACCTCAACAGCGGGAACGGGAGGATACTCGACGAACTAGGTGAGGCTCTCGCATTTGACGTCATAGCCCCTACGGAACCCACGCACTATCAAGATCACTGCCGACCGTCAGTTTTAGATGTAGCTTTGTTAAAAAATGTCGCGCTTCCTGTACGACTCATATTAGTCGTACACGAACTCGACTCGGATCATCGCCCGGTTCTATTACAATTAGGACAGAATTCTGATTTTAGCCTGTCGCCGATCAGAGTGGCCGATTACGCGAAACTTAGCGAATATCTTAAAAATAGTCCGTCGTCTAGTAGTTTAGACATGATTCCGGACGTGTTGGTATCTAAAGCCGACGCGGATTCGGCCATCGATTCCCTGGTTGATTATCTCCAGACCGCCGTAAGAAAGTCGAAAGAGGTACAAGCGGCGAACGAACGCCGTTTTATACTCCCTGATGACGTGAGAGCATTGATCACGGAAAAGAACGCCGCGACTCGTGCTCACGACGCTTACCCGACCGCAGAAAACAGCGAACGCTTACGTTTCTTGCGTAAAGCAGTTAAGTCTCGTATTTCTGAAATCCGAAGTAACAGGTGGGACAGGTTTCTGGAGGATCTCCAGCCATCTCACCTGTCACTCTGGACTCTCACGCGAAAATTTAAGTCCGATACGGTCATTCCAATGCCCCCTCTCGACAGAGGCCCCGGGCTACCTCCCGCTTTCGATAACACTGACAAAGCAGAATGTCTCGCCGCGAG
>JACEII010000182.1:228249-245517 GCA_014332785.1 Antheraea mylitta
TTTCGGAATTGCCCATTTTCATACAGTTATATTATTAAAAATAATAACAAATGCGTATTTGTAATAAACAATATGTATTATGATTATATGTCATAATATTTATAATATAAAATAACAATATTCTAATTAGGAAATAACATTGACTCATCCAAATATGTTAAACGATTCAATTTAAACATATTATTATGAATGAATTGCCATATCATATTGTGCAATGAAAAAAAAAATGTAGTCTAAACTCTAAGACTAGGAAAATAGGGATAGTGAATTTTATTGAAGATATATTGAGTACGAAATGATGTTGACTTAGTAGTTTATCGACTAAGTATCTTAAGTGCTCGTCTTAGTACTCAGGTGAAACTGTTAAGACCTGCCAGGCCAATAGTCAGTTGAAAAAAATGGCTTAGTAGCTCGTGCTGTATCACGACAAGTAGAAGAAGTACTGCCTAAAATAAGTGTATATTAATTGATTTTTAAAATAAACTGTCATGGGTCTTAGAGCTTTAAATAAAAATTAATTAAAAACATTTAAGGGTAAAACAAGATAATATATGCAGCAGCCATGCTGGTATACCAAGATCTGAATATGAAATTGTTTCTTTCGGTGAAAGTAATCATCGTGATTAAATCATTTTATAGTGCTAAGGTTTCTTCTAATACCCACCGTCCGCGAGCTACTTAATCCTTAAATTGAAAACAGTGTTACAACAGTAGTCCGGTGAAGCTGTTAAGACTTTGTTAGGTCAATAGCGTAGTCAGATCGAAAAAAAAAAACAACGTGTTAAAACAAATGAGTTTCAAAGCGAATCCTTTTTTAGATTTAGAATGTTCGCATTTCAAACCACATCATTATTTAATAACAGATGCGATTGTATTTAAACTCTTACGATATTATTATAAAAAAGTTAGATACGTATTAAATACTTGCTTTATAAAGGTTTGGTACTAAATGCACCGCGCTCGTCCGAGGTAAGTTCGCGTTATCCTTTTTTCGCAAGTCTAATCTAACCTAACCAAAGCGAGACAAAAGAGCAAGATGGCGAACAATTACCGAGCGCGGTGCATTTAAAACGTAACCTTTTTAAAGCAAGTATTCAATATGTATTTAATTTTTTTGTAACAAAACCGTCAATGTTACAAGATTATAAAAATGTTAGAAATAGCATTTTAAAAAAATAACGATGTATGTTTAATGTAGTCTTCTGTATAGTAATATTAAGGAAATATATTTTTTATAATAAATCTTTAGGATACAGGTTGTAAAGTGGAAATAATTTATTCGTGAATTTTTAAGCTTAGATATAATGTTATAATTATGGCAGTACTTATACTTAAACCTCGATTGAATATAATCAATTCCTAAATTTAGTTATGTTTTTTTCGGACGATTCTGTTTTTTTTTTTAATAACATATAGGAGACAAACGAACATGCGGGTCACCTGTTGTTAAGCGATCACCGCCGTCCAGAGAAGCAAGCCCAGAGGAGTCGCTAGTGCGTTGCCAGCCTGTGTTTGGGGGAATGGAGAGAAAGGGAGAGCGGGAGGGAAAGAAGAGGAAAGGGGAAAAAGGTCTCCGGCACTCTCACTGACCGAACGAAATGCAACAATGCAAGCACTGTTACTTCATGTCGGTTTTTTGTGAGAGGTTGGTGCTACCCTGGACGAGCCGACCCATTCATGCTGAAACCAATAATAGCTTCAGTGTGGCTCTACTACCCACTACTGATTAGACACAGATGGAAATACTTTAGGTATTTAAAATTTAATGTCTTCATCCTAGTTATTAATATAAATTCGAATGTGGTTGTTTGTTTCGCTTTCATGTTTTAAAGTGACTATAGTGACGATAGTGTACCTTTTATCCTGAAAAACAGTACCGAGAAAACAGCCAACCCTATATTTAGCCCAGCGAAGTCACAAACAAAAGCTAAGTTTTGTATAAATAATATTGTGAACATTTAAATTCACCGCTTAAAGCAAAATAACCGATGTTTGTTACACAATTATAAAAAAAAAAAAAAAACAAATCTAAATAATAGTCTTTTAGAATTAGGTAATTATTACATACGAATGAGGCTATGAAAGATTGTAGGCTGTTGTTACCTTGTTGCCGTTACATAGTCTACATTATATTGCTCCAAGAATACAATATACTCTATATTACTCTTAAGGATTTTATCACATTGTATTAAATGTATCGCATTCTGTACTTTTCTCGGAATAAAGACATAAGTGCTTTATTTAAGTTTTATTTCAGTTATAATAAATACTAAAAGATGTAACCTCAAATGTAATGTTTGTGTTATAAAATATATTTGAATAAATATGAGAGAGATACGTATTTTACGCTTTTTACTAAGACGCTTTTTGTGGATCTCTTATTATAAGCAATATTTTTAGCATTAGAATTGAGCATTCTTACAACTGCGGCTGGTTTTTTTTTTTGGCAAATAAACGTAAAATTAAATTAGAAGAGTTGTTACTAATTTTTTGAATAAAATAGAAATGAAATATTAAATGACTTTCTGGAAACGCATTAGCGGATTTTTTTTCTCGAACTGACTACGCTATTGACCTAGCAAGGTCTTAACAGCTTCACCCGACTACTGCATTAGTGCAAATAAAATTAAAAAAGTATACGCAGTTTGCAGTTTATTTGACTTCTACTTGCTGCTTTAAAATTAATTTCTATAACTGCAAATTAATCTGTAGGATAGTCATGTTGGCTTCTTTACTTTGGCTTTAATTCGAAAAACGTTGGGTTTCTAAGGGATTTTAACCAGTTACAAGTTAATTAAAAAGTATTTTTTTATGCTATTCTGTACATTTAGCCAACAAACATAAGTATTACACATACATAAAATCACGTATAATTAATTAGAACAGTAACTGGACTTAGGAGCTTAGCTCGGTTCTTTAAAAAACATTTTTAAAATAAAATAAACTATTAGGTTTGCCTCACAAAATTAGCATTTTTCTACCAAAAAAATAATTAATAAAAGATATCTCTTTTACTGTCACTCGGATTCAAACTGAGGTTAGACGGATTTACGAACCAGCCGACTTCCATTTGAGCTGTTTTTGTTTTGACAGCAACGGCGAAATTTACTTCTATATTCTAGCTATATTTTTTCATTGCCTGAATGCTCAGATATAAAAATTTCTATGAATGAAATCTAGCTACATCGATTTATTGTCCCAGAAACCACCTACATACTAAGTTTAACTGAAATTGCTTACGCCGTTTCTAATATCCTGAATATATAACAATATAAAAATATACAAGAATTGCTTGTTTAAAGGTATTAGATAGATAGATAGATAGATATATACAAGAAGATAGATAGATAAAATTACAGTGTAATATCGTTACGATCATAGGGATGCAAGACATTAGTACATAAGAAACAAATTCTAATTGGGTGCTATAGAGACAGAATCAATGTATCGTATACAAGTATACACAATCATATTTCAGCAAGGATTGCTTATATAATCACAATGTTGTTAATATTTGTGCATGATATTTCATTATATAATCTAGCCATGCGTATTAAAGGGCTGTTATATACGGTGTTAAGTGTCGCAGTATGAATTGCAAAGAGATGTGAATTACGCAACGCTTGGCAATTAGTTCTTTAGTAGAAATGGTTGATAAGAAATTCATGGATGGCACCGTTCTTAATTTTGTAAAGGATCAATAAGTCGGATACGTTTTGTTTTATTTTTAGGCTAGTGATATTGGAATATTGAATATACCATTATAGTCAGGGATAGATTTACGAACGCCTTTTCTTATGAGCGATATTTGAGTAAATGTCTAACAATAAGAGCTTGAACGAATTCGATGATACATTCATAGATTCTAATAAATACTCTATATGTTTTCACAACTGTAAGTTCAAAGGTTTAGAATTTGGTAGAATTAAAGATGGTAGAACCACTCTGAAGCTATTCCTGTTTTCAGAATGAACGGGTCAGCTAGCCCGGGCTAGTACCACTCGACCCATAGAAACACCGTCGTGAAGTACTAGTGTCTGTATTGTTGCGTTTTATTCGGTTAGGGAGAGTGCCAGAAGACCATCTCCCCTTTCTTTCCTCCCGCTCTCCTTCCCTACTTCCCCTTCCCTATTCCCGCCTCCCACAAACACAGGTTAGCAACACATTTGCGATTCCCCTGGTGTTGCAAGTGTCTATGGACGGTGGTAATCACTTAAAATCAGGTGACCCACCTGTTCCTTTAACACTTATAAGAGTAAAATGATTTCTTAGCGTTTGCCTACTTTATATACTATAGTGACTTAGTGTAGTGTAAAAAATCAGATTATCGTACACACATCTCTGTGGTACGAGACACCTCCTACTGGAGATTTCACTCCTTTTCCATAATGCGACTAGTTATATCTAGAGTCTTAGTAAGGATCTCATATTTTACCCAAATTAAAAATGTTAAACACGACTTACAAAACATTAATCCTAATCGAACGAAATTGATTTAACATTCTATTCAAATATATTAATTAGTTTCTTACAGGATTCCATTTGGTGATAAATGTCGTGTCAGAAATAGTGTTGTAACAAACATTTATATGTAAAGTTTCATTAAAAAAAAAAAATACCTGACCAACATTTTTTTTTACCCAAATAAACCCACCAGTCATATTTAGTATAATAATTTAGAAATAAACTTAAAAAAATTGCTTAATGTCGTAATATCTGGTGAAAACATCTGAACTCGCTGTAAATAAAGCTATCAATACATATAAATTTGTGTATAGATTTTTTTTTTCGAACAACTACGGTATTAACCTAGTATGGTCTTAACAGCTTCACCAGACTACTTGTATGCAGATAAAGTTGGGAGATACAATAAGTGTAGCAGTAACCCGGATCTTAGTGAAGGGAAAAGTCTCGCATAATTCAAGGCTAATAATTATTCTTGATACATTTCATAACAAAACGGATGGTAATTTAAAATTCAAATTAGTGCCCTAACTTTACACTTACAAACGTTTTACAATTAATACACTGTTTTTTTTTTTATTTTTTTTTTTTTTCAATGATTTACTATTGTATTCTATTTTAGTTCGAACGGACCTAGAATCTATATAATAAAGTTATATTTTTTTAGTCATATGATTAAATATTAAAAACTATGAATGCTTACTAATATATTTATTCAACTAATTTTTATGAACTTTTGCATACATCATGTCAGGAGAACAGAAAATGACAATTTATATTAACGTAATTGAAGTCGGATGCAAAAACTAGTGACTTCTCAAGTTACATATTCAATGACAAATGCAAGCTGATCTTAAGAAAATAATTAGTCTTCTTCTATCAGTATCACTGAAGCACGACAATGTGACTGCACTATGCCTGATGGTAAGCATAGTACAATCCAAAAACAGTGGCGACCACCGACAGCCAGATTATCCATCGTCGGTCGCCGCTGTCATGCCGGCCATAATGACGAAAGTCACCCGGTACTGGATATGTACAGGCTGATCCCGAAACGCGACGCGCAAAAGCGAGTCACTATGACGGGCTTTTTCGACATGTACATGGTGGTTGCGATCCAGTCGGGCTGTAAAACCCTATCACTCCGCTATCGCCATTGCCTCGTTCGTTGATCAGCAGGGTGCACCACGTGCAGGTGAGGTTGGCTTGGGTGTCTCAAGTCTTAAGATGTTACTCGACACCACTTACACCCCAAAATAATAACTCAATTGAAATAGTAATAATCTATCTATATAAAACCTTTAAACGAGCAATTCTTGTATATTTGTATATATTTAGGATCTCGGAAACGACGTCATCTATTTCCGTGATAATTAGTATGTAGGTTGTTTCGGGGACGATAAATCGATCTAGCTAAATTTTATTCATAGAAAACTTGTTTAACTGAGATTTCTGGCGATGATAAAATATAGCTAAAATATGAAGGTAAATTTCGTTGCCGCTGTCAAAAAAAAAATACTCAGAGGGAAATCGGTTCCTTCGAAAATCCATGTAACCCCAGTTCGAATCCGAGTGACAGCAAAAGAGATACATTTTTCAATTTTTGTTTTTTGTAAAAAAAAAATAATTTTATAAGGCGAACGTAACAGTTTATTTTAATTTAAAAGTGTTTTTTAATGAACCGAGCTAGGCTGTGTATTTATATATTCCATACTTCACTTGCATTTTGTTTGTTACATACTATCAAGACAGTTTAGTAAACTTAAATAGATCTATACTAATATTATAAATCTGGATAGATTGTTTGTTTGATTGAATGCGTTAATCTTAGGAACTACTGGTCCGATTTGAAAAATTCTTTCAGTATTAGATAGCTCATTTATTTAAGGCTATCGGGTAGATATAATTACGCTAAGACCAACAGGAGCGGGGCACCAATGGAAAATGTCTCAATTTTTTTTTTCTTTAGAGAGCTTTCGCTGCGTATTTGCGTTAGTCCAAATTAAATACTCCATGCGGATGAAATCGCGGGAACAGCTATTTCCATATAAAGTAGGACTGTTAAGTGGGCATAGTATCTCACTGAAATAAGTATACACAGTTTGGCCCTTTTAGTTAATGTTCGGTATTGGCAGGGCGACCAACTCGCCCTCGGCGCCTGATGCTTCGTACCGAGGTACTGAGCACGTCCTCACTTTTACTTCCATATCGATTATTGTACTTTCTGACTTATAATTTATATCATAATTTCTTCACTCGAACGGTCGAAATGTGATGATTGTTTCCTTGTTCAGTACACCATAACTAATGTTATAAATATGAATGTGAGTTTGTTTGTTTTTTTCTTAACGAGCCGTGAAGAACGTCATGTTAGGAACCACTTTTTTTATTGCGGCTGTTGGAAGCTTATATAGTGCGGATAAATTATGTGCCTAATTGTTTTATCTATATATATTTTAATGCTAATTTTTCGTATTTTATATAGATTATTTCCAAACTATATGTGACAACTTTGACTCATATTCATTCCTTCCTATTCTATTTATTTATATTTTGTCTGTACATATAAGAGATATATTTATTTACCTACAATTATAATTACCATACTTGTTATATAATTTGTGTTTTATTTAAGATAATGACATGGTTAATGTAATTTTTACACAACTTTTATTTGAACTAATCCATTTTTTTTATATTTCATAGGAGGTAAACGCACAGGTGGGTCACCTGATGTTAAGTGATCACCACTATCCATAGACACCAGCAACACTAGAGGAGTCGCAAGTGCGTTGTCAACCTGTGTTGGTGAGGAAGGGAGAAGGGGGAAGGGAAGAGAGGAAAGGGAGAGGGAGGGCGGTGGTCCTCCGGTGCTCTCACTGACCGAGCGAAACGCAACAATGCAAGCGCTGTTAGTTCACGTTGGTTTTCTGTGAAGTGCCCCGGGCGAGCCAACCCATTCATGCTGAAACCAGTTATAGCATCGGCGTGGTTCTACCACCTACACCTCTTGCATTTCAACTGGAATCACTTACTTAATCTTAAAACTTTAAAGTGCATGTTAGAGGTGTGTATATATTTTTAAATCAAATCAAAATCAAAAACTCTTTATTCAGTTTAGGCCTTAATAAGGCGCTTATGAACGTCAAAAACTACCACCGTTTCGGAAACAACCCAGCCATCGAGAAGAACCGGCAAGAAACTCGATCGGGTACAGTTTTTTTTACATACATTTAAATACATCATACCGCTTATAGTGGATGCACAGAGAGGAGTCAATTCCAGACATCACTATCGTTCACATACTGATTCACTCTATAATATCCTTTTGACACTAACACCCGCTTGACTTGGCGCTTAAATTTGCAGTCCGGCAAATCGGTAACATGTTTTGGGACTTTATTGTAAAACCTAACACTATTACCTAAGAAACTATTACTGGTTTTACTAAGTCTGAAACCTCGGACAACCAGTTTATTACAGTTTCTAGTATTTACATTATGCCGGTCTTTTACTAAATTCAGTTTTTCAAAGTTTTTACGGACATACATTAAATTATCAAGAATGTATTGGGAGGGTAGAGTTAAGATACCGAATTCCTGGAATTTCGTTTTTAATGATTCGCGAGGTCCCATATTATATATTGCTCGAACTGCCCGTTTTTATAATAAAAATATGGTGTCTACCTGAGGAACTGTACCCCACAGCAGAATACCGTAAGACATTATGCTATGGAAGTAAGCGAAGTAGTCTAACCTTGTAGTGGCAATATCTGTAAGCTGGCGAATTTTCCGTATTGCGAATGCAGCAGAACTTAATCTGCTCGCCATTCTTTTTTATGTGAGGGCCCCATTGTAATTTGGAATCTAATGTAATTCCCAAGAATACAGTATTGTCAGCTAACTCTACTAGATTCCCTTCGATCTTGATTTTACTATAAATGGAGTTTGGCACGTCACTTGGCCAGATTTGATGAAATACCGGTCGAATGATGACTAACAGAGGGTAGGCGAAGTGTGGAAAAAGCAATGGTAAGTTTGTCATAATAACTTGGACAAGAATGGCACAAACCAGAAATTAATGGCTTAAATGGGAGGAGGTTTATGCCCTACAGTCGGTTAAAATATTGGCCATATCAATGATTAGGTACTGTCGCCAAATAATATTTTTTTTAGTTCCTCCGTTTCATAGAGTATTTACGAAAGAGACACAGCTATTCCTGCAATGTATAAATTGCGCAACAGTGTAAGTTTGACAAGACGCTACCAATATATCGAACATTTATCTCTTCTTATAAAAATTACAACCAAATAACCGTCTATTTGTTAATCTTTACTAAGGAATTATTGTGTAATTTTGGGTGTAATATACGTACCTAAAAAAACTTTGATATATTATAACTTAAGCTTTCCTCATGACTCACTTTATCTACTGATGAAAACAGCATAAAAATCCTTAAAGTAGTTTTTGAGTTTATCGCGAACAGACAGACAAACATGACAGAGGACTTTGTTTTATAAGATGTAAAGATAAACTGTTCTGTAACAATAAATATATATTTTGAAAGAGAAAAAGTAAAACAATTTTTGAAAAAAAATCTTAATAACCAGCCCAATACAGTAACTGTTATGTGTACTACTACACTTAGACGTATTTGCTTCAAATAATTTAATCTTTTTGTGAGCTTTTCGTGATTATTCCGGTGAAGCTGTTAAGACCTTGCTAGGTCAATAGCGTAGTCAGTTCGAGAAAAAAAAAGCTTTTCGTGACTATAAATAGCAAATAACTTTGAGAAATCCTGTCATACGAGAGCGATCCCGGCATGCGTGACTCGAACCGTTAAAGTTACATATTGTATTGTGTTTTTAGATAAGCCAGAGTGGAGCTCTCGAGCACTCTTCTAGCGCGATATAGTGACACTGAAAATTTTCACTCACTGCTTTAATACACGCAACATAGATTAACCCTACATACGTGCACACACACCCTGGTAGGTTCATATATAGTGGTGGAATTAGAAATTAAAATTAAAAATAGTAAATACGTTGATGTCTGGCCTGGTGGTCGGAAGACTTCGTGTCTCTTTGTTTTCTTTCTGGTGTAATATGCTGTTATTATATAGTGTGAAATTGCAAAAGTTATGAAATAAATTTAACTAAGTCTATATTCGACTACTGAGTGCGAAATTAATCGGTTGGGATTTGTCGAAAGGCCATTGAACTGTAACATATGTGAAGCCTTGACTTTAATCTAAGTCTAATAGTTAGCAATACGCGTATATATACTTTTTTTTTCATGCTGGCTCGCGTTTTTGACTTAAAGAGGCTTGAGAGCTTCATCGTATTTAATAGCGTATGCAGATAATAGTCAGAGAAAACTAGTAAAAGACAGTATATTTGGGATTACGTGGGAAATAAATAAAAATGAATTACTCCATTTTAAAATTTTTACCTTGTTTTACAACAGACGACAATAGGGAGATCTTTAAAAACATTGTTCAGTTATCATATTCGTAATGTAAAAGCAAGGATATGGTCTCATTTTCTTAATACACCATTGGGAAACTATTGAAGACAGATAATGGGAAATAAGGAATATTTGACACGTTTTTATACTGGTCTGTAATAACAAAAAAGGCATGACTTATCTCAAAACACGGTCTAAATGCTATCTTATTAACGCCATGATAAATATCATTACTCCTCATGCTTCTAATTATTATCTTCTCTTTCACTGACACTCTTGGCCTCATCATAACATCATCTCTTTCATATCGTTCTTGATTCTATAACAACAAAAGAACACACCATCCAGGTGGTATGGATGGGTTTTGTAGGTGGTAGAGCCACGCTGAAGCTGTTACTGGTTTCAGCATGAATGGGTCGGCTCGTCTGGGGTACTACCATCCTCTCATAGAAAACCGACGTGAAGTAACAGTGCTTGCATTGTTGCGTTTCGTTCGGTCAGTAAGAGCGCCGGAGGCACACTTCTCCCCACCTTCCCCCCTCTCCTCTTCCCTTCCCCCCTATCGCCAACAAAGGTTGTTATCGCACTTGCGACTCCACTGGTGTTGCAAGTGTCTATGGACGATGGTGATCACTTAACATCAGGTGACCCGCATGCTCGTTTGCCTCCTATAACATAAAAAAAAATACATAATCTCTCTTAGTAGGTAAAGGTCATCCTTTTATACATCCTACATATGAATACACAAACATATATTTTATATAAAAATATATGAGAACACAGCGTTACAGAAGGCCATCTAATTCAATCTTAGAATAGATAAGCGGCTGATAAACTTGCACGTGCTTTGTATATGGATATTTGGAGAATCAAATTTGCAATTTCTAGATTTAATTGTAAGACTTGGTAGTATATGATAATATATGATAAAAATAATATATGATATGACAATGCATTGTGTAATTTAGAAAGAAATTGGCATTGCTAATGTGTAACATATATAATGAAAGGTTACTCAAGAATTACTAATGTCGTATATTATTCAATAAATTCTAGGACGAGGTAATCACAGGATGTAAGTTTGTATTCAAAGGATAGTATTAGTCATACAATATCAGTGGTTACGGAATTTCTCATTTACTATCATATGAACGAGTATTTATATAGCAATGTATCGTTAGCTTAAAGGCACAGTTCCGACCTGCAACCGGTCACTTGTTTTTGTTGCTCCGTTCGGCAAGGTCGCGCGTATTTTAAAATGTTTTCTCGCGCATTCGTGTTTCTGTGCCTTGTGAGCTTCGTTGAGCTGAGAAAGATTTACTATCCGGATACGAAGGATCCAAATGCGATTGTCTTCGAAGGGCCGACGAATTATGAAAGCCGAAAAGCATATGAGAACGAGGTTGATGATGACGTATTGGAACTAATCGACGTACGATTTGGAAGGAAGCACGACGATCCTCCCAAAAATGTCTACACAGATGTAATCGTATTTCCAAACGATTGAAAAGTGACGACAGATATCGCATATTCTTTGTAATTCCTGTTGTGAATCGTGAAATATACCAGGACTATAAAGGTGAAATCGAAGCCAAATAAATAAATTCTGATTGTGTTAATTACAATTGAAATACATTAGTGTGTGAGCAAATATTTGTATAGTTTAATTCTAAAGTAAATTACTTAACATCGCGACGTAACTTCACCTTGTATGTGTGCGTGACCTTTGACATTAGAAAAACATACATTCATAAGTTTAATAGATATAATCTATATGTATTGTTCTAACATAACTACGCAACAGAAATAGATAAGCTATTTAAGTTTGTACAATTTACGTGTCTCAAATAACGACCAATATGTAAACATGTTCTATATTCTATTTAATATTAACTCATACGTATGTTCTGTGTAAATATGATGGATACATATCTTGAGCAAATGAGTATTTTAGGGTTAGACCCTTGTTTGTTATAATATTACAAATAAGACTTCGTATTTATTTTATAGAGTAGTAATTTGATTCAGAGTGAGACTATTGATTAAGTTAAGATATTTTTTGATATAAGGAGATTATTTATTATTCTGCAAAGCTCCAATACTCCTTTTTCGTAACAGACATGATTTAAGTAATTTTTAATATTTATTGTATACATAATAGTTTTTAAAATGTTTAGCTTTTATAAAGTATACAAGGAATTTCACTCAATAGTTTATATATTCACAGATAATGTAGATCCTGTATAGTGAAATTATTTTTAAGATAACGTCAGTAATTTCAATGGAGTATCTTTTTAAAAAGTTTGTAGTTTATATAATAACTTTTTAGTTTGCTTTATCAATAAATAATATTTTGTATTCAACGTCATTGTTCTGTTCTTATGAAAATTAAAAGTGTTAGTTGAAGATTTTCTTTAACAAAATTGGATATGTCTTCACCTGCATTGTTAACTAGCGTCTGCCCGCTACTTCTTCCGCATGGAATAGTTACTTTGGGCTAACCTATTTTCCGATAATAAATATATGGAGGAGTTGTTGAGGCGTGTATGCTTGGTACACGTTTCAACAACTCATACATATATGAATAGTTAGCTAGGTTAGCTAAGATAGGTCGCGATTTTGCATGCAACAGCAACAGCCAAGCCGAGGTGTGCCGTGCACCCTTGAGCTGGTTGCCAAAATAAAATCGGCTGAGTGCCTTAAGCGCTCGCCTTAGTAGTCCGGTGAAGCTGTTAAGACCTTGCTGGGTCAATAGCGTAGACATTTCGAAAAAAAAAAAAAATACTTTGGGCTAACGCTACCAGCAGTCTTACAAGGAAAGAAAACCGATGTTGAAACTTCTTCACTGGTGCTCTCCCCTTTTTGGTTTTGACATGATGATATATACCTTCCACGATAAATGAGCTCTCTAAAACTTAATTTTTTTTTAGATCCAGATATTACCCCCTACAGCCTGACAAACTTTAACTCTTTGTAATGTTAGTATAGATAACTAGACGTTAATTTTTAAAATATATAAAAAATAATGTGTTAATTTTTTTATTTATAACTAAATAAATACAATGTTACTGTATTTCAGACATTATTTTAATTGGGATTACGTTAATATTGCAATAATCCAAATTATTCTATTTTTATTTTAACAAAATGCTAATAAGCCTATGAAAGTTTCTTTTGACAATGTTTACAATAAAACACTACATGACAAATCCTAATCGTAACTAATATTATAAATGGGAACGTGTGATAAGTGCTCAAAGTTCATATATAAAATAAAGTAGACACATAATTAAATGCAAGGTTATATTATATTAGTATACTGTATATGTAATAAGTAATTATTATTTATTTATTCAACGTTTTTAATTTATGAATGAAAATATACAATTTAAATATCAGCATATTGTTTTATTTCTCTAAAATCTTATGACACAATAAATTAAGTAAGTGATGTAATTGATGTAGACAATTAATCATCTGATCATATATAAACAATTAATTACTATTTTCCTAGGATAATTTGTTTGCAGTAAGTATACGCCTATATTTTATGGTATTACTTTTTAACCGACTTCAAAAAAAGAAGGAGTTAACCGATTACAATATTAATCAAAGGCATATTGCCTTTGTACATATGTAGATGATATGATTTTCGGCTGGCACTGACTTTCAATGCGTCTCTAGGTAGCACACATATGCATATGGTTTATTTAATTTGGTTAATTTGATAAACTATTTATTTTCCGCTTTTTGGTACCTTATTTTTATGCCTTTGATTAATATTGAAGTCGGTTAATTCTTTTTTTTTTTTTTTTTTACTGTATGATATGATTTTTTTTTTCGAAATGTGACTACGCTTTTGACCCAGCAAGGTCTTAAGAGCTTTACCGGATTTATGATATGACTATTATAATTTCTTCAAGAGAAATACAACAGCAGGTATGTAAAATCTACAGTAAGAAATAATGAATCGGTCGGCTCACCCGGAGTACTACCATCCTCTCATAGAAAACCGACGTGAAGTAATAATGCTTACATGGTTCTGTTTCGTTCGGTCAGTGAGAGCGCTAGAAGCCCACCTCCCTCTTTCCTCCCGTCCTTTGCCTTCCCTCCCCCTATCCCTTCTCCCTCCCCATAGGCTGGTAACACACTTGCAACTCCTCTGCTGTTGCTAGTGTCTATGGATAGTGGTGATCACTCAACATCAGGTGACCCACGTGTTCGATTGCCTCCTATGATATAAAAAAAAAAATAATGCTCTTGCAGACAGATAAGACTTTCAAAGTATTATGTAGACTATATTTTATAACAATTTTCTCTATTGGATAAGCAGTAACAACAAAGTTTGGTAATGATAACTTACAATAGGGCTGTAAAGTTGCGGCCCGCAGAATCTTTTTTATCTCCTTTTTCCCGAAACTGACGAATTACAGGCCGGCATGATAGTGGCGACCGGCGATGGACAGTGTGTCAATCGGTGGTCGCTATTATTTTTGGATTGTACTGTGCTTACCATCAGGCACAGTGCAGTCACTTTGCCATGGTACAATAAAAATAAAAAAAAATTTCGGACTAAAAATGGGCTCGATGATGGGCAGTACCATTATACCATTGTGAAAGTGCATATTCAACAGTGAAGCTTATAAAATCGAAATACAGGTGTTCATTCAAAGATACTTCACTTAAACATACACTGCGTCTAGCTATTACTAATATTGAGGTTGATGTTAACAGAATTGTAAACGACAAAATTAATGAAAAAGTACATAATAAAATAACGATACATATAGGTTCAATATCTTTGGCCTTTATTTTTTATAAGTATTTTGCAGCCCCCGAATGTACTCAGTCATTTTTGTTGGCCCTGAGTCCCATCTAGTTTGGGCAGCCCTAATTTACAATGTTTAAAAGGGTTATAGTTTAAATATTAATAACAAATTTATAATTTAAAAATAAAAGCCGTCCATAATTAATTCAAATAATTCACGTAGTTTCCTTGATACAACAAAACCATTTTCATTAGAACTAAGCTGCAATTATCAATTATGAAAACAGCCAGACAGCTTTGGCTATTCATATACAGTCCAGTTTTATCTGCTTGTGTGTATATAACGAGTAGTGTTAACCTAATAATGATATCTGGTCAGTAGATTATTATATTAGATCTCACAAAGGGCAGCATACTTTGGTACCGATGTTTTTTTTTATTTCATAGGAGGCGAAGGAATAGGTGGGTCACCTGGTGTTAAGTGATCACCGCGGTCCATATACACTAGCAACACCAGGGGAGTTGCAAGTGCTTTGCCAGCCGGTGTATGGGCAGTATGGGGGAAAAGGGGAGGGGGAGAGAAGAGGGAGATTCGGTCTCTGGCGTTCTATCTGACCGAACGAAACGCAACAATGCAAGCACTGTTACTTCACGTCGATTTTCTGTCAGAAGTAGGCACTACCCCGAACGAGCTGACCCTTCCCATTAATGCTGAAACCAACGATACCTTCAGCGTGGCTCTACCACCTACGAAATGTGTACTTACTTACGATGTCTACTTGGTCTAAAATATTAAACTATTTACTGCATTTTTCTCGATTCGAGGAATTGCCAACAACTAATATCTTTATCAACTCTATACATACTTGCAAGTAACGAGTGTCGAAGCTCTTAGCATTCTGTTGACTTATCGCACAGCTGCCAGATCCATCGTATTGCTTGGCGAAGAATCCGGGGCAGTGTTTTCGCACTTGCCTTCTTAATGTAGACTTAAGTCTGCATAGACCTGCATTCAACCTCCACCACTCGTACTTTTTCCTGCCTTGCTAAGTACGGATTCACAGTGCGATTATCGGGTTCATTGTATTATTAAGTAAACTCTTAGTAAAGTAAAGCGCCTTAAGCGCTCGCCTTAGTAGTCCGGTGAAGCTGTTAAGACCTTGCTAGGTCAGTAGCGTAGTCAGATCTAAAAGAAAAGCCACTGCACTATTACACGTAGATTAAACCTCACAGCGACAAATAGGATATGAATCAATCGACGATAATAAAAAATGTATTCTTCATTTATACCATACGATTAAATAAAAAATCAACAACATTACCATTTGTAGTTAATTAATTTGAGATTATTATTTAAATTGCGTACTTATAAAATATTTTCTATAGTACGAATTTCTTTTAATACGTTTTTGTGCGGTTTTAAATCCGTATCCGCTTTAAATTGTAGGATGTGGTTAGGATCGGTTCGATCTGCGGTTTTATGGTTGTCGCCACTAAATAAATTAACCTTCTATGAATTGTTTGTGCTGTGCTTTTCGAACTAGATTTGCTAGAGCGATCTAGAGAATGATTGTTTTTTACCTACGAATAAGTAACATTTTTTTAACTATACATAGAAATAAAAATGTACATTTAACGTGTATGTACTTTTTAGATTTTTGTAAAGAAAAAAAATGTTCAAGATTTCTTACTAGAATCTATACTAATATTATAAAGAGATAAAGTTTGTGAGTTTGTGACGTTGTGATGTTGTGGCGTTGTAGGGGGTAATCTCAGGAATTACTGGTCCGATTTGAATAATTCTTTCAATGTTATACAGCTCATTCCTCGGGAATGGTTATAGGCTATATATCATCACGCTAAGATCAATTGGAGCGGAGCATAGATGAAAAATGTTTCAAAATCGCGATGTTTATTCCTTTTGAGAACTGCTGCGTGTTAGTGTATCTATTCCACGCGAACGAAGTTGCGGGCAGAGGCTAGTAACTAATAAAATACATTTCAATCATTTTTAGAAATGTCGGTGTGCCTGTCTCTTTGTTTGAACACGTATTAATGCTAAAATATTGCGTTCACTCTAAAACTTTATCCTCACAACACAATAACTTCACAAAATCATAAAGCATATCCACAAGTAACATTCAGTCTTGGTTTCATTAAAATTGGTTCTCTCTATCAAAACTTATTGTAATTTTAGTGACAACACTACTTAAGTATGAGAGAATAGTATATAGGCATACATTCCAATGATTTTATTAGTAAATATTATAGTGGAAGCTACTTTGCACTTCCGCCTGTAAAGTCGGTGGACGAAAGTTTCCAGTGCGTCCAAATGTGCTTCCACTATAATATTTATTTATGGATTTCCACAAAGTAATACCTTCTTCAATCAAAAATTTTATTCGTCACTGTTTTTTTTAATTCAGTTTTACGTGGACGGAGTCGCGAGCACAGCTAGTTCGTAATAAAGCGCATGATTTGATGATACATCAACAGTACTTTGGACTCTATCCAACAATCTACAATAATATTCAGTCTTTCTTAACAGAACTGTGATGACACGACCCACA
>JACEII010000182.1:245527-297710 GCA_014332785.1 Antheraea mylitta
TTCAGTCTTTCTTAACAGAACTGTGATGACACGACCCACAACGGATTTTCAACTTTAGGATGGGACCTACACGTCAACGTTTTAAATGTTCTAACACCACTATATGAGGCCCTATCTACCAACCATTGTAAAGTTGAGAATCCGATACTAAACATCTATCATGTAAACTTGTTTGTATGTACCAAATGACCCTCCAATCGGCATATATGTCGGACAAGGTGAGTTCATTCGAGTTGCAGTGCGCGATACCCAAACATTATTCACAGAGTATTATTGATTTCTTATGCTATGAGTTTTTACCAATTCCGGCAACTGTACTTGAGAGCCGCTTCCCTTGTAATCTTACTATATTCGGCAACACTGTCACTAATGTTTCAACTTAGCAGGTGTAAGAACAGATATGTTCTTTGTAACATTATTAAATTGTATTGCTTTGGTAGATATTTAATATTTTGTCATTTTAATTCAGCTTCACATTTGATTTATTTTGTTGTATTATGTCATTACAACTATAGTTATATAATAAATTAATGTGTATGTACACAAGTATTACTCAAACGTGAGTCATAGGTTTCTCGTAGGGTACTTTATGCATCATAAGTACATAACTATAGTCGATAAAGATTTTACCTTGGGATTGCAGTGGTAATTTTAATTTGACCTTTTATGCGTGTCTACTTGAAAAAGCAGGAACTTTTTAAACATGAAAGTATTATTAAAATGCAATACTTTAAAATCACTGAGTTGAAATTAGAAAGGTCACGTATTTAATTATTTTTAGTGCCTAATTAATATTATTAGTGCCTAGTATTATTAATTGTCATTTATCTGACGCGATAAAAATTTGTGAGGTAAACTTATCCTTGGCGAAGGAATATTTCTGATGCACGAATGTCGGGAGTGACTTACAATCTTGTGATAATTTGTTATTGATAATGATAACTGATAGAAAAATATATTTCAAATGATATACGGATCAGCGAAAAAAAATTGCTTACGTAAATACTTTACGTAAATAGGTACGATTGTTTTTACAACCAGTTTTAAGAAGAAAATTTATTACAAAGCTTAAATTAATGCATATCAGCGGCTACCGGAATTTCAGTGATACCAAGAAGTAGTTGCATTATTACCATATTTGGTACACGTTGTTATTTAACATAAGAAAGCTCAATTTTGGCTTGCAATTTTAACCTATCTAGTACAATATATTTCTGCTGGGCTATGCAGAGAATCTGTAATATCCCTTTCAGTTATCCTTCAGTCTCTGCCGATTTTTTAAACCATTTTCCTATGACAGCAATTTGTGTTTTGCAATCTATTTCCAGACTTATAATTTGGTTTTTTAATAATTCAAATGAAAGGGTTAGTTAATACGATTTGACTTAATAATCTAAGCAGTCCAAGATTTATACAAAATTGTGAATACAATAACATTTAATAGTTTATATAAATTACATTATTTTAGTAAAAAGTGTGATGATGAATCGATAACGTTGCTATAATACGGTCTCTTGTGTATTCCTGAACTGAAATATTTAATATAGACATACGTTTGTACTTTCATAACAAGAGTAGCCGTTTGAGTATTCTCATTACATTCTTTAATACAAAAAATGAAATCATATTCTTGCGAAATACAACATGATTACGTGTAAGAGTGATTTCGTCATACAAAAAACAAGGCAATAAATGGACTCGATTTTTCAACACTTACCCAATTAGTTCCGAGCTGAGAGTTAATAAAATGTTTCCCGGTTTGGGTAATGGTGGCATTCGTCTTTTGCGCTGATGTTAACGGTGTGCGATTTACAAAGGCGTATTAGTCGGCGTAACGGCCAACTATGTCCTAGTAATGAATCGGATTAATGTAGTTAGCGAGACTGTTGGGCACCAGAGTTCAACTGGATTACTACAGCATATTATATTATATTTTTAGAATAGGTAGAGCCACACTGAAGCTATTACTGGTTTCAGCATGAATGGGTTAACTCACCTGGGTTAGTAGCACTCTCTCGCAGCAAAAACGACGTGAAATAGTAGTGCTTGCATTGTTGCGTTTCGTTTGGTCAGTGAAAATGCCGGAGGCCCACCTTCCCTCTCCTCACCCCACCGTCCTTTCCCTCCGCATACCGCTTCCCCCAAAACAGGCTGACAACGTACTTGCGGCTCCCTTGGTGTAACAAGTGTCTATGGACGGCGGTGATCACTTAATATCAGGTGACCCGCCTGTTTGTTTGCCTTCTATAAAATTAATTAAAAACTTTAAGTACAGAAAAAATAATGGTGAGCCGTCGAGGGACGCCTGGCAGATGTGAAACATCGAAATACAGATAATACTCATAACAGGGTACTTGACGACGCGAAATAAATATGGCGTAAAAAAGATTTATTTTTCACAAAAAAAAAAATAACTGTTCATTTATACATTCATATTCATTAAATATAAAAATTAAAGATTGTAAATAATGTAGTCATGCCAACAGTCGGTCCGACCTGCCGCTATAGATATTTAACATCAAAAGTTTTTAATGAGGTAACAAACTAGCATGGCGCCCACTTAAAGATGACTAGTCATTATACCCTATAGGTATCAAATCTTAATAGTACCATGATTTACCTTTTTTGTACTTTTTAGCATTCGACCATAATCTCATTTATGTTAAACTAGCTATTACCCGCGGCTCTGCACGCGTTTTTTAAGTACATTAAAGAAATTTAAAATTCTGAGTGTAATTTACACAACAATACAGGAATGCTGTATCAAAAGCATCTCTAGGTACGAAACGCACGCCGTCTGCTGTAACATGTAACATGTACATTAGATATGTGAATACTAACAGTGTGTACGATGAGATGGATAAGGGATAAATTGATTTTAATACATGCTTTTTGGAACTTGGAGGACTATAAAGTGTAAGAGTAAGTAAGAGTGTAAGTGTAGTGTAAGAGTAATCTTGGATACTATTAGCATAGTGGGACGCAAAGTGTACCAGATACGGAAGCAACTACTTGTTGTTATAAATAAAATCTCGATAATTGCTAATATGCATTAATATAAGCCTTGTAATAGCGAATCGATATAATATTCTGCATTATAGTATAAGAACCTACAATGTATGTTCTGGTAGTTACAATTCAGAGGCAGTTTCATTCTTAGTTTAGGGTGCTTAGCATCTTTGTCATTTATCATTTCATATTTAATATAAATAAAGATTTTGAATATCCGCTAAAACCTAAGGTGTAAAAAAATGCACAATCTTATGGGAAGATGTTGTGTTGTGGACTCTTCTTACAAATAACAAATTCCTTCCTCGTAAAATAATTATTTACACAGGAAGACAGGTGAAATCTGCAACAAAAGCTTTAATTTCTTTAGACTTACAACAGAGATTTGTAGTTTAATTTATGTTAAACATTTTTTCTACACAACTTTCTTTAATTTGTATCTATTATCTGTGCTGGTAACTCTGCTTACGTGGATTATAAAATTATGTTAAAGAGTATTATGTTATAAGTATATTTTTAATGAAGCTCTTTGAATACTATAATTTTTATTTCATATGTAGATTTTTATTGCAGGGCGTTTATACATATATATATTGTGTTGATTTCATTTAACAATTATATTATTATATATCCTCTTACGAATAGTACATTATATAATGTGAATACGAGTTTGTTTATTACGCTTTAAATACTTGAATACTCAACCGATTCTTTGGAAATATTGAATATATTCAGAATATATACAAGGATTTACATTCAAAAAGAAATTACTGTTCCCGAGGCATTAGTAAAATAATAGCAAATCAAATTATATAAGCAAGTACGCGCACGAATGCTAGTTGTTTTATATATCAGAACCAACAGGCCCGGCGGCTTAATAATAAAAAGAATTCTGTATATATATTAAAACCAGTGGCTCCAGCGAACGCTGACCTGTCTTGGTAATAAAAAGAGTTTCAAAATTAACCACCGGGTCTAATTGTGAACCTAAACTGTTCTACAGTCCATCTGAACACACACAAAAATAGCATCAAAATCTATCCAATCATTTAAGAGGAGTTTAGTCAAATACATAGGGGCAGGTCACGAACTATATATATAAAGATATATACTAAAACCTGACATAAAATAGAAATATGATTTAAAAAATAATAATATAAATTGTTTCGGTATTTTTTTATTGTAAATGCAATAAAAGACAGAGAGACATAATATATTGCATTATGTAATATGTGGTCTATTCTAGTGTGCCTTTAAAAATACAAATTTGCATCTGATGTATTAAAAAAAATTGAGTAATTTAAACAAATGTATGCAAAAATTCATATATTCTTTATTTACTGTGTAATCATATTGTGGATAAACCGGTTTTACGAATCAAATATGTGAACTGACTGCAAATGAGAACATTCCTAGTAGTAAAATTATTAATGCCATTCCAACAAGTTAAGGATATAGTAGCCAATAATAATATATGTTATAGATATCGTCTTAAATCTATCTTTATATATAAATTTCTTCTGTACGTGTGTATGTCACTGAACTCCTCCTAAACGGTTGGACTGATTTTGCTGAAATTTTGTGTGCGTGTTCGAGCGGATCCGAAAATGGTTTAGATTTACAATTGGACCCCTTAGGTGGCGCTGCGATTGGATAGCAGGCTTTTTTATTATCAGGGTGAGACAACGTCCACCGCGCACTCTAGTATACATATAATAATGTAAAGTACTGTATTTACGATTCTGACTTGCCACAAAACTCACAGGAAACTTCTTAAAAGACGGCCACCATCTTGTTACTTCATTGAAATTATATTAAGAAACTTGTAATATCGTTACTCACTGACAATGGCAGTAGTCTACTAGAAGACTGGTTGATAAAAATAAAAGAAAATAAAAAAAAGCAAAGTGACAGATATGATTTCTATTAGATATCATCACACCTTTTCAAACTGTCGGCTAATTAAAACTGTGTTTAAGTAGATAATGAAACTTATGTAAAAAAAATTAAACACTATTTAATTATATTATATTCACCTCTAGACGACTTGCCTTAAAGTGTTATAATATCTTGTCAATTATTTTATGCATATAATTCATTATCTTTTACCTTGTGAGTAATCGATACCGACTGGGGCTGCCACATTATAAATATCATAAAAGACTCAACGCGAAACAGGATTCGAAATACGTATACGATAAAATAGTAATAGTAAAATAAGCTACACTTCTTTTAATATAACTCTAGCCTTTGCCCGCGGTTTCGTTCGCATCTACGTACATTTTGTCTATACCTCCGGAATAATACTAATCTATATATTTTAAACCCTGATAGTGCAGCGGAGATAATAATATCCTTGTTAATACTATGTGAGTTTGTCTTTCTTTTTTTTTAGCTGGTTCGGCAAAGTGACTGCCCGGTACCTAATTGAAAGTATACAGTCCATAAATAACGGCGACTGTCGGTGTTACATATCAATGGCAGTCGTCAATAGTAAACGTGCCTCTTCACGCCTCGTTTGAAGGACCCCATGCCATAAGAGGTTTTCGAATCTTAACTTCTCAACCAATTATTATGAAATTTAGTATGTATATTTCAAGAAGAACGGAAAAGGATATATGCATCGAGAAAATGTGCTGCTTCCATGAGATAGCCTACATTAAGACATGTAGTAGTATATATAATATACATATAGTAAAAATGTAAATGTAACGTCTCTGTACCTCTTAGACTTATGCAAAAAAAATGTTGCAAGAATAACTAAGAAAATACATTTCAATCATTTATAGTAATGACTGTCTGTTTGTTTGGGGACGCATCACTGCCAAAGTACTGTGTTCATGATAAATCCTTTTCAAGAATATCATAAAGCATATCTTCGAGTAACAATTAGTTTTTGTTTCATTAAAATCGGTTTAATCTATCAGAAGTTATTGTAATTTAAATGACGACGCGACTTAAGTACGAGAGAAAAGTAGGTAAGTAAATGGGATTAATACATTTAGATGACTTTATTAACCACTGTGTTTTACGTAAGGCTACACGCGGACATGGTCCGGTGAAGCTGTTAAAACCTTACTAGGTCAATAGCGTAGTCAGTTCGAAAAAAAAAGAAAATTTCCATGCGGATGAAGTTGCGGGCACAGATGTATAGAATAAGTTCGTTTTTTAATTACAATTACCTTTGAATATACACATCACTAACGCGGGTAACCCTAAATACAACCTTAGCATAATATAAATAACAAAGCAATTTAGATTTCTGCGGTTACACGTGATTCCCTTCCTATAATAGATGCACGTGACTCTAAACTACTGCTAAGCGAGATTACAGAAAACAGTAGTATATCCTTGGTTTTATCAATAAATGAGTCGAACCAGGACACGGATACAAGGTGCGCTGATTTATGTATTATAAATTTAATGAATGCATTTATTAATATGCGTACATATTTTGTTAAATTTATTTAGCATACCAATATAATCTATACTTCTATACTAATATTATAAAGAGGTAAAGTTTGTGAGTTTGTGACGTTGTGTCGTGACGTTGTGACGTTGTAGAGGGTAGTGTCAGGAACTACTGGTCCGATTTGAATAATTCTTTCAGTGTTATATAGCTCATTCACCGAGAATGGTTATAGTCTATATATCATCACGTTAAGACCAATAGAAGCGGAGCACATATGAACAATGTTTCAAAATCGGGATATTTTTTCTTTTTGAGAACTGCTGCGTGTTAGTGTTACTGTACCACGCGATCGAAGTCGCGGGCAGAGGTTAGTGTCTATATAAGGGTAAACTTAGATAATGTTACTGATCATATAATCTACGAAGCTAGACCAAAATTCATTACTTTTACAAGTTTAAATATTATATTCAAAGGTGGTAGAGCCACTCTGAAGCTATTGTTGATTTCAGCAGGAATGGGTCAGCTCGCCCGAGGTAGTCCACTGTCTCACAGAAAACCGACGTGAAGTAACCAACATTACACATTATTGCTTTTCGTTCGGTAAGTGAGAGCGCTGGAGGCCTATCTCAACTCCTCTTGTCCATCCAGCCTTTCCTCCCCTTGATGTTGCAACTGTCTATGGACGACGGTGATCACTTAACATCAGGTGACCCATATGTTCATTTGCCCCCTACGACTTAAAAAAAAGCGTTTTTATTGTAACGCACAAACATTATAGATTAGTAAATATAAGAAGCTTCAAATATGAGGAATATACTTGTAAAGCCAACTCGTCGATAGTAAATACAACTGTTAAAATAACATTAAATTGACAATATCCACTAAACAATAAAAAAAATGGCTGACAGAAAAATGAGAAAAGGCTAATGTTATCTTCGTAAACATTGTTGGTGATGACTGGACCTGAGTAGTATACACGATATAGCGTCGCCGAACCGAGCGTGACTGTTCAATTTTGTTCACTTTTGAATACGCCTAACGAAGTATACATTTACAAATTTTGACCACTTCTTAAAAAATCTGATTTTTTTTTATATACCATATAGGAGGCAAACGAACAGGCGGGTCACCTGTTGTTAAGCGATCACCGCCGTCCATAAACACTAGCAACCCCAGAGAAGTCGCAAGTGTGTTACCAGCCTGTGTTTTGGGGGAATGGACAGAAAGGGGGAGGGGAGATAGGGCTCCGGCGCTCTCGCCAACCGAACGAAACGAACAATGCAAGCACTGTTACTTCACGTCGGTTTTCTGTGAGAGGGTGGTATTACCCCGGACGAGCCGACCTAACCATGTTGAAGCCAATAAAACTAATGAGAAGTTATTACAAAAGTACAAATATTTGATTTCATTTCCTATTACTTTGAAAAAATATGTTAAGAAAGAATAAACAAAAAAAAAACCTTCATTTTTTGGACGTTAAATAAAAGTCACCGACTCTTAGAATATACCTATATAACATAGATTGCCACTCGAAGGTAATTCGAGTGAACCGACACTAGTGGCCCTTGTCGGTGCTCAAAGATTGATAGCCATACTCAACTTGCTCCCGACTTTTAGATATGAAATCTAGATATTACTTTAAGTATACCACTCGTATATTTTTATTGTATGTATTCAAACATGACTAAAGAGGGCAATAATGTAAACGACTACGCATAAATATTTTTGCACGGGCCATTCAATACAATTTATTTGTGACCGAGATACTTTTGAAGTTCTTTTCAGCTAAAAGAATGGGTAAAACGTTCTTAAGGTAATATTTATTATAATTCAAGGATTGTTATTTTATGTATTCTTTATGGGTTTTAATATTTCACTATAAGTTCACTTGATACAAATGATATTAAAAATACTCTATTCAATTTAGGTACTTATAAACGTCAAAAACTACCGCCGGTTCGGAAAACAACCCAGTCATCGAGAATAACCGGCAAGAACTCGACCGGGTACATTTTATATCATATATTTCCAATACACAATACAAATTGCTGTTAATACCTTAAGATGGTTAAATAGAAAGGCCTGTAAGTACATACCTATTAGTGTTTTGTGACAGATTTCCAAATTGATGTTCGTAGCTAGCTAGGCGATCTAAAAAGAAGCCGATTACTATGCAGAAAAAGCTTCTAATTATACTCTATAGGTTTGAAAATTTCATCCAATTATGAGTATTTCACCATACGTGGGTCGATACGGTATTCGAACTCACTTTCACTGAGCTCTCATATGATTGATCTACCATAGTTATTAATTACTAGCCTCTGCCCGTGACTTCGTCCACGTGGTATAGTTACTTTGGGCTAACGTTAACACGCAGCGGGAGTTGTTAATAGGAAAAAAAACGATTTTGAAACATTCTTGATTGGTGCTCCGTCCCTATTGGTCTTAGCGTGATGATATATAACCTATAACTTTTCTCGATAAATGTGCTATGTCACTGAATGAATTTTCAAATCGGACCAGTAGTTCCTGAGATTACCCCCTACAACGTCACAAACTCCAAAATTCACAAACTTTACCTCTTTATAATATTAATATAAATTTATTTAATAGCAAACTTAGTGGGGCGAAAACATCATTTTTACTCGACAATGTCTAGATACGCTTATAATTCCCCCAACAAAGATGTCACACACATCAACACATGCGTCGATAGTATGCTGTACCTCGAACTATAGTTGCTTTAGAGAGACAAGTATTTTGTTTATATTTAAATGAGATTTAAATTTATTTAAAGTCCAATATATTGCCACCAGTTTAGGCATCCTTCGGTCTGAAGTTAACGAATAGGTAGGGAAAAAAGGGCGTGCAAGAGATATGAGGTATATTTATTTATTACTAGCTTCTTTCCGCTTCTTCGTACACGTGGAATAGTTACTGTATGCTAATGTTAACTTTAACTCTCAACTTCGTTGACGCTGAATGTAAAAATATATATCAATAATACGTACGTTAGCCCCAATTTTAAAACACTTTTCATTGATACTTCGCTCCTATTGGTCTTAGCATGATAATATAGCTTTCCTCGATGAATGAGCTAGCGAACAGCTTGTTCAGATGGTAGAGCCACGCTGAAACTGGTTTCAGTATGAATGGGTCGGCTCATCCGGGCTTGTACTAACCTCTCCAAGAAAACCGACGTGAAGTAATAGTGCTTGCATTGTTACGTTTCGTTCGGTCAATGAATGCGTCGGAATCGCTAGCCCTCCCGTCTCCCCTCCCTCACTGCTCCCTACGCCAAACAGGCTGGCAACTCACTTGCGATTCCTCTGGCGTTCGTGGTGTCTATGGACAGTGATGATCACTCAACATCAAGTGACCCACTTATTCGTTAGCCTCTTATGATATTAAAAAAACACTGAAATATTTTTTCAAATTGGACCAATTCTTCCTAAGATTAGCGCGTTCAAGCAAATAAACTCTTCAGCTTTATAATATTAGTATAGGTTTTAAGTCTATGGTGTTTTTTTATTTACGTTTTAACATTTTGGAATATTGATGTACGATTGGAGCGCCATCTATCACCCACATAATCTAAAACTATATACTTACGAGTATGTGTTTCGTGATTGAAATAAGAGTTCCGCTGTAGCTTGTGATTGTTGATTAGTTTTCAAATATTGACGACAGTCGTTTTCTCATATTATCTTTATATAACTTCATAAAAAAACATATGCGATTCAGTACAAGGCAGAACATATCTGAATGAATAAATTGCCTGCCTTGCCACTTTGTGATATTGCACTTATTTGTACTTCTCTCGATTTCACGCGTACACGTATTATTTTATTTTATCTCTCTCAGCTTATAGTGTAGTCCTTTCTTATATTCTCTCTTCTTAGCCAAATATCTATTTTTTATAATTTTACGTAAAAAGGCATATAGAATTTTTAAAATGTATCTTTGAGATTCAGTTTCATCACGTGCAAAAAGTTTCACTGCAAAATAAAAATATTAAGATTAAATTTCTGAAATTAAGTTCTCTGATGAGTTTAAATGATTTTAATTATAATTTCCCAAAAATAACATCTCCGTAAGATTATAATAAATTCAATGAAAATGATTACTTGTTGGGCTTTTATTGTTGAGCCTTTCAGTAAGTTAATCTAATTTATTCCAAAACTCAGTAAGTCCATAGCAAAATGATAATGAAGTTCGTGTCAATGAATCCAAACAGTGGACCTTTATTAATCAATTTAGTTGTTTATTCCACACCATCCGTAGTTGGAGGGGATCCGAAAATTTAATTTATTTTCACAAACAAAATACTTAACTCATTTGAGTATGCATGAAGTTCAAATAATTTCTTTGTCTATTCCTACGCATTCGACAATGGGTGAATATAGTTTTGGAAAGGTTAAAAGTAAGTGGAATATTTAAAGGAAATTAATAAATGGCTGTAATTAAAATTCCTTTATACAACTTGGACTCTGTATGTAGCGAGTATGAATAAATAAAGAATAACAAACAACATAAGAAACAAAGTATCTACAGTAACCGCATTGGTAAAAAATTTGGTTGGAATTATACACAACAACAAAAAAGTTCATCATTCGTTAAAATTGCGAAATATCTTATACGGTAAGTATTTAATCAAAGCAAATTTTTATTTGATCAAGAGCTAAGCTTTATATGAAGATTAAGTTAATTGGAATAAGATTATCAATTGGAATTTCATTAAATTAACTATGGATTAAAAGAGCTCCGCCCCACATGCCTCGTAATGAGATGTAGATATTGATCATAATGAATGGTAATTAAAATTCTGTAACAATAATCCAAAATTACTATAATTGGGTACAAAAATCATTTTATCAAATAGCTGTGTTTAAATTAAATAATCAGAGCGAAGTTAGTTTTTACTCGAAAAGACATTAGTGGCTTGAAAAAACACTACAATTCCACAGGACTTTATGAGAAGAGCAGTAAGGACTCAGTCAAAATGATAAGCAACAAAAGAGTGAGAAAATAGCCAAGCCTTGACTTGACTTGTCCAGTCTATGAAATTTCGCGAACTATAATCGACCTAAATTACATAATTTAAGATTATATACTAAAGCTTCTAAACCAAAAATACTTTATTCAATTTAGGCCTTAAAGAGGCACTTATGAACGTCAAAAATATTATCGGTTTGGAAAACAAGTTATCGAGAAGAATGGGCAAGGGAGTAAGGGGTGTCTATTAACATCTTAAGACTTGAGACACCCAAGCCAACATCACCTGCACGTGGTGCACCCTGCTGATTAACGAACGAGGCAATGGCGATAGCGGGGTGGTAGGGTTTTACAGCCCGACTGGGTCGCAACCACCATGTACATGGCGAAAAAGCCCGTCATAGTGACTCGCTTTTGCGCATCGCGTTTCGAGATCAGCCTGTGCATATCCAGTACCGGGTGACTTTCGTCATCATGGCCGGCATGACAACGGCGACCGACGATGGATGATCTGCCTCTCGGTGGTCGTCACTGTTTTTGGATTGTACTATGCATACCATCAGGCATAGTGCAGTCACTTTGTCGTGCTGCAATAAAAAAAAAGAAATTCGATCTGGTTTATCTTTAAGAATATGAATATTTAGTTCATTTAAAAATATTTTAAGACCACTCGATTAAATAAAAGTTACCTATAAAATCTATGTTCCTATAGGTCTCTATAGGACATTGACAGAGCAGGTATCAACTGCAGTGTGATGTTCGTTGAAATTGACAGCGCCACGGTATTGTGCAAGCAGCGCAATTGAGGCATTATCTCCGGAGAACTGGACCTAGGCTTAAAATGTTAGAGGGGGAATATAGTGAGTGTGTGGATGTGAGTTAAGAAACCGTTCCCGGTACGAGGAATTCTAAGTTCGCTAACGTAGACCCGAGTATATATTATTTGTGAGTCAACACATGACATTATCATTCTACATAATAAATGTATACCTCTTCCTATACCACACTAAGCTATTGTTCTTCAGTTTCTCTCAGGTTGTCCGTGATGTACTCTTTCTAAAGTTTATCTGGTAAAATCACATCACACTTTTTCATATTTTATAAGTAAGTTCACCCAATACCCAGTTGTCACTCCTGGCGACAAACCCTATGACTGCCATGACTTTTTGATCTAAAACATCTATAGGCGCAGGTAAACCTAATTGTTGACGTGACGAGTGTATGAGACGTGGCGACGCGATGCCATGTGCAAGCGATTGTACACAATTACTCTTGCCGCACTGAGCTCGCATACTTACAGTGTGTGATGAGAATTTGAGATTCGTTCGATTTGAATAATTTCAATGTTTCACATCTGCCAGGCGTCTCGTGACGACTCAACTCTTTTTTCATAGAAATAGTTGAATGAGACTGTAAGTAACAATTACATTCGAAATTCGGATTAACCTTAAATGACCGTTGATTGAACTCGATAGCGTTTCCGCATGACGTCCTGTTTAGACAAAGCATAAAACCGCAGCGGATTGTAACGGAAGCTTATCTGGGAATACGTTATAGAGATTTTAGAGGTAAAATGTATGTAAATAAATGAAATTTATTAAAAAAATATATCGTTTTACTAGATATTAAAGTAATAGATATAGTAAAATGATACACAAGCGGAAGTTTTCTTTTCTTCTATTCTGCAGGTTCTTGGTCCTTACTTTTTTTTTTTTCGAAATGACTACGCTATTGACCCAGCAAGGTCTAACAGCTTCAGCGGACTACTAAGGCGAGCACTTAAGGCACTCAGCCGATTTTATTTTGGCAACCAGCTTAAGGGTGCACGACACACCTCGGCTTGACTGTTGCCTGTTGCATGCAAAATCGCGACCTATCTTAGCTAACCTAGCTAACTATTCATATATGTATAAGTTGTTGAAACTTATATGTGTACCAAGCATACACGCCTCAACAACTCCTCCATATATTTATTATCGGAAAATTGAGAGTTTTTCAGTTCGATAAGGGAAAAAAAAAGTAAACCCTTCCACTTTCATGTGTAAGCGTGAAGGCGTGCACGTGTGTGGGGGTGATCGTGTAGTGTTGTAGCGGTGATGCATATTTGTGTGTCACCGTATCGCGCAAGCAACGCACTCAAGGGCTCCCTACCGAGGGATCGAACCTAGATTGAGCCGCTGCCGTGGGAGGCCTAATCGGGTGTGCGGGAGCGAAATTAACCCTCAGACCACGGAGTGTGATCTGTGGTTACGCGGGCGTGGGCGTGAACACGCTCTGTTTAGAGGGACAGGCTAGTACTGATCTTGGTCCTCACCTTTTTCACTTTTGTTTGATTTACTGTACATGTCAAAAATCGTATGTGTAAATAACTATTGCCTTTTTTATTTTTCTTTTATTTATTTATTACGATTATTTTATTTTATAATTATGATTTTACTTAACTATTAACTATTTTAGGACGGATTTTTAATGATGTTATTGTCTTTATTAATCGAAAGTCAGAATATCAATATTATACAAGGTCTTCAGGATTGCGATCGAAATGTCCTGAGTCAAAATATACAGGTGGATAACAGTTTCTATCAAATTATAATCTTTGGGGTGTAAGGAGTGTCGAGTAACATCTCAAAACTTAAGACACCCAAGCCAACCTCACCTGCACGTGGTGCCCCTGCTGAATAACGAACGAGGCAATGGCGAAAGCGGGGTGGTAGGGTTTTACAGCCCGACTGGGTCGCAACCACCATGCATATGGCGAAAAAGTCCGTCATAGTGACTCGCTTCTGCGCGTCGCGTTTCGGGATCAGCCTGTGCATATCCAGTCCCGGGTGACTTTTGTCATTATGGCTAGCATGACAGCGGCGAGCAGCGATGGTCGCCACTGTTTTTGGATTGTACTATGCTTACCATCAGGCATAGTGCAGTCACTTTGTCGTGCTTCAATAAAAAAAAAAAAATCTAGCAACATATTTTTACGTAATTTTCTATGGACGATGACATCTACAACATAAGTGTTTAAGCGTGGGAGTTTCTTATATGAAAACGTTTTTTTCTTTCAATTACATAAATAAACTTGATGAGTTAGGTGGCTCTGGGCTATATTATTGTTATTAACTCTTATATTGTATTCAAATTCGGGAGAATTTATGAATGGGGTTATATGAGATTAAACATAAAATTACAGTGAGGCACGATGTTTTTTTCTGTTATATTTTGTTTTTGTTTCTTTTTTTTATTTAATGAAAACATTAGAACGCCTTTAGCGACGGGCAAGAGATGCTGGATCAGCATTTTCGGGTGTGAACGTAAGTTAGCGCGCAGCGCTCTCCAAGTTGCCACTCGCTAGTCACTTACAGAGCACCGCCCGACACATATTACTTTATCTACCCCGTTGTAGGAGGATCATTGTATTACAGAAACATATTACAGTGCTTGACAGACTTTTGGGACATTCCATTTTCACATAAATAACGTCACGCATACCTTCTATACGCCCAAACATTTTTTTTTATCATTGTTCTGTACACCATATTCTGTTTTGACGATCGAAAATTGATGCGATATCCACTTTTTATCGTATACTATAAGACTTCCGTGAAGTTTCGCGTTATTGTTATCGAAGTCCGCTAATTTTGGTTTGCGACAGAATTCGTTCGACCGGTTACACTTCGTCAGTTACGTTCAGTGGCAAGACGCTAAGCGCTTTACATTTGTAATTGAGACGGGAACAAAAGACGACTTCAGTAAGCCAGTGTCAGAAGTTATTGTAGGCATATTTGTAATTTTTTTAATGATTATATTCTATTATTATTATTTATAGTTTGTATATTATGAATATTGTAATATTTTTGTCAAGCCACCGGTTATACGTCCGTACATTGCTTAAACAGCCTAATGAAAATCTGCGCCGCAATACTAGGTAGTTGTACTGCACAATGTAACTGACTGTAGGTAGATAGATCGCAAATTGCATGTATCAGGCAACAGCCCAAGCCGAGGCATGTTGTGCACCCTTGAGCTAGTTGCCAAATAAAATCGGCTGAGTGCCTTAAGCGCTCGCCTTAGTAGACCGGTGAAGCTGTTAAGACCTTGCTGGATCAATAGCGTAGTCAGTTCGAAAAAAAGGTATCATTGTTGGATATTGGTTGGATAATCGTTCTAAAAAGGGCTGATATTGCTCCATGTACACTGAATACGTACTTTTTTCTGTAGTAGTATGTATTTTAGGAATGGTCTGCAATTTTTTGCCCTATAAGAAGGCTATATTTAAATGTTTTTTGAGGCGTAAGGGGTGTCGAGTAACATCTTAAGACTTGAGACACCCAAGCCAACCTCACCTGCACGTGGTGCACCCTGCTGATCAACGAACGAGGCAATGGCGATAGCGGGGTGGTAGCAACCACCATGTATATGGCGAAAAAACCCGTCATAGTGGCTCGCTTCTGCGCGTCGCGTTTCGGGATCAGCCTGTGCATATCCAGTACCGGGTGACTTTCGTCATTATGGCCGGCATGACAGCGGCGACCGGCGATGGATAATCTGTCTCTCGGTGGTTGCCAATTTTTCTGGATTGTACTATGCTTAACATCAGGCATAGTGCAGTCATTATGTCGTGCTTCAATAAAAAAAAATTACATGTTTTATTTATCACATTTTTGAAGTGAAACTTCCAATGACATGGTTGGGAAAAGTTTACGTTACCCGTTATACATAAGGAAGGTACATATATGTATGTATATATTACATACATGAGATATAGGTTAAATCTACTTTAAGACGAGTAAAATGTAGGACATAGATTACAAAATTGGAGTAATATTTATTGAGATATAAAATAAATGCCAGTTTGAATATTAAGCAACAATTGTACATGAAAATATTCGATTCGCTAACGTGAGATGATATTTTATCAAGTTTTTCAATTTCAATATTGCAATGTCGGTCGGATCTCGAGATAGAATTCAGGATTTCAACACCTGCGGCGGACGTTCCCGTTGCTAACGTCTCTCCAATACACCTCACTCACTCGTTCACTTATCTACAATACGTTTATGTCGATCGTAAAGATAGACTACGTTTTTTTTATTATCATATACCTACCGTTTTTGTGAATTCGCTCTGCTTTTAAGATTCATGAAAATGTAATATTTCCTTTTTTATTTGGCTGTTTTATTACATTTTTACGTACTTCTGTATTGAAGTGGTGAAGTACATGTGTTCTAGTTACGATTAGGTTTGTGAAGAACCGATAATATCGGTAAAACGCTATTGATGTTTATTCCGATGCGATAAAACTGAAGATAACATAATTTCGATATTGAGACATCGTAAACTAGATCACGACTAGGCTTTCGAAAAACCGAAAATATTGGTAAAAATTATCAATATTTATATCTCAAACAAAAACCGATAATGTCGGTAATCGATATCCATCGATATATCCATAAGTTAAATCTTTAAAATTATACATTAACATTACTTTTTTTAGGCGGTAGAACTACGTTGAAGTTATTACTGATTTTAGCATGAATGGGTCGGCTCGCTCGGCATACAACCACTCGACCCACAGAAAATCAATCTGAAGTAACAGTGCTTGCATTGTTGCATTTTGTTCGGTCAGTGAGAGCGCCGGCGGACCACCTCCCCTCCTCTCTACTCTCCTCCGCTCCTCCCCCTTTCCCTACATTCTCCCCAAATACAGGCTGACAACGCACTTGTGGCATCCCTGGTATTGCTAGTGTCTATATACAGCGAGGATCACTTAACATCAGGTGACCCGCCTGTTCGTTTGCCTCCTATAATATAAAAAAAAAATCTAGTTACATTTTAATTTTGCAAAGTTCTTACCACAACCGTATAACAGCCGTGCGACATGGTACTAGGGCTTTTTCTAAGACCGCCTGGTTAGCTACCACCCTTAAGTTGGAAATCTGCCGCCAAGCATTTTTTGGTTTGTTCTGGCGGCTTTACTTGAAAACCAGTCCTCTCTAAGTGTCTTGGTCCGCACCTTTTTTTGCTTACGTGTAGTGTCTTATATACGTAAAAAAACGTATCCGTGAGAATATGTATTAGTTTGTTATTTTTTTTTTAACTAATTGTTTAAATATTAACTGTTTAATTAGTAATTCTTATTAACTATTTTTGGTTTAATAACGTGTAACATGTGTTCACATTGTTATTTAACGTCAGACGAGGTTGTGTTCAAACGATAGAATCTATAAAGTATGTAAAGAAAAATACCTGTGACTGTAAAAATATCATAGAAATATGACAACACAATTGCAAATTAATAACATAGTAACAACATTAAGCAAGTACCTACAGGTGTGTTCCGGAAGTAACTCTTGTAATTCAATCCTCCTCTAGGTTTAACGTCTTTTTTATACGGGGCTATCCATTATGGATGCGCCATCTTTGGGCGTAAGGATGGGTTATTTCCCACTCGCATGAACCAAAACTCAACGGTGTACGTCTGGCCCACGGTGTACAGCGGTTGTCCCAGTGGTAAAACGCTGCCGCCGGGACCCGTCTTGTCAGGAGACAGCCATAATCACACCGAACGCCTCCTCCGTCCACCGGACCTGTGCAATGGCAAGATGGGCTCCGCTGCCATCTCCCCTAGTCCAGTTACGGTGGCAGAGGAGATCCTGCTCGCGGACCCTCTTAGTTGCGTCATTCTGCGAGATGGCCTCCTCGCAGAAGTAGGCCACAATGTTCCACACATCCTCACTGCCAAACATGGCTTTCTCCACGCTAAGCAATGAAAAATCTCATCCTACCGCCGTGGTCAGAGTGCGGAGCCGATCCTCCCACGCAATACACTAAGACAGATTGTGCTGCGCAGTGTCCGGATTAGCACCACTCCCATGACACACGATGTTTAGCGTCTTTTTTGTACATGGGGAAATCCTTTATGGGTACGCTATACTCTCAGGGGAGAGAGTGGGTTATGTCCGACTCCCACGGATTAAAAACTCCATGGTTGCCCACTACCGCCATACCAGGGAACAAGGGATGATAAGGCACTCCGCATGCGCCCTTCGGCCGTTCCAGTGTTGATGCTGAGTCTCATGCGCTAAAAGAGAGATAGCCTGGCAAACATGGACTGTCTTAGCGTCTTATACCAACATCATTTAACATCGAGTGAGGTTGTGGCTAAAACTCATGTAATATAAAAATAAATAGTTTGTTAAACTTGTGTCTATAATTACGATAGTTACACAAATAAATCATAAATTAATCATATACAATTAACTACTGATTATGATTAGTTTATCCATAGTTCATAAGCAAATTTACTTTACTAAATTACATACACTTATCATTTTTTATCAAGTTTTTATTTTATAATAGCAAAACGAAACTATTATTGTAATTGTCTGTCAACTTTACTTGCCAAACATTTACTTGTAAGCAAGGATATATTTAATCAATAATAAACATAAAGATGACAATTCCAATAATTTTGTTGCTTGTCATTTATGTTTGAGTAAAATTGTTTATTTATAATCTATTGTCGGTCAAGGTACACCACTAACGAGAGACTTCTCTATGTACTAGCGTTCACTAAAGCCAGTGCTATATATAAACCAAGACCATCATATTTATTCCTTTTGACTCGTATCAATCCGTTTCGGAATCGGTCATTGTGCGAGTTTATTCAGTTAGAGAATTCTCTCTTGGTACAATAGTGTTGGACTCGAATCCGATACGTATCAATAAACCGTTTTCCGTGTGTATCGTTTATCTGGAGCTCTAAAATACATTATTTACGTTAAGCTATATTGTTAACTTTCCCTATATTAGTTGATTAAATCTCACGTGCTATATTAGGTGGGTTCGACATACACCAAAAATAAAATGAAATAAAATCGACCAACGCTTTGTCGTTTCACGTGATAAAGTTCTGTTGTTCTACCCAAGTGAAGCGACAAAGTTAGGTGTCACAAAGCTCCTTGGAAGGTTCTAAAAAGGGGGCCACCGTTCGAACATTGAAATTATCGCAAGACACTCGAAATGGCAGTAATAATCTGGAGTATAGGTTTAAAAAAAAACCTTTATGTATTTTTGTTTTTAATTTAAATATAAAATAAATCATTGTACTATTGTGTTATATTAATACTAGCTTCTGATAACTGATATATCCATCGGGAACAGTACATTATTTTGCATTATATTTAATGTCCTAATTTATAGACCTGACAAAGTGGTTGCAAAATTTCAAGGTGATTGGTTAATTGGTTAAGGCGTTTTCCTTATATTAGGTAAGATGTGAGAATTAAGGGAGGATTTTTGATAATTCATCTCGTAAACGAATTAAAAATAAGTTGATATATGAGGCGTTATCGCAGGGAAATCCTATAATGATAATGTATTAAAAAGTAAGTTAAAATATCTATTGTTCTATCTCAATGTTACTAAGCTTTTGTTTATTATCTCGTTAGTGTAAATTAGTTACACAGAAATGTAAATAAAGATATACACACCGCGAGTATTATTCTAATAAAAGGCCACAATAAAATGGTCACACCTAAAAACCGTTTACATCTTATTGCTAATAATTTTTACAAAGGCGTTTGTATAATGACACGTTTTACATACCTTTTATACTCTACTAGCCTCTGCCCGTGAATTCGTTCGTGTAGAATAGTTACTTGGGCTAATACTAACACGCAGCTGATGCTCTCAAGAGGAAAAAACCAAATTTTGAAACATTCTTCATTGGTGCTCCGCTCTGCTGGTCTTAGCGTGATGATATATAGCCTATAACCATCCACGATAAATGCTAGGACCAATAGGAGTGGAACACCAATGAAGAATGTTTCAAAACAAAGCATGTTTTTTTCTTCTGAGAGCTTCTGCTGCGTGTTAGAGTTAGCCTAAAATAATTATTCCACGCGAACGAAGTCGCGAGCAAAGCTAGTATTTAAAAAATATCATCATGACCGGTTGAGTTGTTAACTCATAAAAGCGTAACAAACATACAAATTTACATTCGTATTTTTAATATTAGATAGGGCATTTGCGTCTTGATCGTAAAGCCTACACGAATCTAATTTTTACCATTTCAAAAGCTTATACAAAAGTCTGTGTAAAATTGTTCTTTTCTTTTCAACAGAACAATTTTGTTAAGATATATGTATATAGTACACTTCGCTAGGCTTTCTTCAAAGCGCCGTATCCCCTAATGAAACCGACCGCGGCCCCTCTCCAACTCTTGTGTAAATAACAAAAGCATAACATAACAATATATAATAAAAACTTCATCACAGACTTTGTTCATTCGTTTGAAGTGACTTTATTTGAAACGTTCGTTTTGTTTACAAGATAAAATTAAAATCGAAATAGTACTTTATTTATCTTATGACCTAAGTACTGATTCGATTGCTTACTTCTGTTACAAAATAACATAAAATTATGAATAAAAAACAAAAAATATTACATGACGTTCCAATATGCTGTCAAAAACTCATTACTTTTAATTGCCTTGAAGATATATTCGTGTGAGATCACATAGTTAAAGAAACAGCATAAGAATATCTGGTCGTAGTATCTAGACTGCATATTTTTTTATTTTATACTAACATATATTGACTGAGGAAAGTTATTCACTATGTAACATCATGCTAGGATACTTAGGAGTGGAGCTCTTATCATAAAAATTCTAGGGAGGAAAATATGCTAAATCAAATCGAAATAATAATTCGGGAGGCCCTAGAAATATTAAACCCGAGTGAATCCATGAAGCAGAAATAATATTATTATATAAATTATTTTATTAATAAAAACTACATAACTCATACTACAAAAGGAAGGTCGAGAAAGGGTTCCATTTAAGACAAACGTTTTTATTAGTCTTACTTGATTGATCCTGAGTTACTGAACAATTAAATGACATGACGTCATAACGTTTATAAGTGACACCCCAACGTACACCACGTAATACATTTTTGAGTAATGCCAACTTTTTTGTGAACAATTTTAATGTTTAATGCAAAATTCGCACTCTTAGATGTAAACGTAATTTATGTTTCGTTACGTGTGTAGTTTAACTTGAGTGCTTTTGTATGTTCAAACTTCTAAACCAGAGATTAAAAGCGGCCTAATGTCCACTTTTGCTGAATTATTATGTCAATTATGTTGGTTTAGGATCCCAATAGTAAAACAAGTCACTTATACAATGAAACTAAATAAAACTAAAACAAAAAATTTTAATGGCAAAAATGTAAATACTTGAGATCTTTGGGGAAATAGGTGAATAACACATATATTAGACGACATAAATATGAGAAATTCTTAATCCAGGGTTTACGTACAAAAAAAGGGCTTACGTACTGAAATATGGAAGGTAGAAATATTTTCAAAGAAAATTACTAATATATAAGACAAGATATAGAATTCTTTTATTGAAGAATTAACTGGTTCTCATGAAAATAAATATGGAGTTTCATTTAAAATATGTATTTTATCCAGATTAATTGCGGACTCAGTATAATTTTTGAAGTGAAAATTTCTTTAGGCACACTGTATAGTGAACGAAAGTGAGCAGTGATGCCTGAGTGATCTGGGGGAACGGTGAATCGGGTTTTGCTCGGCTCCATGCGACATCACTGCGCTCGGGTCGGTACTGAATCGTGTATACTTGGTTTTAGTTATCAACCCCGTTAACTCTATGAGAAGGAGTACATTGTTTCAATAATTACATAAATCGTAGGTACTTGGTTATTATAATGATATTATTAATTCGGAGAAATGTGTGTCTGTTGAGGTACCTGCTTTTCTAGATGTGCTAGCCGAGTTATCGACTCGTGTTCTTGACACTGAATATCCAAGTACTTGCTTCGTGAGCAGGACAGTCGTACAATAGAGTTTTGATTCCGATTTTGTGATTGCAACAACTTTGCTGCTTTAATATGACATCACTGAATTGGCACTCTACATAACTAAGTGACTGGATTGTTTTGATGATTTTGGACGTAGCGGATTTGCAGTTTGACTCGATAACAGATTTGTAACGTTTGTTATCATTTGTTATCACTACTTACTATAAAGTTCATATTTTGTAGAACTAGGTTGAAAATTAACTTCTTGTTTCTAGATCTCCAAATTCATTATATTCTGGTCCACCTTTTTTATGATAAGGGAATAGGAAACAAATTCGAGATTCTATGGACGATAAACGGATACTATACGCTACGGTCATTTCGAATGGGACTGTAGCTCTAGGGTTAACAACTGTTAGGTTTTTAGTTAGGCTAAATAATTTTTCACATGGATGAATGAATTTATAAAAGGAAACAAGTATATAAAAATAATACGTTTACATTTTTGTGTAACATATTTTATATTTCTTAATATATTTGTTGTCTTTTTCCAGAGGACGTTTTATTTTAGAATTATTAAGGTACACATTTATTGTCTAACATGCTATGAGAAAAACCTCTTTTATTGTTAAAATGGCTATTAATTATACTGTTAAATTGCAAACAATTACTAGATAATTCTTTTTATATTAAGAAACATAGAACCAGTTTGAAGTCCAGAAATTTAGTATTAATTTAAAACTCTATATCCATCGGTATGCAACATTTAGTATTTAACAATTAAAATAACGCCCATTGACGTCGACACAATATTCTCAATATGTTACTATGGTTACTGTGTTATGTAGACGCGAGCGCGGTAAATAAAACAAAATGGCCGCCATAATTAATATCTATGTTTCTTGATAATTATTCTAGTCAAAATCATATGGCAGCAATCTTCTAGATTAGAACTATGAAAATCAGAATTGATACCATAAAAGAAGATATTATTGCCTAACTTTTTATAGATCAGTAAAAGATGAAATAAAAACCCGAAATAAACCTATACAATTTTGTATAGAGTTTTAAATAAACGTTAGAAGGTTTATGTTGGAATGTAAATAGGGCTTGTATTAAACTTATCATCCGAGTAAACGGTAACTTTTATTGGGTGATTATTAAGATACGACGAGTTTCGACGTGCTCGCCTTCTGTAAGATTAAATATAAACTTTTATTTTAGTAACTGACTGTATACAGAGTTGGTTAATTTTTTACAGGGTTTGTTTTTTTTATTCTGGTAAGTAGGTGATCGATAATACCCGTTTTGAAGGGTACAGAATCGAAGAGTACCTTACATTATAAAAGAAATGTACTGTTCTGCAGAGATAGATTAAATGTTCTATACCTACCCTATATCATTTTTGTATACCAGACAAAATGTATGCTAAATTTCAGGATTATCTGTCTGATAGTTCAGGCTTGAAATTGTAAGAAACAATGAAAGCTACTATCGGATTTATAATAGTAGTTAGGATAACATTAATAGTCGTAAACGTCAAATTTACAATTTAGCAAAAAGAAATGTCCTACTATTCTATGTCATATCATCCTTTTGTTTAATACCATGTTTGATGTAACTATTGTGCGCTTTGTTACTGACTTCATATTTGATGACCCTAACTTTTGTAGCTGAGTCATTATTTGAATTAGAAGAGATCTAAACTCGTAACTTCACACTCAAAGTGTAAGTATTTGAAACACAACACAGGAAGCCCTAAAATATGTGATTCAAATTAATTTCCTGTAGTGGTAGAGCCACGCTGAAGCTATATGTGGTCTCAGCATGAATAGGTCGGCTCCCCCGGGTACCACCCTCTCAGAGAAAACCGACGTGAAGTAACAATGCTTGTATTGTTGCGTTTCGTTCGGTCAGTGAGAGCGCCGGAGGCCCACCTCCCGCTCTCCCTTCCCTTCTTCCCCTTCCCCCCCATTCCATACCAACACAGTCTGGCAACGTACTTGCGACTCCTCTGGTATTGCTGGTGTCTATGGACGGTGGTGATCACTTAACATCAGGTGCCCCACCTGTTCGTTTACCTTCTATGAAAAAAATAACATTTAATACAAGCTCTAAACAATAAAGCCGATAATATAATAGAAGCCGAAATTAGCTTTGTTAATGAAAATGGAGTCTTCCCCAAATTGGAGTAATTTCATGTTCCTTTAACGCGATAACTTCGTGGTGATCTTATCTTTCGTGTACATTTGTATCAGGGTAAGTGTATTGTGTATTGAACTACGTTTTAATTATACCACTGACATATATATTATACTATGTATTATTTTTTGTCGACTGGTTTTCGCTAAATATAAACTATAGTAGCTTTTACTCGCGGCTTCACTCGCGTTATCGATTATTTAACTTATCTCGCGGAAACAGGAGTAAAGGTACTCCATGTTCTCTATAGTACCCGTGACATGTGTTTTTAAAATTTCAAAATAATCGGTTGAGTACTTACGATTTCTTTCGTATGTATAATATGAATGTACTAGCTTGTGTCTACTTTTTAGACTTCCAAGAACACATTTTTGCAGGTGTTTAAGATTGGGAAAAGTAATAGAATACATTCTATCATTTTTAGAAATTTCTGTCTGTCTATCTGCTTGCTTGTTTGTCACGTATCACTGCCAAAATACTACATTCAAAATATAATCTCACCAAGGAGATCATAAAACAGATCTTCGATTAACATTTAGTCTTTATTTCATTAAAACCTGTTTACTTTATCAAAAGTTATTGTAATTTTAATGACATGACTTAGGTAAGAGACAAACTACGTACTTAAATGGACTTGACACATACATATGATCTTATTATTTATTTTTTTACGTAACATTCCACGCGGAAGTCGCGAGCATAGCTAGATTATATAATTGGTAAGGCTTTATGAATTTACAATTTTATAAAAAATAATATACAATTCTCTTACTCTCAGATCACCTTTCTATTTATGAAAGAATTTTTAAACTCGGTTAAGCTTATTAACTACAATAAAAAAATCTTATCTTTTCTCTTTGTAATAGTAGTTTAGATAAATAACTCAAAATAGCGTATTATGCTTTTAAATATCTAGCCTTTTTTGTAATTTTAGTTTACATAATTTGTCATCGTTCAAATATTGAACTAGATATGGTATTTTTGTAAACATATGCTTACTTATTCATTTGAATTTTAAATTTAGCCCTTATGGATTTAGTATAGACCAGGGGTTAGATGGGTTTATAGCATACATTTTCTTTCCTACGACTTCGCTTGCTGATAAAGACTAAAAGTATATTATGTCTTTCTGCAGGTTATGCCAGACATCGTTGTAATCAAGTACAGAGTTTTAGTTGCAATAATTTATCAAACAAACAGACAGAATTACTTTCACAGCCAATGGAGCGGATTTGTGATTATCACGTTTCATTGCGTAGTAAAATTATAAATTTGTTTTCTACCCGTTAAAGTTTACGATTCCAGCTCCTCGTTTCAAGTCAGTTGCGTTAAATTTTATTCGATTTATATTTTAAATAGCAATGATCTTCTTATTTATTTATATTAATTTTTTAAATTAAACAAATTGTATACATCAATCGTAAAAAATCAAAAGTGACAAGGTCCGTTTATAACTTTACTGTAGAATTAACTGATAGAATTTGATGATCTCCAATGACATAAAAATATACTTAATTTTACATTTGCGATGCTACTTTCTAATGTTACATGCAATCTATAATTTAATAATAATAAAAATTATATACTATTTAACAGAATTTTAACTTTTTTACATATCATTTTATAGAAAATCCTATAATATTATTAATACGGATAAGAGTTTATTTGTTGCGCTTTTAAGCCCTTACAATTAAATCGACCATAATGGAACTTTGCATACAATTCGTGTCTGATATAGAAAAGGCCATAGCATTCCACTCGTCCAAATATACTGTTCCGAGGGATAGATCAAGGAATCGCGGGAAAAAGCTATTATAAAAAAATCTCAATCAATATCCAAAATAGTAAAGGTCATAAAGATGAACCTATATGATCGTAGTAAAACTGAAATAGTGACCCTCAAATTGCAATTTTTTTGTGTTGTGAAGTTGCAGTCATGCAGTGCATTTTATGCTAAGTTACCTTAAAACATCATAATAATCGTAGTCTTGAGAGCTGTCACGTAAGATCGATATTTGTGAGGACACGCTTTGTATATCTCAGATGTCCTCAACTATAGTCGTCGAATCGGAACACAGGCACTTCTACTTTGTGGTAGAAATGCGTTTGATGATGTTGCTTCTTTAGTCGAAATTTATACAGAGTTTACTACTCTTCTTAACTATAGATTGTTAAAAGCGATATTACCAACAAACTACCATACGTTTGTAAACAAATGCTTGCGCGTCTCATACCTGCCGGAAATTCCTAACACTGATTAGCAAAGAGACCAATAATAAAAATATTCTATTGATACATATTGCATAAAAATGTGATAACTACTTATCCAAATTGTCTCGTCATTCCTTTGATAATAGGAGGCTGGGTCTTGCAATAGATAAATGTTATATCAAAAAGCAGTAACGGAACTTTCACAGTTATGCAATTATTCTGTTTTTTTTTTTTATATCATAAGAGGCAAAGGAACAGGTCGGTCACCTGACAAGTTGATGGTTAAGTGATCACCACCGTCCATAGACGCTTGCAACACCAGAGGATTCGCAAGTGCATTGCCAGCCTGTGTTCGGGATATGTATGTGGAGAAGTGGGCCTCCGGCGCTCTCACTAACCTAAAGAAATGCAACAATGCAAGCACTGTTACTTCACGTCGGTTTGCTGTGTACTATCCGGAGTGTGCCGACCCATTTATACTAAAACCAGTAATAACGTCAGCGCGGTTCTACCACCTACTAAAAGTATTAAGCAGAATTATTGTGTGTGTAAATTTGGTATTTGTTTTTATAAACTTATATAATTTACTCTTCGACAGTATAATGTAATTGGTTTAGCCAACTGTAATAATAATAACAAAACGCGTTCAAAGAAAAAACAACGAAGAGTAGCAAAATATTTACGAAAAACTTGGATGTAGAAATTAGAAAGTATACCTTTGGCCCGAATCGCGTTTGTCTTTGCTCGACGAAACGTAAATCTTACCCGATAGAATTATATAAGTTTATTTTTAATTTGCTTTCAAAGTACATTAATGTTTTGAAGCGTTGGATGGTTCCGAGGAAATGTGTTTGAATATGTGCTCAAATACTGGAATGAAGAGATACTTTCGGTGAGAGATAATATTTTGTAGGTGGTAGAGTCATACTGAAGCTATTACTGGTTTCAGCAATGGGTCAGCTCGCCCGGGGTAGTACCACCCTCTTACAGAATACCGACGTGAAGTAACAGTATTTGCATTGCATTATTTCGCTCAGTTAGTGAGAGCGCCGGAGGCCCAACTCTCCTCCCTAGCATTCCTTCCCTCTTCCCCCAAAACATAGGCTTGTAACGCTTTTGCAACTCCCCTGGTGTTGCTAGTGTCTATGGACGGCGATGACCACTTAAATCAGGTGATCCTCCTGTTCGTTTGCCTCTTTTGATATTAAATCCTAATGAATTCATAGTATGGTAGTAATTCTTTCTACTTGTACAACCCTTAATACCAATTTTAAGCTGAAGATCTGGCGTAAAGCTATCTGTAGACGAATTCCGGCAACTATACTCGAGAGCCGCTCCTCCTCTAATGATTTACACTCCTACAACAAAAAATATTGGTGGTTTGACCAGTGGAATATTATTCCGATATCCACAGGATCGAACTCCGGCATGTACCGAAAATTTGTTCGGTATTCGCGAACATTTATTAATTTAAATTGATAGCACTATCGGTTGACGGTGAAGGAAACCTGAATCTGAAGAATGTTTTTGGAATACTATTGTATGTCGAAAAACATAGAACTGTGGATTTCTCAGAGTTTGATATCGCCAATACTTTGTGGGCTGGCGTGGTGATAATGCCCATCCCATACCTTTCTTCAGGAAGTGGTCTATGACCTTGCAGTGGGTCTCTATAGATTGATAATGATAATCAATCCTACAGCACATTATTATTAAACATTGGGTTACATTGTAATGAATTGGTAAAAACCTATAAATCATTTCAAGAAAGTCGAAAACCTATCTGCTTGTACATTGAAACCGATGAACCAATTGCAGAGAAATTCTTTGTGGAAGTAAACTGTGACTCAGAGTACATAGACTATTTTTTGTGTTGAAATATACCGATAAACACGAATAAAAACTAGCTTTAATATAGATTATTTTAATATAACTGATCTGATCTACTTAGATGGCATTGTACTATGTGTATAGAGTCTAGGGACAACATGCCTGTCTAGACGTCTAATGTCTTTTTCTTTCTCGTCCAAATGATTATGATACAACTACGATAGACAAATACTTGTTTTTAGAAGGCACTGACTGTCAACCGATTCAATGTTCTGACATGTGATTTATTACATTCGTTGACAGATCTATTGTAATTTATTACAGTTCTATGAGACTATTTTTCGTGGAAAGATGTTATGATTATTTATTGTAGAAGTATTTAAACTGTTTAGCGTACAAGTCTTGGTTACAATAAAATTATGTTTAAATACTGTAATACGAACTCGGACCGTGAAGTCACTCGTTTAAATTGAAAATTAAGAAGTATATTTTCAATAGGTTATTTAAATATTCCATGGTTAATTATGTCACTAAATATTTTTTAACTGACTGTGCTATTGGCCTGACAAGTCTTTACAGCTTCACGGAACTACATATCTAAACATTTATTGCATGGCGTTTTTATATAATATTTATTACCATGTAGATCATAGTATGTCATAAAGAACTCATATATTTATTTATAATGACGAAATTTTACTCAATTAGACTGTACGTATATTTCGTTTAACATATTATTATGTTATGTTGCATAAAAGCACGAATATAGTGGTTTATTCTTCAAGATTAGATATATAATACCTACCGTTGACTTTTTTAGTAATTTAAATTGTAAACAATAACCCACAGTATTGGTTAATATTTAGTAGCCTATGTGAAATAATGCCTATATAATGTACTAGTTGTTATTTGTGTTTACTAAATTTAATTCTAACTATATAAATTTTACAACATGGTATTTAATGTAATAAAATCTATGAATAAAAACATAAGAAAAGGAAATAATTGTAATTTGAAAAACAATTTCATGTTGTCAGCATTCCGATAAACAGACAAGGGACCGTTGAATTTTGTAATATAATATGTAAGTAACTATGCCTGATGGTAAGCATAGTACAAACCAAAAACAGTGGCAACCACCGAGAGACAGATTATCCATCACCGGTCGCCGCTGTCATGCCGGCCATAATAACGAAAGTCATCCGGTACTGGATATGCACAGGCTGATCCCGAAACGCGACGCGCAGAAGCGAGCCACTATGACGGGCTTTTTCGCCATATGCATGGTGGTTGCGACCCAGTCGGGCTGTAAAACCCTACCACCCCGCTTTCGCCATTGCCTCGTTCGTTATTTAGCAGGGTGCACCACGTGCAGGTGAGGTTGGCTTGGGTGTCTCAAGTCTTAAGATGTTAGTCGACACCCCTTACACCCCAAAAATTAGTCAATATGATTAATTAAATTTCTTTGTTAATAAACTTTTGGTTAGTCAACCTTCATAGACTCGCTACAGATTGCACATGTCCAAAATATTCGCAGTATGTGACAATCTGTCTACAAACGCTTCTAGTCTTTTGGTAGTATCAATTTTGATACGTGTATTGGAGGAATATTGGTGACGTACCTGTTTACGCGTTATGATCTCATCACCGGTCCGTATTCCAGATATTGGATTCATAGTTGCTTGGTGTTTCGTGTTACTTGAGACGCATGGGATAGGGTTTTTATTTAACTACTTTTACCTGAATTCGTGAAACCATCGGGAGATACTTGTATTTTTTTTCTCGATCTGACTAAGATATTAACCTAGCAAGGTTTTAACAGCTTCACCGGATTACATGAGATACTTGTGTAGGTACCGAATATGTCATCCTCTTTGGCAGACTAACAGAAACTTTTGAAATATAAATAGAATATCATTCAAACAATTGAAATATCGCGTGCCTGTATAAATACCATATATGGTCATATAAATAAACAGTTTTATTTTACGCACTTCGAGTGTTGTCATTACGCTGTCCGTGACCATCTAGATTTCTATAGTAGTCAGCCGTATCTCCTACACTATTATAATGTTTTCGCCTACTACTGCTGTTGTTTCGCTTTCTACCAATGGTAGCACGACGTGGCGGATACTCATGCATGGGTACCCATAAATTAGAAGACTAGCCCCACGGACCATATCTTCGTTTAAAAAAAACTTAAACACATTATTCTTCGGTCTTACCACAGTGCATTACATACCGGAGGCAATGAATGAATAGAAGAAAAATATAAAATTTTGCATCTGTAAAGAAGGATCGACATTGTAACGAAAACTCTTGGTACTTTGTAGGTGGTAGAGCCCCGCTGAAGCTATTTTTGTTTCAGCATGAATGGGTCGGCTCCTTCGGGGTAGTATCACCCCGCTCACAGATAACCGACGTGAAATGACAGTGCTTGCATTGTTGTGTTTCGTTCGGTCAGTGAGAGAGCCGGAGGCTCACGTCCCTTCCTCTTTCCTTCTTTCCCTTTCCTTCCCCTCCCCCTTCTCCCATATACAGGCTGGCAACGCACTTGCAACGTCCACTGATGTCGCTAGTGTTTATGGACGGTGGTGATCACTTAACATCACGTGACCCACAAGTTCGTTTGCCTCCTTTGATATAAAAAAAAAAAACTGTTTTTTATAGTAACTTACAAATGAATATTATATGTACAGTTGAAACATATTTTCTCTCATAACTTGATTTCTCGACCGACAGGGAGTGAAACATACATCACATGTATGAAGGCATCACATAGGGGAAACGGAATTCAGTATTTCCTTCCTTTTGCCTTATTTGATTTATTAGCCTGAGAATTTTATGCCGTAATAACTTTCTCATAAAATCTTTATGTACACGATTTTATTAAATGAATCGTATAACTTTATACTCATATAATGTGTTTATGTTCTGATGCTAAAATTTTATATTTTCTTATTTTAGTTAAAGTAAGATGTACTTGATGTAATTAAGTATGAGTCATAATGGCGGAATAGTGTGATCGTTGGAATATTAATCCAATGTCCCGCAGATTCGAATATGTAGTGGAAAGCGAGGCTACAAGTTTCAAATAACATGAAGTTTGATTATGAATATGAAAAGATTCATTGTCAAAATACGCAGATATTGGATATATGTTTGACGTGTTTTAAAATATTGTATGGATAATAAAGTGAGTTAGAAGTTGGAATTTTTAAACATAGGTAAACCTACCACCAAATTATTACTTTCCTTGGAAGTCTAATATGATTAGCAATCGACTTGCAAATCTGCTTCCAAACATCTGTATGTGTATACCGGTAGTTAAACTTGAGAACGGTTACGCTTCTAAGCTTAGTGAGACGCTAGAATATCACTGAATATAATATATCGTGCAAAAAAGTTCAACGTATAAAAAACCAATAAAAATATTTGGGAAGTAAGCGCTTCAGGGCATCTATAAAAGGACGATGAAATTTATATTGTAGATTTTTGGTGGTTTCAATTATACTTCATTAGTTTTTGCTTTCAGCTGCGCCTGTGTGTACAATAACGCTTAGTCTATGTGAGATGTCAACCATCATACCCGCACCCCGGTACCTAAGCTAGACAGTGGACTTTATAAACTAGCTGGAGGTAGATACCCTTTAAAATAGATGGAGAATGTATAATTTTATAATCGGGATAAAGGTTCACTTACCTGATAAGTCTTCTCCGTCCCCATTTACGATGTTAAGAGCACCAGCCTTCCGAATAATGAACATCACGAATATTGATGGTCTCGTCGATTGCTTTACATATAGTGCCGTAAACCGAATCCCAGTACGAGGAAGGGTTTCGGGCAAGTAACTTAGATAAGCTCTAAAGTATGTAAAGTAAAGAAGTAAACTAAAATATATCTTTTCTACACAAAATCACTGGGTAGTTGGAACAAAATCAGCGAAGAATAGCTCACTAGTTTATAAACTAAAAAAACGGTAAATTATTTATTCATTCGATAAATAAACTGTTTATCTGATAATAAACTTTGTAAAAGGGGTGACAGAAATCATCGATACATTATTTTTGAGAAACATGTCCTTCTCGGTTCTCTGACACAGGTGCGAATTTTCAGTCGGAATACCGTCAGATGATTACCACAAACTCTTTGCATGCCGTGACATCATTATGCAAATTTATCTATTCAAAATGTATCCTTATAATGTTGACATTCATTTTTTTAAATATATTATAGGAGGCAAACGAGTTGGTGGGTTACCTGATGTTAAGTGATCACCACCGCCCATAGACACTTGCAACACCAAGAGAGTTGCAAGTGCGTTGCAAGCCTGTGTTGGAGGATGGGGAGGTGGAAGGGAAGAGGAGAGGTGGTCCTCCGGCGTACTCGCTGACCGAACGAAACGCAACAATGCAAGCACTGTTATTTCACGCCCGTTTTCTGTGAGAGGCTAGTACTACCCCGGGCGAACCGAGCCATTCATACTGAAGCCAGTAATAGCTTCACTGTGACTCTATCACCTACTAAAATTGTGATTGTTGAAGTTCAATTGTGATATAATAAAACAAAGCTCGCTCTCTGCTTTGAACTACATTTTTTTTTTCTTAATATTCATTATATAACAATTAAAGTGTACGGAGTCGTATTTCAATTTCAATTACAATCAATGGATTATAAAAAATAATGTTGGAATTTAAATTTTATCTTTATTTTCATTCAGTAATAACTATCAGACCTTTTTTTTTTTTTTTTTTTTTTTTTTTTTTTTTTTTTTTTTTTTTTTTATTGTAGCTCGGCAAAGTGACTGCACTATGCCTGATGGTAAGCACAATACAATCCAAAAATAATAGCGACCACCGATAGACACACTGTCCATCGCCGGTCGCCACTATCATGCCGGCCTGTAATAAACTGGATATGCACAGGCTGATCCCGAAACGCGACGCGCTGAAGCGAGTCACTATGACGGGCTTTTTCGCCATATGCATGGTGGTTGCGACCCAGTCGAGCTGTAAAACCCTACCACCCCGCACCTGTAATATTTCGCAATGTATATATATATCTACAAAAAAAAACTAATTGAAAATGGGTCATAAATAAAAATAAAGGGTTTGCTATTACATTAAATAACAAGAAGATATGAACAATGTACATATTTAGTGTTGACACTAAAATAACGAATGAGGTAATAAATTTTCCGTCTAAGCTATTGTACTACCCTTTATGATGTTCAGGTTCACTTCAATTATTAGTGTAGAATATTGAAATGAATAACATAGTTATGTAATTTGAAGAATATACGTATAATTAAATGTAAGTGATGGTACCGTATTAATATGTTTATATCTGTATATTAATTATTAAAAGTTACAAAAATGCCCAACGTTTTTAGCTATAAATAAAATGCATCAATTTTTTTCTTACCTTTCTATTATTTTATTCCAAACTCCGAGTTACCCTTCATAATTAGATGAATAACGATTATGTTAAGGACTAATATTTGACTGACTGACTTAATAGTTGAGTTTATTTTTTTATTGTACCGCGCTGGATTTTTACGGGTAAATTAACAAGAAAAATATTCCCCTTATAGGACGAACATAGAATGAAATAAAATAGCAACAGGACAAGTGAACATCAACGTGTTCATATTTTTGAATTGAAATCCTTCCTACTCTCTTTTGATTTACTCACTAATCCTCTCACTTTTTATATGGAGATTTTGTAATCTAAATTTCCCATTTTCCCGTAATATCTTTTTTCATACAAACCTTATACTGATGATTCCAGACACGACAATTAGTCAAATAGGTACAGTCGTTTGAAATGATACGCTTATATATGTTTGGCAATCAATTGTATATTTATATAGGTTTTTTTACTGAAACCCGGTGTTACCATCTTCGCTACGATTAACAATACTCAAACTCACATAGTTTGATTGATATAAAACTGTAGAGAAACCAAGTTTTTAGCATTCCATGGATTGAACGTATCGGTCCGGGTCTATCGAATTGCAGGTGTAGGAAATCTGAGGAGTCTCTGTAGTAGACTCTTTAGCTTTAAGGAACCCTTATCGACGCACAATAATGCTCAACTCCACTGTCAGGATGCCTCTCTCTTTTTCGCTAAAAAAAACCCATTAAGATCACTTTAGGTATGTCCTTCACAGACTAATTTATGGGTGCCTTTGTGATACCTAGATGTGTTAATACTTTATATTGAAATTTTACTAGTATACCACTGGATCCCACTTCTACCGCAGATAACCTGCTTATAAAGTCATTTCTGGTTAATTCGTTGCAATGATCGTAATAATTATTTTAGCTCCTTGGTCTTTGGCGATATCCCATTCCAATATTACTATGAGCTCTACTAACAATATACGTTTATGTTTTATAAAGTAAAAAATATGTCCGGTCTAGACGTCACAACAACAACTTGTACTGGGATCTAGTAGTATTTTTATTTTCCGTAATAAGAATTTAGTCAGGAGCGATAATTAGGATTAACATAACGTTTATACATCTTTGTACCATTGTACATAGCCTCTTAATTTAAACACCGAAATTGTAGTTTTACTGTAACATATATTGTAAGCAATAGTTAGTTCATTCGTCGCGCGACGCGTCGTCTCCCGCTGTTTTCCAGCCGGCGCGGCCTGCCGGTCCATTTTATGAAACAACGTCCTGTATGAAATCACCATTACATTATACGTACCCTCGTTTACGTTAAATGTTTTCCTTCATGCGACAGGACCGCTCTGAGAGCTTTCATCTTGTTATTCCGGCCTCATTGTTGAATAGACTTTTTGCACTAATCTTCTTTCTTATTACAACCAAGGGCTCCAATCTTACGAGCTGTAGTCACTCAGTAAAAATCGTATTTGTCTGTAATATTGTTAGCGTTTTTGAAACTTTGAATATGTAACAATTTTTAAGTGCAAATCGACAGTAGAAAATTTAAATATAGGGTTCATACTGGTCATGATGAGAATTTGCATTTTTGCGGACAAAATTCAAAATAGAATGTATAAGAAGGTCTTTATAACGAAGTAATATATGAAATAATGTATATTAATACCAATGTTGTATAAAAATCGTAATAAAGAGAAACTGAAACATAATTATCGATAAACCTATAAAATTTACATTTCAGAATAAAACATGTTTTCGAACAAAATCTTAGAAATTTCTTCATTAACATATTTGTATGTTATACGGTAACTTTATTGTAATTTAGCCGGAGTTACGATGTGTTTACAAGTCTTTAAATTACGATATCATGAATCGTTTTATAGAGGCTATATCGTTTTTATATCGCTTAATGTTGATTATATCTTCTATAGCGTCGTGTAATTTCCCAGTAAAATGTGGTGCTTTACTTTGATACTAATGAAACTGGATTAGCAAATTGAAACTATAGTTATATTTAAAGCACAATTAATTCTTCTTAGTTAGATTTCGTATTTCCGTTCTGGCAACCAATTTTTTAGTTATCTAATATCAAATAGGAGTACATTTTTTTGCAAATATTAGGTTTTACATACACTTGTAATCAGAAAAAAAGGTGCATAAATTAATATTTTTTGGTCAAATCAAATCCAAATACCCTTTATTCAATTTAGGTCCCAAGACGGCGATTATGAACATCAAAGCTACCACTGGTTCAGAAAACAACTCAGTCAACCGAACATCTTGTTTAACCTTTAATGTTATATATTTTTACAAAACATAAATAGTTACATTGATTATTAGTGGATAAACAGAGAAGGGCGTCGTTTCCAGACACCACAATCGTTCACTTTTTTTATCCACCCTGTAATAGCCTTTTATTATTAAAACATGGTTCTGGAACTCACTATCCGGCAAATCGGTACTGTGTGGTTACCTATAAGCATCTGTTTTCAAATCACAGTTTGTTAAAAAATAAGTTATATGTACCTTTTGAAGCAATGATCGTTTAGTTGATGGCGTCTTCGGGCATCGCATCTATTCACATAGTTTCGAATCCTTACAACTGAATCGAAGTTATCGTTAAAGGAAAATGTTATGCTGAAACCATAATATCATGGTGATAGGTATTCTTCTAATTCCGTCTGGTTAGCTACGACCCTCAAGTTGATAATCTGTCACCAAACACCCCACACCCAACACAAAGATTACAGTTTTTACAATTTTTCTCCGATTTGTAATTTAGACATATGTGCCCAATTTTCTTATTCCATTGGGGCAATATTGAAGATTATTACTAACATTGGGTACTTATAACGAAGTATCTTGTGATAACTCTAGTGTTCCAATGAGATCGTCGCCTCCTTGTTAAAACTTTTCCAGGAAGTTTTTGTGATATGTGACAACAGTTGTTTCATGTTGTTACTTACTTGACTTATTTCCCATCCATTTCACTTGTACACAATAACTGATCTCTATTACGCAAGACGTCACTAACATTACACAATATAGGATCAAGTAACATAAGGTAATGAATTAAAAGTAAAAGCCCAATCTCACCAGAAAGGTTTCTTGATATGAATTTAAAAATGTATTTATTTTAAACATTTTTGAGTACTCCAATTGAATGTTAAGTTAAAAGATTAATTGATGTTACGAAATCATCTACTGGTTTAAAATTATGAGTCTAATAATGCATAGCTGATATCTCTATAATTTATAAGAAATTTGTATGATTATCATTTATCTGGCTAACCTGTCCAGTAACAAGTCTACCACCAAAATAAAGTACCACTAGTTTCTTGGGAAGTTGTACCTTTTTTAGATTATCTTGTTTCCTTTTCAGGCCACAACCTCTTTATTCCTCATGTTAGATTGTTGTCATACACTACTTTGTCTAAAATATGAGACGCAATTAAATCCCACAATATGGTACCACCCTAACATACGACTAAGATATTCACAGGGCAGCCTAAGCCATGCCATACTGCGTATACATATTATTGCATCGTTCTAGCTAATGTAATTTCTCGTATATAATTTATATGACAACTGCTTCATACTTACGAATCGTTGCATGATGTTAGGCTGTAAAATGCCAAAAAAATTCAAATTTTACTTGAAGTTTTATACGTGAACACGTTAAAGGGTAAAAAATCAATATAAAGACATTAATTTTAGTATAGTTATATAAAAAACTACCAGACAGATTAATGATAAAATGTAATAGATATAGCAAAGTATTAAAATATATAATTTTATCAGATTTACCGGAATATTCGCGGTTACTGATTCCACTAATTAATGTTAAAATAAACATCGAAGGAACATCGAAAAGTTTTAATGAATACATAAGAGTTAAACATCCAAGTTCCTTGTCGACATGTAAAACTTTGGAGTTAAGAACAAGATTTATAAAATTATCGCGAGTTTAAAATATTTAACTAACTACAATGGTATATTCTGAGATGATTTTATTCCATTTTTAATAACATGTTTTTTTTAGCTTTTTTACTGAATATAGATCATTTTTACAATTAAATAATAAATAAGGAAACCATAATACTTAATTAGAATTTGCTATTACAATATTAGATTAGAACCGATCTCTCTCAAGGTTTTGCGTGTTTACGATCTTAGACCACACCGTCATTGAACGTCAAGTAACAAGATCAAATGCTTAAAATAGTGCGGATTTAAAGCCCATAGAAAATCTCTGGTGTATTGTTAAAAATAGTCTCAAACAAACGTAACACCAGTCAAAACGAACTATATGAAGCATTTCTTGAAGTATGGAATTCAATCCCTCTAGAAAAATGTATGAAATTGATTGAATCAATGGCACGAAAAGACCTGTAGACATACTCGGTGTGCTCGTGGTACCACTGCCGTAAATTACAAAATAATAAAAAAAAAATTAGTAAGTTAAGTATATAATGAGACTGTAAATCTAACGTGTCTGAATTTTTTAGATTTTTGTAAAAATATACATATATATAATATAATATAATAGCAATCACTGTTAAAGTACAAAGTTTAGGACAAAACCTCATTAGAATCATCATGCATATCCTTGAGTAACATTTAGTCTTAGTTTCATTAAAATCTGTGCATTCTATCAAAAGTTATTGTAATTTTAATAACGATGCGACTTAAGTACGAGAGAAAAGTAAATAAGTGGTAAATAGATGTAAAACCTTCAGATGATTTTTAGTCACTGTTCTTTACATTACATTTGTCTATATTTAAATTCTAACTTGTGCCCTCCCGTTGGTGGTAGAAGTAAAAAAATATGTATGCAAGAGCAAATCGAAAAATCAAAATTTTGGTTAGTTAACAATACATTGGTTCAGTGATTTTTATTTTATAATGCAGACAAGAAACGTTATATTCTGTAATGCATAAGCACAAATATAGCAAAATGTTTTACATATGCTACTGCTATTTTTTAAATCGATGTTTTCCTCCACTGAAAGTTCGTGATCCCTATGATGTTTTATTTCCACACTGATGTATTCTCATTTATAATAATCTCTGCATAGTAATGCATACAAACAAAACTAAATGCATCAGGAGAGTGACTACTTTTTTACAGTTTATTGGATTTAGCATTTAATAATAATCTCCTGATATCCTGATATTAAATGTGATTTAAGAAATACCCTTAGCTCGAGAGTGGTAGTACACAGGCAGATTTGTACAAAGTCCTACCACCATGCTATAGTTTAATTGCAATATTTCCTTCATTGAAAACGCTGACTTAGGGTTCTAACCTATGTGAATCGGTAAGATGTCTGAATAGCTATCAATTAAACCAACATCGCCCCCAGAGGACTATTAAAATAATTAACGGTAACATTTTTTAAATTCCTGAATAGATGATCAGGCGAATTTTGAAACAATGTACTTACCGATGTAAATTTTATTGGATCCTTGAACATAGCATGTGGTGTTCGTGATCTACTTAGGTAAGTAATCATCATTATAGAATTTGCTGTTACCAACTTATTTATTCAAAAAAGGTTCCTTCTTAAGAAAATAAGTAGACTTTAACGTATCTCACTAATTTATTCTTTATAACGTCGTAATTCTATATTCAAATACGCTTCACAGTTTGTAAATGAGGCAGTTTACAGGCTAATCTTTACTAACGTGCTGACAATTGTTTAGTCTTGTGACGTAAATTTCTACCTAAGTTTGAACATTTGTGAAAGGTTTAGAAGAAGCCACGTTCAGATTTCCAATGGCAAATAAAATTTGATCCTTATAGGCAAATTTTTAAGGTTAGGCTTTGAATTATTCCTTATTTCACACCATACCCATTAAAAAAGTAGATATTTATAGTTAAAGTTTGAAGTATAAAAGAAACAAAGATATTCGATCGATCTTTTATTAAAATTTAAGAAACAGAAAAAGTATCCTTACTGTTAATTTAATATCCCTTTTAAATAAGGGCTCAAATTATTTCAAAGGGATATAATTATGGCAAAATTCTCTTCTAAGTAATTTAAACAAACTTTTTAACATTTTAATTATAAGTGCTATTAACCAATAATTCTATGGATTAATTAATTTCATTAATGCATTATATACATTAGACAGAGATATGTATTTACAATTTGTTATATTTCTACAGTATTATTCATAGTATTCGAATGATTTCGTTGGTATTAAAGAGTTGTTAAAATTAAATTCGATCAATTCATACAATATCTACAATAATATTATATACACGCCACATTCTTCTACTACCGTGCCAAGCACATATATAATATAGGTACGAGTATTATTATTTTAGATTATTTCATTTAGTTATATTGAGTTAAGTTACAAAAAGTGATTTTAAAAGATATGAATACAATACGAGATAATATTGAAGTTGTTTCACATATAGGTATTCGTGTTTTAAGCTAAGTTACACTATTATATCTAAAATTCTACAACGAATGTTTACAAAATGTTGTAATTTGAGCAAATCAGCGGCTTAAGCTTAATAATCTACATCAAAACACCGTACAGTCTTTGGCACAGTTCGCGAATTACGTTTTGATACACAGTAATTTCTTGAAAGCTCGCCTGAAATCCATATTGAAAATGGTGTATATTAAAGGATTTAATGCTGAATTTACATATCCGAGCCACGTTATGAAATTTATAAACTTGTTTGACAAACAACAGCTCGCACAAAAAGGGATTACTAGGTAAATGACGAAGAAAGGAAGCCAGCACACGACGAATACTCCCATTATGATGCCAAGAGTCCTGGCAGCTCTACGTTCCCGTGTCAAAGATATCCGCTGTTTTTCTTCTATGAATTGGTAAACAGTATTTTGCTGGTTTGTCTTTTGTCGCTTTTGTGGCTTTACGGGGATTGATTCAGCAATTTCTATTAGGTCATCTTCATGTGTCTCTTTAGAATTACTTTCAGATGACGTGTTTCGATTTTCTCCCATATCTGTAACAGAATTGTCATTTGATAATATTGGAATTATCAATTTGTTATGTGATTTATCATCTTTGCTCCAGTAACGTCGTTTTGGTTTCTTCTTTGGTGTGAGTTTCCTAACCCGTTTCTTCTTTTCATTATCTGATACTAAACGGGTACTACCTTGATGCTCATTATGGTTCGCTTCAGAGCTGACTGAATCTTGGTCATTTTGATCACTATCCTTATTTGGAAATTTATTTTGACCACTCGATATGGTACTAATTTTTGTCGCTTTGGCCCTATCTCTAAGTCTCTTCTTTGTAGCTAAATATATTTCAAAGTATACTACAGTCATTATCACTAATGGTATGTAGAAAGATCCTGAAGAGGAAAATATTACAAAACCTGGCTGAGAAGTCAAGCGACAAGGTGTATCGGGTTCGAATACTTCAGGCCAATCATTCCATCCCAATAACGGTGGCGAGCTAATAACAAGGGATAAGATCCATACTACTCCAATCATAAAAAGCACCCTTTCCAGAGTTCTCTTTTGTGCGTAGTTTATTGGATCTGTTATGGCCCAATATCTGTCAAGAGCTATTGCACAAAGGTTTAAAATGGAAGAGGTACAACACATTATGTCACAGGTTAGCCACATTTTGCAAACGTAAATCCCGAACACCCATTGTCCGAGAATAGAATAGGCTACGTTAAGTGGTAAAACCAATATCGCTACTGTTAAATCCGCGACGGCTAGAGATACTATAAAAAAGTTTTGGACGATTCTTAGAGGCTTGTATGTAAATACACTGAGTATTACTAGAATATTTCCAACTACAGTGGAAATAATAATAAGTGTCAGGATTATAGCTGTACAAATAGCTTCCCATTCTGGAACAGCTAATGTTACTCCAAAGCTGCTTAGGTACTTAGGATCATCTGCAACAGCACAAGCATCTTTTTCATTATCGATATCTTCATAGATTTCAGTGTAATTTATAAATGTATAGTTAGAATCAACATGAGTGGATGTCTGACCCATTTTTTTTCTGTTCTACATTTCAAGTAGATTTAGTGACTTTGTTTAAATTTGTTGGAGTCTTAACAAATGTCGCCAACGTTCCTAGATTCGTGTTTGTACGTGACTCAAATACTTTATCTTCACTCATCTTCTTATACGCCAGTTTTCTGCAACATCAAATTCAATGTATAATCGGAAAAATGACAATTTCATTTTTCAGACATAAATTGTGTGACGCAACATCTAAATCACCTACCTTCTGCTTGAAATTTTCTCTAGGAACGTCCATTTGTGTTGCTCGTTCATTTTTTGATGCGTAAACGAATCTGTAACAAAAGAAGGTATACATTAGAACCAGTCAGGTGTGAAAAGAAAACATCATGTGTTACAACGTAAATATTTTATACGCTTTGGTATTGTACCTAAATATGTTTAATATGTATTATTCACCCGCGTATAACAAGGTTTGAACTAGAAATGTAGGAAGAAACGTCGAGCCAGTCATAGATTGCTGACAGAAATGAATACACAAATCATGAAATAAATGTGTTCTCTTTTGAATTTTCATACTAATTAAAGGGTGAATGACAATATTTAAATTTCAGTATTTGTTTATTAAAATTATTAACATTATTATTGTGTTCATATCTATTGGTGGTACTTGGAACAATAATTATACAAATTTTTATAAAGTCCATTAATCAATCAAACGTATGATGAGCTGCAAACTATCAATATTAAATGTACATAGGCCCACTATACTACACATTGCTAGTCGACACAAGCCGCGTAAGAGCATTACGGTCGGTCATCCTTACGTAGCATGTCGTGACTCGAAATTATAAATTTATCTCTTGCCAAAGATACCACTCCACGCGTCAAAATACATTTTATCTCTTGAAAAAGTACCTATTTCCTAAGTATAGATAAACCCATTCCACATCCAATGACAGACATAAATTGGTAATGAATTAAAAAAGGCTTAAGACGTAAACACTGGTCTTAATAAATAAAGGCAGAATTGAGTGAAGTATTTCCATCAGTGCTTACGTAATACGAAACACAATATGAAAACAGCCTTTGAAAAACAGACCTTTTAAAGCAATAGCTTTGAGAAAATAGGTTTATATTTAGTACAGAAATATTTTGTAACGACTTGAATAATATGATATTATTGATTTTTTTTTTCTTGAACTGACTACGCTATTGACCTGGCAAGGTGTTTACAGCTTCACCGGACTACATATTGTTGATAGTAATAGTGAAATAAAATCTTGTTGAAAACAGAAAGAGATTGTTTATAATACTTTAATTGAGAATTTAAGAGACGTAGAAAATACTTCGAATTTGTGAGTATTTTTTTATTGTAGTACCGCTAAATGATTGTATTATATGCCTGATGGTAGTCATGCCAGCCTGCCTAAGTATCTCTTCACGTTACGCTTAAAGGATCTCATGTCATAGGAAAAGGGAACAAACTGGCCGGAGGATTGTTCTACAGTTTCACGGTACGGCAAAGATAAGACGTTGCGAGCTTTTTAGTTCGGGCCCAGATGGGATTAAACAAGATAGTGCTAAAATAGATAAAAGATACAATACTTCACGATCTGATGTATAGCTTCTTTTAGACAGAACACATATCTGACATAGATAAATCCCAAAACCATTTCACTTATCACTGTGAACTACTTACTCTTAGTACCCCTATTATTCCTTTTTATGGTAGTTTTTATGCTATGCATTTTCACGCGTAGTATTTTCACGTATCCATCTTAGTATGTTCTAAACATTTATTATAAACATTAGATAGTAATTATAACGAATAATAAGTAACACCTCCGAAGTCAAGGGTATATTATAAAATTGTTAAGTTAAACAGGTACATCTATTTATAAAATGCCAGCTGATACCTCCTGCTTCCCTATGCGCGTCTTTTATTAATTATTGGCGGTAAAATTTATACAAAAATAATTATAATGACAAAAATATTAAAATGTTAATAAAATCAAAAAATAATTCAATTTTCAATCTCATATCAGATTGAATCTGTATACAAAATGTGTTGTTAAATAAGAATTCTTATTTCACAGAAAAGACATATATATATATATATATATATATATGATGAACAAATATCATTGGAATTAATACAAATGATTTGCATGTTAATTAATTACATCTGTTCAAACTCCTATTCAGTTTAATTAAAGTGAAATACTCGTGGTAAATATATATTTCGTTGAAATTACGCCATTAAAGGTGAACTTTACGCGTAACTTCATGACAATGCGGAGTCATCTCTTCAGTCATACTTTCACACGAAAAGGTATGATGTAGTTGCTTTATTTATTAGGTAAAAAAAAATAATCAAATAGCCATTTATATTCAATAATTTAGGTATTCCTGAAAATGATAAATAGTTACACTGCATTTTAAAGCCAAATAATTACATTTTCAAATGTCGTAATTTGTTTTTAAATATACTTAATGCAGGTGGCCATTTCTGGAAGCGTTTAGTATGCCTTATCTCTTCATTAATACGTCTCTCTATTTATTAATTAATTAATTCGGGTTAGACGACTAGTACTCATGACACATACATATCAAAATAAAATTACCGCTACCAGATAATAAAAAAAATGAATATACATTGGGTTTGTATACAAGAACTAATTCGTATATGTACAAATTATATTTAAGTACCAACAACTAACAATGGAATTTCTCTAATTACTTAAAATAACAAAGACTATTTTTTTCTATCTTTCTACCCATAGAACTCGAGATAAGTGTGAACGTAGATGGTTAATAGCGTTCTTAATAAGTAAAGATAAACTAATGCAAACATTTAGTGTGAATTGATAGAAAGAAAATAACGCAAATAAATTATACCAGATCGACGCCCAGCAGATGTCGATACCGGCTTGAAAGTAGGTGATTTAATATTTAATCTATAATAAATAAGCCATAACCATTAAAAATAAAATAAAAAAGATATTTGATCTGAAGTGATTGTTTTGTTTTTTTTTATATATTATATTTTTATTATTAACACCTGTTAGCGTGCGATCACAATTTCAGCTGATAATTAGATGTTATTTAAGATGATAAAGACGCTTAGCCTTCAGGAGGACTTGCTTCCAGGTACAGCTGAGGCGAATGTACTACTTGAGCGTGGTATCTCGCCAAGCAGGATTAAAAGAAACTATCCTTATGCTGTGAGTCCATTACGATGTTTTAATTTGATCATGGAGATCAGGCCTTTTTGCAAAGATTTGAAGTTACTTCGTTCGTCGCAGTATCTGAACACAACGATTACTATGAAAAAGTCACAAATCGATCGGCCTTGAAGGATATAATACACCCATCTAGGCCCATAAGAACTAGTAGCAAGCTCTTATTTAGATAAGTGACTTTCATAGTGATTTAAAGACATTTAAAGACAAAATGTAATAAGGACTATCAACAGAAGTAAAAACTCAACAATGGAATAAGTGTTTTCTTTTAAATTTCTACATCAATTATAGTTCGAGTTATTTAAATTTAATAACTTCTATATTTAAAGTAATATCATTGGCCTCATAAATTAGCACTTTCAACAATAATTATATATATATTTTTATACAGTTTACCAATTAATCAAATATATGGTGGGCTACACAAACTCCATACAAAATATAAATACTGTGCACAGGCCGCTATACTACGCATCGCTAGTCTAGTGCAAACGTAATACGTCACGATCATGTCGAGATCATCCGTGATGTGAAACCATAAGTTTTTTCCCTACCAAAAGTAGCTCAACGCTGCTTACAAAGTGTTCACCTCAAAAATAGAAATATTTTGGTTTTCAGGATTCATCAATACTTGTCCATGGCTGCAAATTTCTAGACGAATTTTTTTCATACTTTTTAACCATTATAATGTATAATTTTATTGGAATAGTTATGTATATATTTAGAGACAGTTGTAAATATCACTCAGACGTATCTACATCATTAGTCCTCTACGTGCAACCAGCTCTCTCTCCACAACTCGAGTGGGAAGCGACACACTTGGATACACTTGCACGAGTCTGTTTTAAACTAGCTCGCATAACTCTATTAGAGAGCCTAAATATTTTAATAATTCAAATATTAAAATATCAGTTCACTATACTGTACAATAACTCGTTATTTTTACACAAGACTAGTTCTAGGTATTGACATATGAAGCTAAATATTTAATGCATGCTTTTGATTTTAATTGAATTTTTAAGGTTTTTTATAGTTTCTGCTTAGTATTTTCTACTTCAATATTGTGTAATATAAAATGAAATTGTTATTTTGGTAAAGTTTTCAACATTATTTGGATAATTTCTTTCGGAAGATTTATATGGAGTAGTAGCTGTCCTATGGTCGAAATTCGACCATAATAAGGGTATAAAGTAACTTATTATCGTTTTAATTTTTAAATATTATTATTTGTATCTCCTTTTTATTTTATTTTTATAAATTGTCGGAGAGGACTAGGTATCTTCTTTGACTTTACGAAACTCATCGAATATGGTTTTTAAAGTATCACAAAAGAAAATTGGTATTACATTTTGTTTTTAATATTGATATTTAAAAAAATAATTAACTAAATTTGAATTTTGCTCACTAGACGACTCTATTCGAAATACACAAATACAAACAAATAAAAATCAGAACTCTTTCTGTGTATGAATCAAAATATATTTTGGAATTACAAGATAATAATCGTATGTTTAAAGCATATAATTTAGAACGGATTGGCATATACAACTGTTTTTAATTTAGAAGCACAAACGGGGTTATTTTGACGGGAGGTATTTTGACGTCATACTGTTGTACTACGAACACTTATGAACTGTGAAACGTGCTTTCCTACAATAACGCTATTTTAAAACTTCATCGAAGAAACAAACCAAGAGAGACCATAGTTCTTAAAGTTTAAAACCTTATGGAATACTTTTATTAACTCTTACTTAGAGAAAATTTACAGCAAAAGAAAATGTTTAGTTTTTCTTTGGCAAATGCGCTGATGTTTGGAAGGCTTTAACGTGAATTCACTACTTTAGTAATAATGTGTGATGGAAAAAAAGACATATAACTCAATATGCTATTATTGACCTGCTGCACTGCAAAAACTATTGCAGTATCTATTGTTACTATCTATACTATAATATAACTGAATTTTCGTGTCTGTACATCGAATATTCTTACTAAAAGCTAATTACGAATGACGTTGGGAATGTAAGATTAAGATAAGAATATTATTGTGATTTCTGACGTTTCTACTACCCACATCTCGAAAAGACTAGTCGTATTGTAATCTTTATGAGAGATCAGATCGATTAAAATCGAAACAATTTTTTTGTATATTGTCCTTTTTTTGTTAATCGCACATTTTCGCCAAATCCATGAATGATGATTGAAATATATCAAAAAGTTACAGGCACTCTCCCAGAAATGTTTTTTTTGTATCTAGAATATTGCTTTATTGAGCCTTTATTGCTCCATCTCAAAGACTCAACCTGTATAAAAGCTCTTTATATCCTTGAAAAAAGTAACAACCTCATTTGCCCCACGAGGCAGAGACAAAGCGTGCTCATTGCTGCGAGCATTTGTTTAAATCAAGTGCGTATTCAAAACATTATTCTGTATTCAAACGGCGTATTTTATACCCTCCTCACTACGTATTCGCGGTGGAATAAATTCTCTTCTCTCCGCCGGCGTATTTATTGTATTGGAATGTTCATTCGATAAGTCAAAAGTCACGCACTCGGTAGATTAAGTTATCTCTGAGCGGGTCGAATTACGATGAACATAATTTATGTAACAAGAATGGTATTAAGTGTTCAATACAGCTGTATATAGTCTTAAGAGTTTATATGTACTGAACCCGCTACTCTGCTCGTGTGTTATACCAAAGTATTGAAGTGAAAACTTCTTTAGTCACGTATTTTTAGTCAAGGATGACCTAGACATCCTCCTATCGTCTCGCGCTTGCGTTAGACTTTTTTATTAATATGGGGAGATCCCTAACAGATATCCATCCCGTTGGACAACTGAGGGTGGATTATGTCCGATTTGCACGGACGGTAAAAACCACACTAATGTTAATAACTTCTATTTACATATTAATTTAAAAATCTAAATAATTCCAATTGTATCTAATTAAAAAACTCAAAAAGAACCTAGTTTGTCGACTGTTTTCAGTTTTCACTTCTGCGGTAGTCCTTATCACTGCTTAGAGTTTTTATTTTTAGTACAAAATGTTATATATGAAAGTGCTTATTTATAACATATCTAATACCTTTAAACGAGAGATACTTGTATATTTTTGTATTTATTTATATTCAGGATCTCGAAAACGGCGTCATCTATTTCCGTGAAACGTAGTATATAGGTAGTTTTGGGGACGATAAATCGATATAGCTAGATTTAATTCATAGAAAACTTTTTTAACCGAGATTTTAGGCAATGAAATAATATAGCTAGAATATGAAGGTAAATTTGCCGGCGCTGTCAAAACAAAATTAGCTCAGATGGAAATCAGTTGCTTCGAAAATCCGTGTAACCCCAGTTCGAATCCGAGTGACTGAAGAAGAGATATATTTTTTTGTAAAGAAATGTGTGAGGCAAACCTGACAGTTTATTTTAATTGAAAAATATTCTTAAAAGAACCGAGCTAGGGATCGGTCGCCCAGGTACTATAAATATCAATTGCTCGATCAATCCTGGGTTTTATGCATCAATTTGACCAAATAAATGTATACCAACCCAACTTTATTCAAAAGCATATGAGCATTCATGTTTAAGTTAATTCATATTCGAACGAAATTCACATAACATCACACCCTTGCTGTTAATTCTAACACAATAAATATAATAATTATCATACTACAAAAGTCACGTAGCAGTTAAACGAAATTACCACAAAGTGGATTCCAATCGCGTCGAGAGTGATTAGTGTCGGGCAAAGTTAGTGCTCAATGGGACTAATGTAACTGATCAGTTTTAGACTAATGTTTATGAGGTCTGTTAGCTGGCACTTTCTATTTGAGTTGCCGACTGCCTGCTCTGGCTATTAAACAAAGGAAAGATAATTGGGGTTATCTTTGTTTTATTTTATGCTAATGTTCGCGCATAAATTAAAGTACAATGATTTTACGTGCTCAGGTGCAAAATAGACACACAATGGACCTCGTCAATTTAAAAGAATTCACTCAAAATACATTTCGTATAATCAATCTTCACTTGAAGAGTTTTATAAATTACAAAAAGAGGTTTAAACGTAGCTAACTCTTTTTCATTCTAAAAAATGGTGGATTGGAATGCGAAAAGGATATCAAATTAAATATAAAATCATTTGAAATATGGAACTCTTTAACGCATTTTAAATTTATTATATTACTATACATTAGCTGTTTAAAATTATAAGGATCTGTTTTTGTTATTATGATTGAAGTATTTCCTAAGATTATGTTTTCGTTAAATTTGTATTATACAGTAATATATAAAATTATACATGGTACAAATTGGACGTATCGTAGTTTTATTACTTGTAGTACGTATTTTATAATACAGCATGACTGGTTAGTAGCCAGCAATATTTTTACGGGATAGTCATTAGTCGATTCTCGTTCTACATTAATTAAAAAATAGGTGCTTAATTATCTTTATCTATATTTGACCTAATTATCTAAAGAAAAACAAAACTGATATATATTCAATATCAGGTGATTTACGCAAAAACGAACTAAGGAAAGCAATGAATCACACCATGCCGCGCAGTCCCACCCGCGTCCCACATCTCGGCCCGCATTCCACTTCCCTTTGTGCGACCATGTGGCGTTCCGAGGATAAGCAGTTACGAATTGATTAACCTTAGAAAGCGTCCCTTTAATTTTGTTCATTGAACCTAAATGTGATTTTTTAGGTTTAAACTATCGTTCCCGTACTTTTAAAAGTTTTAGAAAAAAAAACTAAGGTTTTCTTTGTTGTTTATTAGTATTTGTTTTGATATTAATATTTTATATATTAATTGTGATCATGAACAACCAAAAGAGTGAAGCAGTCAACTTTAAACAGTCACCTGGTATAAGTAAAAGCGTAAACGTAACATTGTTGGATTAAGTGTTAGCATACATACTATAGAGAAAGTTAAAATATATATCCTAATCAAATTTGGAGGATTACATTCTTGTCCTGTATTTTCATATTCCGTTATGGTCCATGTACGGGTTAATTTATACAATTAAAAAATTGTACATTACTGTAGTATGATCTAGCAGTAATACTTTCGCCCGCGATAAAGCTTACGATTAACGCACACAAGATACTTGAATAAGAACATTTTGATTATTTTTTTGTTTAATATTTGAATATAACCTTATCTTGTATCTTATCCTATAAACATGCTAAGCCGAAAAGAGAATAACTCGCAAACGCAGCTGCCGGAATCCATCCACAAGTGAATGTGTTTTTTTAATTGTATAATATTAGTTTGTACCGGCGAGTTCGTATGCATATATTCCATCTATAGATATAAAGATCATATTAAAATTAGAATCAAAAATTTACTTTGCTTACAAACTTTCAAATATATTGTCGAATTTAATAGTGCTCTTTATGCTCTTTCCGTGTACGACTTGGATAATATTTAGTATATAAAATCTATAAACGTAACGACGTGGATGTAATCTTAAGGGTTAAGGGTCAAAATAAAAAAAATACCCCAAATGTAATAAAAGATTATATGAATTTTTGTTACGGTAACCCTCACGTTAAAGGGCAGGTTTTGAATTATTTTATGAGTGAAACGAAATTCGTTCCGAATCACGAAAACAGGTGTGGTGTACAAAACTGTAAAAGTTATTGACGTGAGGAAATGTCAGTTTGTAAAGTGGCAAGTAATTTAAAACTAGTCCGCCTCTTCGCAATTCAGCGCGAGCACAGGTGGAAATACTAAAGTTTCCGTATATACGAAGGCTGGCGACAAATCATACGCTGAAATAAACTTTACATATCTAACAAATCCAGAAGAGCCTCTTCGTAAAACACAGCAAGTGAATTACCTATACTAATATTGTAAAGAGGTAGTTTGTGAGTTTGTGACGTTGTGACGTTGTAGGGGTAATCTTTGGAACTACTGGTCTGATTTGAAAAATTCCTTCGATGTTATATAGCTCATTTATCGAGGATGGTTATAGGTTATATATTATCACGCTATGAATAATAGGAGTGGAGCACCAGTAAATAATGTAAAAAATCGATTTTCTTGAGAGTTTCCGCTACGTGTTAGCGTTAGCCCAATGTATCTGTTCCACGCGAACGAAGTCGCGGGCAGGGCTCGTTATTTATATTTTACTTAAGAACTATAACAGTAGATACAATTAATGATATCTCATAATACGTTCCTAGACATAAATGTCCCAGTTTACTGAAGCGCAGGAAAACTTGATCGTATTGTAAAACATCTATTTCCGAAAGAAAAGATGTGAGAGCTTAAAAACACTCTTAGGAAATAAGTATATAAAAATATATTAGAAATAAATATAAAACATTTCAGTATCTTTTTCTTCTCTATTCGTAAATGAAACTTCTATTGCACGGTAAGGAAACATTTGCGTTACGCGTTAGACGTAAGATATGTATGTATTTGTGTATGTGTATGTTTAAGTGTCTGTCTGGATTTAATATAATATAGTACATAGTTTATGAGCATTCATACAGTACAATAAATATGATTCAATTCATATATGACAAAGTAGTCGCACTTCTTCCGCGTCTACACATTGATACAATGTTATCGATTAAAAGTTTGGAAATAGCTTTTTTTAATTATATGTTCAGAAACAAACACACTAATAATGTCGGAACATAAATTGTGAAATTATTACCTAATTTCGATGACCTGAACGATTGTTATCTATGTATGTAGTTCTTCCAAAAATATTGTATTTTTAACGTTGGTTCATAAATTTCGTTCTTTAAAATTCTTTAAAATAAAATTTTCGTGGCTACATATAAATAGTGTGTGTTGGTCTATTATATCTCTGTTTAATACATTTCAACACCGTTTCAATGATGATTTCACTGATTTCCATGATTGTTCCTTACTAAACGATGCTGCATTTTTCTATATTGTTCAATAAATTACATCGATAGTTATGACGTATGCATTAAATATAAGGAAGGTTGTTGGCGCGCATTATTGCATAGTCATGTTTCCGAACGTACAAGGATCCCTTCCGCCTCCTTTCTTTTTTTCCTACCAATCATCTGTCACTT
>JACEII010000182.1:297720-312954 GCA_014332785.1 Antheraea mylitta
TTTCGCAAAAACCCCCCCTTTGAACCAGCACCTTTACGCACAAAACAAAGGTTAAAACAATATCCATTTTGTTATAACTAAACAATTAATTGTAAGTTCCTGGACGACTGAGCCTAGCTCGGTTCTTTAAAAATATTTTTAAATTAAAAGAAACTGTTAGGTTTGCCTCACAAAATTAGCATTCTTTATCAAAAAAAATAAAAATTAAAAAACATAACTTGGTTTCGAACTGGGGCTATACGTATTTTCGAAGCAGCCGATTGCCATCTAAGCTATTTTTGTTTTGACAGCGGCGGCGAAATTTACCTTTATATTGTAGCTATATTTTTTAATTGCCTGAAAACTCAAATAAAAAATGTTTTGTATGAATAAAATCTAGCTAGATCGATTTATCGTCCCCGAAACCACCCACATGCTAAGTTTCACGGAAACCCCTGCGCAGTTTCCGAGATCCTGGGGGCCTACCCAAGTTGCTTATCGAGAATCACATCACATCATGCGTTAGTGATTGTCGATAAGCAACTTGGGTAAGCCCCCTGAATATATAAAAATATACAAGAATTGCTCGTTTAAAGGTATTAGAAGATAGATAATAAATACCAATTACGTAGGTATTCGATGAAAAACATGCTTCCTTCTAATATTGTAAAATAATATATCCTGTATATTGTTTTAATAAGACGTTATTTTAGTTAAAGGGCTTACTTTAGTATATCATTGAGAATTTTCCATTATATCTTATGTAGGTAATACAGCCTAGGAAAATTAACTGGTGCAGTGGCTTGTGTAATTACTTGTCTCTTGTACACGAGAGTAATAGAAATTCGCGTAATCTATATTTTACCATGGTTGTTAAGTAGCTACGCTCCCCGCGCGCGGCCATGACGAAGCGACGCGGGTGTTGGAGAGGGACGACGCCATTGCGCTATGAGACGTGCGTGTGACTACTACATTATACCTATACATGTGTCATAATATACATTTAATTATCAAAGAGTACAAATCGTTTCATTTCAACATTATCGGCGATATCAAACTCCATAAGTTTTATAAAGTATACAATATTTATCTTTGGTAATTTACTTAAACACATGAAACTAAGTATGGGCTACTAAAAAAGATATAGGTTATTATCAAACAAAAAGACTTCAATGGAGAATTCATAAAGTTCAAGCCTACTCTTTACAATTATTGACCGAGAAAAATTTAAAATTTGTAATGAATTATTAACAGCAGCTATAAGAACCCATCGGGGAATGCAAAGGGGGTAGTTACAGAAGTATGACGTCATAATACGGTGACTAAGTATGTGAACTGACCGACGATCAACGAAAATTACCCCCTTTTTTATACTGACTATGTGCTGTTGGTGTTACGTGGCTTTAAAACTTTACCAGGCTTAAGATGCTCAGACGTATAGAAACAAGCTCAAGGGCGCCTAAGCAACCGAACTTCAGCTTGGGCTATTGCCTTGAATGCAGCATCGCGTTCCTATCTAAGCTAACCAAGCTAGGTAAACTAATCCTACGTGTATCTCTAGTGATATGCATATGTGTACCAGAATGTGTGCCTCAGTAACATGTACGTCTATTCTGATCTCTACTTCTTTTTCGTTCACTTGACACGTGTTCCGAGAGGGAGGTGATCAATATTTTTGGTTCTAAACAGAAGTTATACTATAATAGGCCATTTAAGTCTAGAGTTCGTTAGAGAGAATGGTACACGTCAAATATTTCGAGACAGAAGAAAACATTTAGACATTGTCCATTTTAGTAGTATATTAAATTATTTTGTATATGATGTCTAAATCTAGATATACTTTACTGCTTACCAATTTATGACTCAATTGAATTTCTTTGATCTTCATCCTTGTAACTATACGGTTCATAAAGGTATCTCTATTGACCAATTAGCCGTGGTAAGTTAATTGATTTAGAATTAATTGACTTCATTCAAAGTAAACCAATATGGTTTTACATAGGTATGATTTTACTTAAGTATTTGTTGAGGGGATTTATTAAGATACCATATTTTACCGATAGGTTTATCTTATTAAAAAAAAAAAAATAAAGCAAAATTTTCATGTCGTAATTATGACATTTCTATCAACATTTTTTAATGAAAAAAAGCATTTTCCTCTCTAAGAACTATATATAATCCTCATTGGGAAAACTCAACCTTTTCTGTAAATTTAATTCTTTTTCGTTTTAGCACATCTGAGACTCGTTTCAGCCTAGTCCTACATTTAAATTGTTTATTTTCTCTACCCATGAATTCCAAGGTTAATAACCATGAGTGTAACCTTAATGAAAGTGTAAACAAACAGCCTTATTTGAACAATATGTAACCGAAAATCTCACCATACGACATACACAACGCTCCAAATTGCCAAAGTTTAAAGTGTCTCCGAGTTGATACCGTGTGTAAGTAATTTAATCTAACAAGTAACTTAATGAACAACCAGATTTAATTTCGTTAGGTCGTAATAACAACTATACACAGTAATTGATTACCGTCCGTTTATTGAACATTATAATATTAGATTAAGAATTTCCAATAGCTTCTTTGTGGTTTACAGACACGTGTTTGAATTCAATTTCATTTTATAGTAAACGGTAATGAAGTCAATGATGGACCACGCTTACATGCCAGCTTTTTTTTTTATTGAAACACGACAAAGTGACTGCACTATGCCTGATGTTAAGCATAGTATAATCCAAAAACATCGACAACCACCTAGAGATAGATTATCCATCGCCGGTCACCGCTCTCATGCCGGCCATAATGACGAAAGTCACCCGATACTGGATATGCACAGGCTGATCCCGAAACGCGACGCGCAGAAGCGAGTCACTATGATGGGGTTTTTCGCCATATACATGGTGGTTGCGACCCAGTCAGGCTGTAAAACCCTACCACCCCGATCTCGCCATTGCCTCGGTCGTGAATCAGCAGGGTGCACTACGTGCAGGTGAGGTTGGCTTGGGTGTCTCAAATCTTAAGATGTTACTCGACACCCCTTACACCCCTATTAGCTACCTATTGTCTCTTACATTAGGTACTTACATATTTTATGTTGATGATAAAACAGATACCAGAAGTGGATTCAACTCCTTAGTTGTACGTATAATACTCGTAAATGTGGAACTAAGTCTTTTCATACAATTCGTGGGAACATGTATGAAACAGTTCACAACATCTAGTCCTCCTTTAATGTGTCAAGCTATTGAACAAACTAATGTGTATCGACAAACCATCAATATTCAAGTGTAATATAATAGTAGAGATCATTTGCTTTTCGTACGAAGGCAGTCTTATAGTGATGTGTATAGATGTAAATTACTTACAACTGAGATATATATTTTTTGGAAACTACTAGATATATAGTATATTCTGCAAGATATGGTAGAACAAGGGTGAATAATATTGAAAACATTTACAAAAGAATAATTAGTGTTATGGTAATATCAATGAATATTGAAGTAATTGAATATAAAACAATACTAATATTGATTTTGACATACCTTCTCTGCTTAGAGCCGAAGAATTTAGAAAAAAAAACACGTAAGACATGATATTTATGCTGCTGTTGGATTAACATGACCAAGCTAATAATGAAACTTTTTTTTTTCTCGAACTGACTACGCTATTGGCCTAGCAAGGTCTTAACAGCTTCACCGAACTATTAAGGCGAGCGCTTAAGGTACTCAGCCGATTTTATTTGGGCAACTAGCACAAGGGTGCACGGCACATCTCGACTTGGCTGTTGCCTGTTACATGCAAACTGGCGACCTATCTTAGCTAACCTGTGTATACGCGTGCACGTGTGTGGGGGTGATCGTGTAGTGTTGTAGCAGTGATGTAAATTTTTGTGTCACTGTATCGCGCAAGTAACGCACTCAATGGCTCCCTGCCGAGGGATCGAACCTAGACTTGAGCCGCTACCGAGGGAGGCCTAATCAGGTGTGCGGGAGAGAAATCTACCCCCAGACCACGGCGACGTGATCTGTGGTTACGCGGGTGTAGGCATGAGCACGATCTGTTTGGAGAGACAGGCTGGTACTGATCGTTCACTGCCGTTATTTCATCAGGAGGGTCGATAAAAATATGTTGCGGCCGTCTTCTACGACGCGCAGCGTTTGGTACGGATTCGTATTGTGCGGCGGATACCACTAACGGACTGTAAAAATGAAACTTCCGACTACTGCATGAAAATAACTTGTCAATTATTTTATTTGAGTTAGATGGAAATGGGCGCAACTATTCATACTACACTCATCAAAAAAGTCTAAGCAACATGTACTAATTTGAATTTTAGGATGGTTCTTCACATTATAACGTTGTATTTTATTTTTAAAATAATATCTTTAGGGTTCTATGATGTAATAATAACAGCTGTTGACTTTATAAGTTCTTTTAATAACAGAAATGAACAATATTAGAATATACTGTAGAAACTAAGATACATAAGAAACTAAACTTTTTTTTTACAAAATGAAATTTAAAAAAAAAATGTATTTCTTGTGAAAGAATAGAACAATTTAATACAAAGTATGGTCTCCTCTGCTATTCAGAACTTGTCGGCAACGATTATTCACTGAATTAATGAGACTGTTTATGTCATCTTGCGGTATTCGCTCCCAATGGAATTGTAGCAAATCCTTCTGCTGTTGGGTTGTTGTCGCTCCGTCCAAGTCCTTCAAAATACGTCTCTGGAACATATCGCATGCGTGCTCGATGGGGTTGAGATCTGGCGATTGTGCAGTCCAGGGCAATACCCGGATGTTCTCCGTTGCAAAGTATTCACTGGTTCGCCGAGCTGTATGTGAACGCGCATAACAATGCATTAACCTAAAATCGGAGCTAAAGGTTTGTGCATATGGGTAGAGACATAAGGTCTGAGAATATCCTCAATGTAATATTCAGCATTAATATTTCCATTTACAAAAACAAACTCAGTTCGCCCATTGTTCATAATACCCGTCCATAATATAACTGTTGAGCCGCTGTATGGATGTACTTCCTGAACACACCTGAGCCTTTCAGTATTTCCGGGCCGACGATACTCTCGCAACCTTCTTGTATCAGGCTTAAACCCGAATCGCGACTCATCGGAAAACATAATTTTATCCCATTGTTCCTGGGTCCATGTTATGCATTCTCTACACCATTCATATCGACGAGCGCGATTCCCGTGACGTATCGGTGGGCACCTGATTGGGCGTCGAGCTCGTAGGCTGTACTCATGCAGTCGATTTCGCACAGTTTGAGAACTTACATCAACACCACTTGAAATTTGTAGCCTCAAACTTATCTCTCGAGCGGTTAACATCGGCTGGCGTCTTGCAGTCAGTTGTATGTACCGGTCTTGCCGAGAGGAGAATAACACTCCTTTTACGGACTGGATGCTGTTCAGCAGGTTCTCCTGTATTATTGTAGCGCTGCCAAAGACGACAAATAATACTTCTATGAATGCCAAAATGTCGAGATACCTGAGATTGATTACTTCCCGCTTGCAACATCCCTACAGCTCTTTGCATTTCATCTGCCATCAATTAATGACGTCGCTTCATGACGTAAAGAATATCTAACAATTCAATTTTGTCGCTAACTTTATTTAAATGGTTGGTAAAATTAGAAAATCAAGACAAAACGTAGAAATTAAAACGCACTTAAATTCAAACAAATTCGCAGTCATTTGAATTTTATGAAAAAACAAAACATAGTCAATTTTTTTTTACAACCAGCCAGTATGTCATCAATAACAAAAAAGTTTACCTATCTACGCACTTTGTTGGAGTAAATACTTAGAAATTAATTAATATAAATGGTAAAATTTGTAATATCACGCATGTTGCTTAGTCTTTTTTGATGTGTGTATTATTCATAAAGCCTTTGAAGTAAATGTGGTGTATTTGTCATTCCTATAAGTTTCGAATACAAACAATAGTTTGCCCTGAAGTCTCTTCATACTAGCGTTACTTTCATAGTACATGGCAGTTGGCTCGAATATATGGCATTCACTACGAGTAGCAATAAACACATTAAGCTTTCGCATTCTAGGATCTAGCAGTGTACACCCGGCTATCAAGAATCTCACAGGCGGTTATGATAGCGGTAACTGCCTATGGATTGTAAATCTCTCAGTGGTTATCACTATTTTGTATTCCATTGTGCAGTGCTACTACAAAAAAGATCGTTTATTATAACAATTTTTACAATATCCAATAATAAGATTAATATAAACAAGTCTCTAAAACAAGCTATCCCCTTTTAGTAACATGAAATCTCCTGTTTATGGTCCCTCCCACGGTTCCAACTTACAAGCATCGACCTTTATTGTTCACATTTAAGTTGGACAGTACATTATCTTGAAGGTTTACGTGTCCTGTTTAGTTTGTTTTTCTTTTAGTACCGACCGAGAACACTAAAATGTTTATTTGATAACAAGAGTAACAGCTACACAGGCAGAAGAGAATACATCCTATCAAATAAAACTTTTTTATTAAGGTTTCCTTTTATTTTAATAATATATATTTTGACTTATTACATGCAATAACTCTTTAATAGCAATCCCGAGTTAATTTTATAACCACGTAATAAAACTTACCTAGAATATTTTTTACATTTTTTGGGTCAAATATTTAGCAAGTTCTCATTTCAATTGTACATTACGTTGATATAATGTTTACGTTTCAACCAAAGCTACGTTGAAAAATTAAATTGTAAAGCTTGTTATCTGTAACTGAATACTATTGAAGACTTACAACTTCATTTTAACCAGATATGTCAAGGCAACCGCGTTTATTTAGTAGTTATTGCAATAAATATTGATTAAAAAAAATATCATGGTAACCTTTTTTTAAGCCAGTAATAAATTAGCTTAGTTCGGTTTTTTAAGGATCCTATCATATGACATTAATTATATATATTTATATGATATTGAAGAGTTTTGACTCGTTCATGGAAAATTTGTAATAGTTCGGCGGACGGAAGAATGTCATCAATATGGTTTCGTTGAGTTGACATTTATTTCGTCTTTCATTGAGATTAAAGGCAGAGATACGTTTTAGTACATACGATCATATACTTGAATTTATTTACTGCATTTGTTTGCCTTTTTTTTCGTAGTAATATATTCTGTAAATGTTTTAGATAAGTGAATCATTCCAAAACTACTGAAGTTACGACTGGAGGCCTCTATGGGGTGTTACTTACCTTTTTTTTAATAACATCCCACCCATTGACTCCATTGACCATTGACTCCCACCGACTAAAACCCCACGGTGTACCGTCCGCCACATGGTAGGGGCAGCCAGGGATCGAACCTGCTGTCTGACATGAAACCTGTCATACTTATCTGAGTTTGCTCTGTAATTTTTATTTTATTATGAATTTAGATGACTTTGTATATGCAAAAAATATTAAAGCTGATGTGGCAGTAAAAACACGTTGAAATGAATCATTAATTTCGGTCCCTAGAATTTCTATAGCAGACGCATCAATGACCTTCCATAGCAAAAGTGCATCGATAATAATGGCAATTATTTGGACTTATTAGATTATACTAGTAATTTCAAAAATTGTTTTATTCTTTTTATATAGTAGTAACCTGCAACTTCATAGGTAATGGACCTCGTATTAACTCAAAGCAAACAACAAAGGTAGTACATTTAGTTCTACTGAAAAATAACTTCTACGATCAATTCAATAAGAATAGGTAAGAAAAAATAAAGTAGCGAAAGCTTTTTAAAAATTTACTAGAAAGGGTTGCTCGATCTTTTGTCGGGTATTGTCGAAAAATATCAAAGCAAGATTGCGATTTATAATCCGAACGTTATTATCGGGAACAATTGGGAAAATTTTGAATGTAGCACTAAGTCACAAGATTGATGGTCTTCTTCATTGTTCAATATCGTTTTGATAATAATTTAAACTAAAGTGGCCAATTCTGACTTAAACAATCGACTTCGAGTTTTGTGAAGCATTCACAACGGTTATGACGATGAGGATATAGGGTGAAAATAGTTTATGTTAGCCGAACTAACATAATAAAATAAACCTTTTTCTCGATGTAAGCTGTACCATACAAACTTTTTTCAATGTGTATTCCCCTTAAGCCACTTTCTTTTCTTTTAAATCGAATTACTAATTACCGTAACTATCCTATTCATTTTTAAATTAACTGACTCGGCCACGCATTACTGTGGCTCAATTATTATACTCTGATTTTGCAGTTACAAATATAACTTTAAATAATACACAACATATGTAGGTGGTAGAGCTACGCTGTGTACGTGGTAGAGCTACGCTGAAGCTATTACCGGTTTTAGCATCAATGGGTCGGCTCGCTCGGGGTAGGACAATCTCACAGAAAACCGACTTGAAGTAACGTCCACCTCCCCTCCCCGTTTTCTTCTCTCCCCTTCCTCTTCCTTTCGACTCGCCTTCCTGTTCCCTTTCCTACAAACACAGGCTGGCAATGCACTTGCAACTACCCAGGTGTTGTTAGTGTCTATGAACGATGGTGATCACTTAACATTAGATGAACACGTGTTCGTTTGCTTACTACGAGATAAAAGGAACATGAAAATGAAATAAAAAATATATATAGAAAAAGCCAGGCTACGTAGTAAATAGATTAACAAAACACGTGGAATATAAAATAAGTTGGAATTAAGAAAAAAAAAAAAACAAAATTAAAACGTAGATATGATATATATATGAGATATTTATAACAGTCGGATTTTCTGTAAGCAAACTAATTTAAGGCGCCATCTGTTACAAACTGATGAAACTTACAAATAATAATAATAACCAACATTGACAATCATTCATTTTCAATTGATATCATATAAAATATTGAGGCCATCAATCGATATACCTATATTCATTATATCTTTCAAATCGGACCAAATTATACATACATAAATGCCAACTTTCACGGAGATCAGTTGAGTAGTTTTTGAGCTTATCGCGGAAAAATATCACGCCACTGAATACATATTTAAAAAAAAAATGCGAATACCAGTTATTGATTACATCGATTTAACGAAATTTATTTTCCATTTAAGGGCTCTAATTTTTGACTATAATTATCAGAAATGTTCTTTTATATATTTATAAAATATAACGATATTTGAACTACTAATTTATTGTTATTCTTTGTTTACATGTTCGATAATATAGAAAGCATTACTGACTTGACGGGTTTTCTATAAAATATTGATTTCTCATTTCTATGCGACAATTTTAAAAATGCATTCTCCGGCCACGCCCTTTAACGCGAGCGACTATCGATTTGTCTCATTTGAATAATTTGTGAGAAAGTCACGTTGTGAGTGAAGTTAAAGTATTCACTTAAATCCTCGTACAATAATGTACAGCATTAAGTTAAATATATATATTATTAAGTCATGAATTTGCAAAATACGGAAATATTAGAACAGACTTTATCATACCTTTGATCGTTTTTATCTTATAACCTGCAAATCTCGTGAAGTTATCTATAATATTAAATTACTTAGTAGGGTTTTATTACTCCAAAGAGGTTTATAAATAAACTCAATGCAGTGTGAATAACAATATTTAAATTACAGAATTTGTTTATCGAAAATATAAATTTAGCGTGGTTCTTATTTGTGTAGTCCGGTAAAGCTGTGATGGCCTAGTAAGGCCAATAGCGTAGTCAGTTCGAGAAAAAATAATCTATTGGCTCTATCTATCGTAGCAATGATTATATGTATATTTTTAAAAGGTCTATTAATCAATCAAACGTATGATGAGCCGCAAAATATTAATATTACATGTACATTATCACGGGTTGGATCTATTTTTTACCCTTTATACAAGTTAGTCGATGTTTTCGTCAATTGTGATTCAATTTTAATGACTTTTTTTTTATTTGTATTAGTTATACTAAAAGACAACCTCATTTAAATGTGAAGAAAATATTCTAACCCCAAGATACGCATTCATAAAATAAGGACGGATTGGGAAGCGATACGATTTGTCAAAGAAGCCGTTTAATGCATCAATGGCTCAATGTCAGTGTCAAGCATCATAAGTTGAAATTCTAAATTCAGCCTAAGTTTTCGATAAAGCTATATACGGGTACATATTTAATAAATAAAACAGCTTATAACTCACATGTTCTAAACTGTCGATCATAAAAAAAATCAGATGATACTGATAAATAATGTTTGCAATTAATAATGGTTTAATTAAGTAAGAAAGAAATTCCCTCATGTTACTAAATGAACAAAACTACAATATATTTAACGATATACAAAATCACTAGTTACTGACGCCGTATAATAAACAATACATCAAGTACCCATTCCGTTATGGATTCCAGCTTTGGAAAAATTCGCTAAGAGTAACCGTCGCGATGGGATCATTATGTAAATTGCCCAAGAGCTTAGCTGAGTGCGAAATATTCGGAGACACTTGTTAAAACTGCGGTAACCCACTTTTCTACTGGAAACAACCGAGCGCTATGTTAATGCGTTTGGTTTTAAATAACATCATATTTTGTTCAAGAATGAAATAAAACTACACAGACAAGCGATTTACATAATGCTGGAGCTATTTTTTTGAGGTCAGACAGAGTATATATCTTGTCCTCTTAGACCTTGCGGAATGATCTCCTGTAGGGTTACTACGTTTCTGGAATATTATTTTTTAAAGTAGCATAACAAAGTGACAACATTGTAACTTTTGATAATAGCGCACAATTTAACAGTGTACATATACAATATATACTATCACGCTTGTATATGGGATATGCTAATGTATTCCGGAACGCAGTAAGCCAAAGCATGTCACCAGCAGATATTACACATGGCATATGGAGCTTGTATACTGTATGTGCTGATGCATCCCGAAACACAGTAAGCCAGAGCATGTCATCGACAGACGTTACACATAGAACATGGAGGTCGCGATACAATTCTCTAATAAGTAAAATAGTAAACTAGAACGCAAATCGTAATAGAAGTAGATTTATCATAGAAATGGTCAAATATATTCCTCCTCAAACTTAAGGTTATCTTGAGTTTGGGCTTGCACATAATATAATCAAGAGTTTTATACAAAACAAAATAAAAATAGTATTAGTATTATATGACACGGACTGTCATAGGAGACAAACAAACAGGCGGGTAACCTGATGTTAAGTGATCAACACCGTCCATAGACACTTACAACACCAAGACAAGTGCGTTGCCAGCCTGTGTTTGGGAGAAAAGGGAGGGAGGACAGATGGGCCTCCGGTGCTCTCACTGATTGAACGAAATGCAACAATGCAAGCACTGCTCCTTCACGTCAAGTTTTTGTGAGAGGGTGGTACTACCCCTTACATGCCGATCCATTAATGCTGAAACCAGTTATAGCTTCAGCGTTGCTCTACTACCTGATACTGATACTGTTCTGTCTATGTTATCGATTTTTGGAGATATCGTTGCAGGATTGTCGATTTTGTTGGTAAAATTTGACAAAAACCAACAAAACTATTGAAAATCAGCGTTACAGTACCACTCAAATGTACTGCCGCACGCAGCTTAACGGGGGTGTCGTTGTTGCATATTCTAATAAACGATATATATTTCCTTTATTTATCTTGTTGTTTGTGATATATCCAATAATAAAGACTTTTTGTTCCTTTCTTTTTTCCAAAGAATTACAGTATCATAAGTAAGAACTCCTTCACGATTTTGCATAATATATATCTATTACCGTTTAAACTTGAAAGAACTGTTAATGTGAACATTTATCTAGCTAATCTGCATATTATCTGGTCCGTGATATTAGCGTATGGAATTAAGCGATTTAGGCAAGTATTAACACTATTCATATAACAAGTCCAACCGAACCGAACATAGTACATCAAAACTGGATTATAATAAGAATGAAATAATTTAATGCTCACCAACATATATATCCACAAATACAAATCGCCTTAGTTTATCTGTGCATTATCTAGATAATCCGTAAAGTTACTGATGTCTGTACTTTATTATAGTATAATCTACATAAAATCATAAATTGTAATGGGTCTATATGTTTTACAGTAAATGTTTTACAATTTTTGGCAGCACTGGCTTAATAGTTCACCAACTTTTTGATACCTCGATTGATATGAATATAATAGTCTTTCGCTTTAGAGTACTTGAGGTTTTTCTGTCAAATTAGTCCTGATACCAATAAATCAAATGTGCTTTTGATAATCTTGCCTTAAATCGCTGGACCCGTCTGTCGTGTGGCTTTATTTACGATGCCTCACACAACGCGAGTGACATAAATTGTTTTCCAGCTAGTTTTTTATCGCACACCAAGTTCGAAACGTGTGTAGATTTATGACTTTAGCCAGTCGCTCTCCGATTTATGCGACTGTAGAAACGTGCTGTACGCAGTCCAGTATTAATATCGCAAATGGTTTACAGTTTTGTCTTTTTTATGCGTTCCAATTTTTACCCAGTTGTAACAATAACATAAAACCAATTCCTATTAAAAGACACTTAGTTGTACCAAATTTTATTGCGATACATGAAACAATGTTAGATTTTAACAATCGTAAATTGTTGTTATTGTATACATTTCTTGATAAATTTCTAAATTCAAAGAACATTTCATTTCTAACTTCATAAATAGACGTAAAAGGAAAACAACTATAAAATCAACGAGTTTCTGCGTGAATTAAGTCCCTTTTAAGAATCACTCTAAATTTAGAACGTCATTGAGAAGGTTTATAAACCAATATAAAATGGAAAAGAAACTTTGGTAACTCATCGAGTAATAAAATCACATATGCTTTCTTTATATTATATTATTAGAATGTCTGACAATTTAAACAGACAATGAAAGACTAACGACAAGAAAGGATAGAAAAAATGTCATAACGATCAAGTGATTTGATCGGAGATACATCGAGTTAATTAGGGTATTCCATGTATACCAAATAGTTTTCTTGGATTTGGATGTGTAACTAATTTAAAGCGAAAACACTAATAGCAAAGGAAAATATCGTAAGGAATTGCCAATACATAGTAGATCGGTGTGGTGATTATGCTCATATCTTTTCTTATGCTTTGGACCCAATCGTGAAGCTTTCCGGGAGGCAGACATTATTATATTTTATTTATTTACAATGGTTGGTAATCAAACAATAACTACTCCACATTTATAGACCAGATTACAATAAGATTTATTGAGCTTCAGTACAGCTACCTAATAAATTAGTAGCTCATCAATCCACTAATTAGACATCAGGATAAAGTCAAGTCACGTAGTAGCTTTCGGAGAGAACTTTTTGGAATATGTTACGAACAAGAGAGCCTATCTTAATTACTGATTCGGTACGCTTTTTGCCGTAAACTTTCGGGGTCGTATAAATCACGATGTGGAACTGAAGTATATGGTGGTAAAACATCATTAGCGATAGTGATATGTGATAAGTTTGTTGGGTAGGGATACAGTGTGATTCAATAATATATCAGTTGTGAATCGCCTTTGATAAAAGTACCACGTTTTTGTTAACATGCTTTCTTGTGTCTTTGGATGGAATTTTTTTATCACCTAGAAGTAGACCCAAAAGTCAACCTAGCTATGAAGTTAAACTGCCATATTAGTGTTAGACGAAATGCATAAGAATTGACTGATTTAAGCGTAAGCCATTGAAATCAGAATTTCAGTAATTTAAAGGATCACGTTATTTGAGCGATGATAGCTCATTACTTAGCTTGTTTGTAAGCATTGTTGACAGACGTGGGTTGCATTTCTTGTAAATGTATTGAAGCTTTCAGTGAAGGAAAAGATCATAATGAAACCACAGTAAGTTGGAGGGAGTTTCTCTAAGGTCTCCTGGTTTGCTACCACCCTTAAGTTTAAAATTTGTGGTCAAGCACTTATAGATGTGTACTGTATTCCAGTAGCTACATTTATGGGCTAGGCTTCCTCCAAATTTAGCGACTTACCACTTTTAACATCATCGTCATTTAAAACTAAATGCAATTGTGAAAAACGTTAAATCTCATAGATTATTTATAGAATCCTACATACTATATTATATAGATAAGTTGGAGAATAAGAGATTTCTGTAATTTAAAGGTGGTATATCTTCTCCCTTTTTTTCTTACTCCACTTGAGCAGGTAGGGTCGGCATAACGTGTTTCTTTTATCTTATTGTGAATTGAATTACGGCTAAATGTTTTATAACCGGTTGCCTGCTTGGTGACAACTTTTTTTGGAATTTGCTTGTCTGTGTACAGCCAAAGATAGCTAAACAGCCACCATCATTTCGCTTAAGGCCTTCTACGATTGCCTTGCAAGTATACCATTTATATACCATCGTCTTTTAGAATCTCGTGTTGGTTAGAATATATTTACAAATACTTAAATGAAACATGTGTTGTTGTGTTTAATTAATAATTCAAACCTACCAGGACCTATCGATCGAACTTAGCCACAATACCTAAATCGTTTCGTAACAATTAAGTATTTTGATGAAATAACATGTTTTGACAGGGGTCCTAAACTTTTGGTTACGCTTAAATAAATTATACAAGTATTCCAATTATTTAGATATTGAATCTTTAGGAGTTTGCGTTGGATGATGACTAAGAGTACATAATTTAATGGAATTAGAAACATTGTTCAGAATTAAACTTTTCACTCTCTAATTCATTCCGATCGACAATGGTATTAAACTCTAAGAGTTATTGACGTAAGTTATTTACGAGTAATTTATAAACTTGAAATGTGGTAGTCGAGTGATTACACTAGCAAACTATTGAATTTATGTTTACAGGGCGTAGTCCGGTGAAACTGTTAAGACCTTGCTAGGTCAATAGCGTAGTCAGTTCAAAAAAAAAAACACGTTTACAGGTTCACCTGTAGACATGTAATAAGTAATTATTCGAAATTAAGGTAGATTTACTAAGTCAACTAATAGCAAAGAACAATATTTAAGAGATCACGACCTTACGATTTTTTTATAAGAATTGTGTTAGAAAGAGATAGTACTGTGATTTACACTATGTTCGACATCGCCAATACGTTATAAGTCATCGTAGTAATTATGCCCATACTTTTCTTCTAAAAGAAACCATTGTCTTAGTAATTCGAAAAGTTTTATAAATCTGATATATGTCTTGAAATAAACTACACATTTCACTGTCAACCGACTCATAGACAAACAAAGTCCCCTACCGCGTCTGCGTGTCTGTCTGTTCGTGT